>OZ020621.1:41752865-42352865 GCA_963971575.1 Liopterus haemorrhoidalis
AAAATACATTCTAGCAGCAGAGTAGAAATAACTTGGCCTAATATTTTCTAACAGAGATATTATTTATCATGACCATGGAAACGTTACATATAAGTATGAAAAAATTGAGACTTCGAAAAACATTTCGAAAAATTTTACAAAAATTATTCGAAATTTTTCGTTTTATCAAGAAACGTCTCAAATAAAAGTGATTCATTATTGCTTTTATAGCAACTTTTGTTCAATAAATTTTTTCTAAATATTTTTCTGTTGTGAAATATTCACAAAAATCTTAAAATCGACACGAGTACACTCCCATGTTTAGTCAACCGATTTCTACCAAAAGTTGATCAACTCGTTCCATTGATGGCAGAAGCATAAATATGAAGTTTCATAAATATCCTTTCAGCCGAATTTGCTCTGCACGTGTACACAGACAGACGGACAGACAGACAGACAGACAGACATACAGACAGACGGACGGACAGACAGACCGACAGACATCATGCTAAAAATAGTCAAAACGTTATGTAGGGACCTCAATTCGTAGAGATCCATCGAAATCTCCAAACGTCAAAATCGGTATGATCACAATACCTCCCTTACATATGTTGGCGGTCGGTAAAAAATTGAACAGCTTAGAATCGAGTTCATGTTATTGTGTGTAAAGCAGAGTTATAGCACCGCGGGCTACATTCAATCAAATTTATTTAGGTCGCGGGCCGCATTCTTTAAAAAAAATCTGTAAAAAAAGATCTTTTGTAATTTCTATTTTTTATGATCTGAAGTTCTTGTTTAGGCCGGTTTACACGTAATTAGGTTGGTATAAATACGCCTAGTGTGTGAGCAGCCTAATTCTTTGCGGAAGTAATGTGTTTGCTACGCTGGATAAGAAAAGAAAACATTGTATTTTTTACTGTTGGGCCGTATAAAATCTCTCTGCGAGCCGCATTCATCCCCCGGGCCGCCGGTTGTCGACCCCTGCTTTAAAGGATAATCTTTTTACCACCTTGTCACAATCCTGTAGATCTACTCAGATTAAATTCCTACGCGTGAACACTCTCTGAAAGTTTCTAATCTACTTTTCAATTAATAAAAAAAAAATCGTAATAACCTTCTGTAGATATATTACCTTAACAAATACGTATTTACAATGAAAAACCAATACCGTAATTTTCCATAAAAAAACTTATATCGAGAGTGAAAACCTTTGAAGTTTTTTTTATTTATTACTTTGGTAGTAAATATTGTGTATACACTTCAGTAAAAAAGTTAGTTTTTACTTTGAAAAAACATCAAAATCACCTTCCAAATTGATTAATGCTTTCTATTTGAGTAGTCTAAGCACAATACTGCCATCTGTGATCTAGTGGCTGTAACTAGAACATTATTTCATTACGCATGCGTTGTGAATAGTAAATTCGTAGTAAAACTACTAGCGACGAAAGGAAATGCGGATGCTTTATGAACTAAAAAACTCGTTGTCTTGAAAATATACAGTTTTTGAGCTGTTTTTTTACAGAGAAGTGGAGTTTTATTTTTGTAGGATTATTACTGGTTTTTTGTTGATGTTTTTTTAGGTTTTTGTTGGAATTTTAAGGTTTTGATTTTGACGCCATGCCAGTTAAGAAAAGGGGACGTACTTACTAGGCTACACTACTAAAATTTTCCGGTGGATTTGAATATTATAGTCGGTTTCTTTGGTTTAAGTGGAACTAGATTTTCAAATCTAATAACTTTTAATGATTGGATGAAGCTTCTGATCATTTTGTTTAACAAGTCCACTTCAATCTTTAAAAAGTGCACATAAGAAAATTAAAATTCCTTTCAGTTCCGCTTAAACGTTTGGAATAGCCTACAACAACAAAATTTTTTAATAAATACAACCTTTTTAGATTTGTTTAATGAATACCTGACAAAAATACAAAAAAACTGACGTAAAGTGTGAATTTTCGCACATTTCAGGGTTTTGTAGGTATTTAATCTGTGAATGATGATTATTAGAAGACCAAACGATGAATGCCTGTCACTACATAACACAATTACAAGTGTTGGTTTTAAATCCTTTAAATCAATAGGCACGACAAGAAGGTTGTAGTTAGATTTTTTCTACCGTGTACCATATATCTCTAATAATACCATAATATATATTTTAACGCAATTTTTTTTTTTTTTTTGTGTAATTGCATTAATATCATTCAAATCCAGACCTGGCAACAATGCGTGCGATCTTTTGTCACGCCAGAGCATAACGCCTACAGAGACATTGTTTATATTGCGACTATATGAAAAACTAACAGATTCTCTACTAGAAATGAAATCCCAGCAACCAGCCAGTTATTTATTTATTTTCCTAGTCGATATTTGCAAAATAAATTTACGTACTTCTTCTCTACCCATAACAAAATTAATCCATGTATATACAAATATATTTTTTTAATTTTAGCAAAGATATTAAACGAAAATCTTAATACTTTGCAAAATTTAGTCAAAATGAAATGTATTTCAAAAATCAATTACCGTTCATTAATCTGCACTTAAAAAGTTTTCATTAAATATCCCTACAATAAAATATAAATTTAAAAAAAAATGTTTTTCAATAACTCAAAAATAGTAATATTTTCCAAAAACGAAATCGGATAAAAATTCCTCTCGTACGTTTCCGGTTCAAGGCAATATATATTGCTAAGAATTTTTAATTTAACCCTTTAGAGTTAAAAGTGGGAGACACTGATTTTTTAGTACTTTTTTGGAAAAAATCTTATTAAAATAAAAACAAATAAAAAAATTACTTCCCGTTCCTTTAACTACGTCTTAAGAGCAATATTTTGATACCACACAATAAATTTTAACAAAAAATTAATATTTTGCGAAAAACCAATTTGATCAAAATTTCTTATTGAACTATTCCGATTCCCTTCAATGTACATTATTTAGATTTTTTCAGATTTTTAGTTCAACCCCTCTGGGAGATAGGGTGGGGGACAAAAGCTTTTTGCCATTATATTGAAAAAAACTTCATAAAAAAAGATTTCAAAAATAAAAATTTGTTTGTGCATCCACACTTTAAGAGGTTTCATTTGATACCCCACACAAAATTTTAAAAAAATATTTATTTTTCCATTAAATACATATTTGTTTATATTTATCCCGCGCTGTATTTTTTTGAACTCTATATGTAGGTCAAAAAGTTGTACAAGTAAGCCAAATTTCAACTTTCTATGTTCAGCTGTTTGGCTACAATTTCTATCGTACAGACAGACAGACACATGAGTGACGTTATAAGGGTTTTTTGGTGGTCATAGCTACAAAACCCTAAAAAGAACAGAAATTGCTCTTCTTATCTCTTTTTCTAGATTCTTCAGAGTTGAACTGATAATGGACCAATTCAAATACCTAACTTATCTCACGCTTATAGCCTTGGTTTTGGCCTTGCAACTAAGGAAATCAGCCAGGATAATTATAATTTTTCGTAATTAAAATTCCATGCCTGAACAGTATTCGAACCCGAGACCTTAGCAACGGAGGGTACGTGTATTACCATCAGAGCCGCAGTAAGGAAAACATGTACTAGGGGCAAAACTGCGTTTTGGCGCCCTTGGCAAAAAAAAGTAGTCCTCACTTCCCAAAATCCAAGTGATGAGCAAAAAAAAAGGTCCTCACCTTCGCAATGTGGCGCCCCTTAGTCAAGCTCGTCGGCGCCCTTTCCCTTAGTGCGGTAGGGACCGTCGCCCCCTCCCCACCCTTACTGCGGCTCTGATTACCATTACGCTACGCCGGTCGTTAAGGTGGAAAATTAAACATGCACGATTTAAAGAACTCGACCACTCCGTTGGCTTGCTACAATTTTTACCGTACAGACAGACAGACAGACAGACACATGAGTGACGTTACAAAGGTTTTTTGGTGGTCATACCTACAAAACCCTATGAAAATAACTGTACCACTAGTTTTTATTTCATAAGAGGCGCTACAATAGCCTTTCAGTGTTATTCTAATCTTCTTCTTAGACTAATATATCAACCTGAGCATATATTATAAAAACTATTGACTCACCTTGGTCCAGGCTGCAGCATCTGATGGTCAGTGGACGCGAACCTGCTTGGCCGGATCTGTAAACAAGGGTTTAAGAAAGGGTCACTTTTTCTCACGCTTCATAATAATATAAAATAAACCTATTTCATATTCAAATACACGTAAATTAAAAGGGTTTTGATTTTTAGATTATACAAATATAACGGCTCTCAAAATATTACGGTTAGTTTAAGATTAAATAAGGTTTAGTTTAAGTAAACTGTGTGTTATTTAATAAGATGTAATATCTGCTGCTTCTCCACCGGAAAATAAACAATTGGTTTAGGAAGGTCCAAGTATATTTTTGTTTTAATCTACCATTATATCACTATGTGTTTCTTACACAAATATTGAGTTGTTACATAAGTCCGCTCGTTTTTTAGGGTTTTGTAGGTATGACCAAAAAACCCTTATACCGTCATTTTGTCGTCTGTCTGTCTATCAGTCTGTCTGTCTGTCTGTCTGTCTGTCTGTTCGGAAAAAATTGTAGCCAAACGGCTAAACCTAGAGAGTTGAAATTTGGCATGCTTATACAACTCTTTGACCCGCAAATAGGAAAAATACTAAAACATCTAAAAAACATATCTCTCTAAAAATATAAACAAATATGTGTTCATCGAAAAAAAAAAATATTTTTTTATAATTCTGAGTAGGGTATCAAATGAAAGCCTTTGATACGTGGATTAACGATCAAATTTTTATTTTTGCAAAATAAATTACTTTGAAGCGATTTTTGTCAAAATTGTGCAAAAAAATTTTTGTCCCACACCCTGTAGCCCAGATGGTTTAAACTAAAAATCTGAAAAAATTCTAAGTAATGTACATTGGTGTGAACCGGAATAGTACAACAGGAATTTTTGATCAGATTACGTTTTTGGAAAAAAACGCATTTTTTGTGATTTTTGGCTAATAATGTACACAAGTTCTAACTTTGTAACACGCTACACTGGAACGTGTATGCTGGTGTAGTGGTTTTTGACGCTGGCGTTTCACCCAAGTAACTCGATCCGAAAGGGATCGAACCCTGCGAAAAGAGACAATATTATTTTCTGTTTTTTTTTTTAAATTTTTATATTGTTTAAATTATTTTTTCAAAATTCTAGTTATATTTTGGCAAATGCTGCATTTAATTTTTAAAAGCGTAAATTTAATAACCAGTGGAAATTGTTTAAATTATAATTTAATTCTGTTTCAATGTACACGAAATCAGAGGGGCGGAATTTATAACAACCAATGGAAGCCATAGGCGCAATTTTTAAAATTCTTAATGAACCTTGCTATATAAAAAAAATACTGCACATATTTAGAAACCTAAATAATGGTATTAGGCGTTCGAATTAAAATTAACAAAAAAAAAATTTTTTAATATAAAATTTGATTTGGCATCCCAAATAATCATCATTCACTTACTAAATACCTGCAAAACCCTGAAATGTGTGAAAATTCACACTTCACATCAATTTTTTTTCACCCATTATTCAATAAAATATACATTCTAAAAAAAACTTTTATTATCAAACGTACTGTCCATTATTTTCTATAACTTTGGACAAACGCTCAGGTAATTTCATAATGCCATCTCTCCAGAAGGTTCCGTCTTTGCTCTCGAAAAATCTGTCTAGGTGAATTTTGATATCGTCCACAGATGCGAAATTTTTTCCGTTAAGGGAATTTTGTAGAAAGCAGAACAAATGGTAGTCGGATGGTGCGATGTCTGGACCATATGCTCCGACTACCATTTGTTCTGCTTTCTACAAAATTCCCTTAACGGAAAAAATTTCGCATCTGTGGACGATATCAAAATTCACCTCTACAGATTTTTCGAGAGCAAAGACGGAACCTTCTAGAGAAATGGCCAAGTGTTCAGTCAACACCAGTGTTCCACGGAACATCGGTTAAGAACCACTGATCTAGAGAATAGATCATTAAATTTTTGCAATTCTTAGTTCGTTTGGTACAATCGAATTTAAACAAAATTTTGTGGTGTGAAACTAAAATTTGATCGTTAATCCTAATAAATGTACGGTATTTAGATATGGAAGAAATAATCTCTGGTACACAGACGCAACGGCAGAGGCGCTGTAGCTCCATATTACCCGTGAAACTGTATATCGCGGGTAAATATTTGACCTGTGTTTTAGTTCATGATTGCTTTCGGCTACGAGCCCAACGACTGCCACCGAAATGGACACTGGACAGAAAAATCGGAAGATGAATTACATTCAATGTTTGACGTTTTAAAGAACCTTTACATTACAAATATCTTTTGACAAATATTAACGAGTATTTTAGAAATTTTGAACCATTTGTTATATGTCAAAGGGTTTTGATAAAACAACGAAATTACAAGAATATTACAATATAAAATAAATTGAAGACCATCTTTGATTGATTTTCTACCATCTTCAAAACGACCCAACAACTTAAATCATTAAGGCCCAGTCTTTCCTCCTTCAGGTAAACCTATCTACTATCTGATAAATAAGGTTATATGATACTTTATGTGCTGAATAAATGTCATCCCGTCTTTCAATACAAATTTATCGGATAGTTATCTAACGGATAATGAAACGTATTGAATTCACTGATTGGTATTAACATTTATTCAGCAGATGAAGTTCCAGATTACCTTATCCGTCAGATAGTTACTTAGAGGTTTACCTAAAGGTGGAAAGACTGTCTCAGTTCAACTCAGAAGTCACAGCATTTTCTTCAAAACCGTCAAATTTCCAAATTCCAAATAATATTTCAAACAATCTCTTTGATTAGGTCAATTTTAAAAATTTTGAGTGGGGTATCAAATGAAACCGTACTGACCAACGTAGCTTAGTGGTAACACACGTGCCCTACGTTGCTTAAGTCTCAGGTTCGAATCTTATACAAGCATGGAGTTTTCACAAAAAATTACAATTTTCCTGACTAACTACCTTAGTAGTAAAAGACCTAAACGTAAAAAAAAACCTCTTAATGTGCGAATAAATAAACAAATTTTTATTTTTTAACAATCCATTTTTTATGGGATTTTCGCCAAAAATATGTCAAAAAATTAAATAATGTACAATAATGGGGAGTTGAATGGTTCAGTAAGAATCATATTCGTTTTTCGAAAAACATTTCTTTGTGTCAAAAAAAATATTATTGAAAAATTTATTTTGTGGTATCAAAAGAAATCACTTGATTAAGACGTAGATTAAGGAACAGAGAGTAGTTTTTTAAATTTCTTTATTTTAACATTATTATTATTATTATTATTTCCAAAAATATACTAAAACAATTTGTCCCGCACCTTTTAACCCAAATAGGTTAAACTAAAGCTCTTAAAAAAAATCAGCTGTGCCCACCACAGGACCGACCGCCATCATAAAGTACTTGTATAAAATACATTCTAGCAGCAGAGTAGAAATAACTTGGCCTAATATTTTCTAGCAGAGATATTATTGATCATGACCATGGAAACGTTACATATAAGTATGAAAAAATTAAGACTTTTTATATACATTTTTCGAAATTTTTCGTTTTATCAAAAAACGTCTCAAATAAAAGTTATTAGTTATTGCATTTACAGCAACTTTTGTTAAATAAATTTTTTCGAAATATTTATCTGTTGCTAAATATTCGCGTCAAGTTTCTAGTCAACCGATTTTTACCAAAAGTTGATCAACTTGTGCCATTGATGTCAAAAGCTTAAATATACAGTTTCATAAAAATCCTTTTAGCCGAATTTGCTTTGCACGTGTACACAAACAGACAGACAGATAGACAGACGGACGGACGGACGGACAGACCGACAGACATCATGCTAAAAATAGTCAAAACGTTATGTAGGGAGCTCAATTCGTGGAGATCCATCTAAATCGCGAAATGTCAAAATCGGTATGATCACAATACCTCCCTTATATATGTTGGCGGTCGGTAAAAATCTAGGTAATGTACATTAAACTGAACCGAAAAATACGACAGGATTTTTTTTTATCTAATTGGGTTTTTGCAAAATATTGTCTATTGTTAGTTTTTTGCTATTGACAATATTAATTATTTTTTAATTCATGGCTAAATTTTAGATAATATTATGGATTTTTTGTATTTATAGCTAAGGTAGTGTAAATCTACCTTTGAAATTAAAAATATAAAAAAAAATGACGACTAAGAATCGAGTTAATGTGCCTATTTATTTAATTATTTTAGTTTTTGTTTTTAAGGTAACAAAGAGGAATAAATCATTTATAGTAGTGAAATACTTATAAAACAAATAACACATTGTTAATAGTAAGAAAGATGTTGCGAAAATGGAAAAAATAAGTATTTATCAATATATTTAATTTAGATACAAAGCAAATCGCAAAATTAGACAGGAAGCAAATGCAGAAAAAATCGCTGAGATACTTTAATTTTAATATTAAGGGGGGGGGTATGGTCAGAGCAGCACATTTTATACCCATTTTCAAGATTTTTTTTTAGAAAACTGTTAATAGTAACTTGATTGGGATAATAGCTACAGTAAAGAACAACCTTTGAAGAGTATCAAAAAAAAAAAATTATTGAAAATTATCGAAAATTAAGCTCGTGACATGAATTTGAAATTTTCCTTCAGGACAAAGAGTTGATTTGCGGTGAGACACATAACTAATGACTGGATCATCTAAAACAAAAAAACCAAAAATATTTCGTTAGTTTATGAGTTTCTTGAGGTAACGCTGTCGAGATATTTTTTTTCTTGTTTTTTTTTTCTTTATGGAATTTTTTACAACTGAAAACAGAAATTTAAAAAAAAAAATCCGTTTTTTTCGTTTTTTTGACTTCAAACTTATACCAAAAATTAAATAATCTAGATATTTAAAAAAACTCGACAGCGTTACCTCAAGAAACTCATAAACTAACGAAATATTTTTGGTTCTTTTGTTTTAGATGATCCAGTCATTAGTTATGTCTCACCGCAAATCAACTCTTTGTCCTGAACGAAAATTTCAAATTCATGTCACGAGCTTAATTTTCGATATTTTTCAATAAAAATTTTGTTGGATACTCTTCAAAGGTTGTTCTTTACTGTAGGTATTATCCCAATCAAGTTACTATTAACAGTTTTCTAAAAAAAAATCTTGAAAATGGGTATAAAATGTGCTGCTCTGACCATACCCCCCCCCTTAATATGACGAAATTTCCACAGAATATCTAAATTTAGTTATAAAAACTAAATATAAACTCTTAGTACCCAAATAAAGAATAAAAACGATTATAAAAAATCTGTTGATTTTCATTTTATTATTAAAAAACTATTGTCCTACTCAGCCGGTATTCTTTTGGTTTCTTACACTTATTAAATGCTAACAAAACACCGACATTTATGAAAATTCACTATACCCATCATTTTTTTTTTTTTTTTTTGTCTTGCATTTTAATTTATTTTTTCTATTACATTTTTTTTTTTTAATAAAATAATGTATCATACAGTCGGAGATCAATTTCTAGCATACTCCATTAACTCAACAAAAAAAAAATTACTGAAACTTTCCTAGTAGACTTACTTTTGCTAAAATCCCTCTGCCAAATTTCAGTGTTTAATATTTTATGTACCCAACTGTACATTCGCAATTAAATTAGAGTTTTGCAACCCTTCCAGTAAGACCAAAATCGTTTTCTCTCTGTTAGAATATCGACTTATTTCAAAGACTACCCTTGCCGGAAGGGAGGTGTAAGAACATGGCGCCCTATCCGCAATATGCAAGGGTTGGGTTAGATTAATAGTACACAGCTAGAATTGAAAAATGAATGATTTAGGTCCGTACATTTGGTACATACGCACTTACACACACTACTTTGTATTTAGAATTAATGATCTAAAAGAAATACACGACGTTTGAATCATTTTTTATACAACTGTGTTTGTTGAATTTGTCAAAAGTCAAATCGAAAAGGCTACATAGAAAAGTGTGACTCAATATAAAAAATAATTCGTCAGAGTAAGCAGTGGATTGGACTGTGATCGAATATTCCCTACGAAAAGAACTAAATGGGATACCAAGTTTGGTTCGAGGGCTACCTTTTAAGATTTTACAAAAACTAAGAAAGAACTTTTTTTTTTGAACAAACTGTTTTATTGCTTTTCAAAATATTCGCCTTTAAGATTTATATGGAGATGGTTGTGTCCGTAATAGAGTAAGCACAACTATCGACAGCTGACCAGTTTCGAAATAATTTATAAATTATTTCGAAACTGGTAAGCTGTAGATAGTTGTGCATTATTTTATGTCCGATACCCGTACAACCTTTCCAAATTTAAGATTTATATACTTCTGTATATTGGAAACGGTGTCCGCATTAATATTGGACCATTGCAAAATAATTTCAAAGATATTATAAATAATTTTTGACAAATCAAAATTCTCGCAAATATCTTTCTTTATTGACAATATTATAAGATTAGTTAGCCTTTCCTGTGACATCGACGACCTGAGGAAATTTTTGATTAATTTTAATTTAGAAAAACTTTTTTCCCCTGATACCACAGTCACAGGAATAGTTAAAAAAAATCTTAGGGCTATAAAAAAATTAAGAAATGAAGATATTAATTCATTGTGTATTACGAGGTGTGTAAATTAAGTAAGCGGACTGGCAACATTTGGGACGCGGGACTTGGAGGGGCGGCAGGTGAACATGTTATACGCCTTCATTACGAGTTTGAACTCGCTAGAGTGATTTTGTTGTCCGTTTGTAAAACTTCAGCAGGCCCATGGAGACAGTGTTTTGTCAAGGACCCAGGTTTTTTCGTGGTTTAAGGCATTTTCAGAAGGAAGAGAGTTGATTGAAGATGAATCACGCACCGGAAGGCCTTCATCTTCAAGAACCGATGAAAATGTCTACAGAATCCGGAATCTTGTGCGTTCAGATCGTCAGTTGACATTCAGAATGATCGGGGAAGAGTTGAATTTGACTCACACTACACGTTCATCAGATTATGACCAATGAATTGGGAATGGCAATGCGCCTTGTCACACAGCAATTTTAATAAACGATTTTTTGGCCAGTAAAAACATTCCTGTGACTCCTCAGCTTCCTTATTCGCCTAGCTTGAGTCCTTGTGACTTTTCCTCTTCCCAAGATTGAAAAATCACCTCAAGGGACGTCATTTTGGGACATTCGAAAACATTCAAACGTCCGTAATCGACCAGCTGAAAACTATTCCAGTATCCGAGTTCCAGCACTGCTATGAGGATTGGAAGAGCTGTCTCCAGTGTTGTGTGGCTTCCCATGGAAGTTATTTTGAGGGAGACAATATTGAATTGTAATTCTATGCGAATAAAAAAAAAAAACATTTAAAAACCAGTCCGGTTACTTTATTTACACACCTCGTATGTTCTCCAAATAATTCAGGTATGTTCAGGTCATTTGCCACAACATAGACGGTCTGCAGCCGGGCTACTAGGTGCGGGGCACCATTTACACTTCCACCAGGAATGGCTTTGGATGCTGACACATGAATGACGGTTTAAAGTTTTGCTGATCATACCTACGAAATCCTAAGAATCACAATGTCATTGCACTCCTACGAAATATAAAATATTGACAATTATTTCCTGTGCTGTAAAGCTATTAAGAAATATTTAAATATTTCCATTTATTAAATTCGATATATTCAAATATGAATTAAAAATAAACTCAGCAAATTTGAGGTTAATAAATAACTTGTATGAATTTAAAGTTAATCAAATGCCAATTACAAAAATGAAATTAAATTGTCCTGTACAAATAAATATCATTTTTGTTAAACGTAATATTTGTTTACGGGGTTCCCAGCTGACCAATACAACTCCACGATTAGCGATACGCTCGTTTGCCTTTAAACACCGACCAATATTCACATGGAACACTGGAAATATATACAATATGGGACACAATATTAACTAACTTTAATTGGCTAATTGCTTTTTAAAGAAATTACTTTTCGAAAAGATTTTAGGTGAGAAAATGGTTTCTTTGATAGTTACATACTTCTTCAAATCAGTAACTCTAAAATAATAAACTAATACGAGGGTTACCTTTTATGTTTTTACAAACGACCACTAGATGGCAATATTGAAATGTGTCATTACTATATTCGTAAAATTTTACATTTCTTATTGTGAAATCAGTGGCAACTTATAAATTGACCGAGTAGTTTGTTGACAGTTTAAAAAAAACAAGTTTGTAAAAAAATGGATATTACACGTGAAGATTTTCGTTGGATAATTTTTTACGATTTTAGTAAAGGCCTAACTCAACAACAATGCATAGATTCGCTTGGTTCATCTTTTGGTAATGAAGCACCATCAGAAAAGACAGTTTACAATTGGTTTGCAGAATTTCGTCGTGGTCGTGCGTCAGTGATGAATCTCGTGAAGGTCCACCAAAATCGGTTGTGATTCAAAAAACATTGATGCTGTGTGCAAAATGATTGAAGAAGATCGGCATGTACTTACCGTGAGATAGAGGCATCCTTTGGCATATCGCAGACTGCAGTACATACGATTTTGCATGAACAATTAGCTGTGAAAAAGATCTGTTTCCGATGGATTTCGCATAATTTGAAGCTCAAAAAGAGGCATTGATTGGTGTAAGGGAATGCTAAAAAAATTCAACCTAGGCACTGCAAAATCCGTATACAACATCGTTACAGGTGACGAAACTTGGATTTATTCATATGAACCGGAAACTAAGCAACAATCCACTGTTTGGGTCTTCCAAGATCAATCGAAACCCACAAAAGTTGTTCGTTCACGAAGCACTTCCAAGAAAATCGCTTGTTTCTTCGGTTGTACTGGACATGACGCAACCATTCCTTTAGAGCACTGGTTCTTAACCGGGGGGTCTTGAAAAGACCTTAGGGGGTCCCGAAATTAAAAGAAAAAATTTTATTTGCACCAGTTTTTGCTTTTAAAATTTCAATAAACTTAATTATTAACAATAAATTATTAAGAACATTTAAAATATTATTTCAAAAATTTTCTTGGGGGATCCAGAAAATATTTTAGGCTAGTTGGGGGGCCCCGAGTATAAAAAGGTTAAGAACCGCTGCTTTAGAGGATAGCAGTTAATGTTAAATGTTATACAACAATTTGTTTGCCAACAGTCATCGACAAAATATGGGAAAACAACAAACACGTCGCATCATACTTCATCATGACAATGCAATCTCCCACACAGCACGCCAAACAATTGATTATTTGAAGGAGAAAAACATCGAATTAATTTCTCATTGCCCGTATTCACCTGATCCTTTAATGGCTTTATTTTGATCCCCAATATCAAACAAAAATGCGCGGACAGCGATTCTCATCACCTAAAGAAGCTGTTGAAGCCTTCGAAATCCATGTTTTTGAGATACCAACTTCAGAGTGGAAAAAATGTTTCGAGAATTGGTTTGAACGAAAGTGAGTATATAAAATATATTCGGACGTTTCGGAAACTGCTCAACAATCTGTTTCAGTCTTCAGCAATCACGAGAAGTTATGGATCATCACTTCTTGTGATCGCTGAATAAAATATGCATAAAATTGAATTGTATCTACAAAACCCTGAAATGTGTAAAAATTCACACCATAATTTTTTGCTTTGTGATTCAAGAGTATAATTCCTTCTCTCTGAAATTAGAAAGGCCTTTTCTGTAGCAAAAACCTTAATGTCTCCTGTCTAAATAACAGATAGCATCTAAGCGAAAAAGCTTCGTTAATTACATCTGTACTGTTATACATCTTTGCGTTTGTAACCCTTCTGAAACTTTCCTCTATTAATCTAACAACCCTAATGTCACAAGTAACAACCCCTTCTGTAGCGGCCATATTCTTAATCTAACCCTCCGAGGGAGTCTTGGTTTGAAGGATTTTTTCTCGGCAATATGGGGGAGGAAATTCAATGCAGATACAATGACTATTAATCTTGCAACCCCTAATAACACAGTGGCCATTCTTAAATCCCCAAAAGAAAATTAACCGAAATATATAACTTAGAAAATTAAAACTGTAGGAATGAAAATACAAAAATCCAAATGTATTACAGTGTAGTACACCCAATATTTTGTATTAAAGTTCATTCACAATAACTATGAAATATTGTCCACAAAAGTTGTTCGTTCCAAGAAAATGATCGCTTATTTCTTCGGTTGTACTGGACATGTCGCAACCATTCCTTTAGAGCAGCGGTTCTCAAAGTGTGCTCCGCGGAGCCCTGGGGTTCCGCGAGCTACCTCAAAGGGCTCCGTGAATTATAAATATAAATCCGCTAATAATTAATATATATTAACAAAAAATTATAATTATTATTAATTTACATAAAGTTAATTTGTTGCTCTGAAAAGTGTTTAAAAATTTAATTAATGAACTAAAAAAATCTGTAACGGTTAACTCAATATAGTGCACTCGCCTATTCGATAAAAACAGTAAGTTCTTCAATTGTTCAATTGGTTTTTACGATTTGAGTTTTTGTTGCAACGCAAAATACTCCGGTCCAGAAAGACTAGTTGAGTTTGACTGCTCTCGTGAGCTAGATAACTTCACAATACTAAAGATTTCTGCGATGAAATTAATGGAGACATTGATGCAAGTGACCTTATTATGTTGTGTGATGAAATTTGTCAACATTTGGAAGATATTCTAAATTCGGTCAAACAATATTTTCCAGAATGCAAAGCTTAAAAATTATACATGGATTAGAAACCCATTCATAGTTCAGAAAAGACCAGAAACATTCACAGCTAAGGAGTACGAAATTTTCATTGACAGATTCCTCACTACAGGCCATATTTGAAAAACTATCTTTGCCAGAATTTTGGTGCACTTTGAGAGAAGAATATGCAGATTTATCAATGAAAGCTGTTAAAATACTTCTTCCTTTCGCTACGACTTATCTGTGCGAATCTGGATTTTCTTCGTATGCTGCAACAAAAACAAAATACCGCAACAGACTCGATGCAGAAGCTGATATAAGGATTCAACTGTCCTCTATAAAGCCAGACATAAAAGAATTATGTAAAAATAGGAAACAAGCCCATGCATCCCACTAAAAATGTTTGTTTTTTATAATATTTTGCAATTATTTTCTGATAAATAAATGATTTTATTGAAGTACAAATAATTTAATTCTTTCTTTTTATTCATAAATATATATATAATATATATTTATAAATAAAAATATATATATACTCTTCGATGTTAGGTATCGACGAGTGGCACATACACATAATTAGTGAACCAGTGGGGTTCCGTGGAAATTTGTATGCCTTTGGAGGGCTCCGCAGCTCAAAAAGTTTGAGAACCGCTGCTTTAGAGGATCGGAGAATAGTTAATGATGAATGGTATACAACAATTTGTTTGTCAGAAGTCATCGACAAAATCAGGAAAAACAACCAAAAATGTCGCATCATTCTTCATCATGACAATGCAAGATCCCACACAGCACGTCAAACAATTGATTATTTGAAGGAGAAAAACATAGAATTAATGTCTCATTGCCCGTATTCACCTGATTTATCCCCTAACGATTTTTTTTTTGTTCCCTAATGTCAAACAAAAAATGCGTGGACAGCGTTTCTTATCACCTCAAGAAGCTGTTGAAGGCTTCGAATACCATATTTTTAAAATACCAACTTCAGAGTGGAAAAAATATTTCGAGAATTGGTTTGAACGCATGCAAAAGTGTATAAATCTTAAAAGCGAATATTTTGAAAAGCAATAAAACAGTAAAACAAAAAAAATTTTTTCTTAGTTTTTGTAAACGGGCTGCCGTGGTTCTGTGGTAAGACAGTTGTCTACGGACCATAGGGAAGCGGGTTCGATACCCGCCACCTCCTTCGGATTTTTATCTTCCGAAATTGTGCAGTCAGCTCTGGGGACGACTCAGCCTCAAGTATTTAATACTTAAAATGAGTACCTGTTTATTCAGGGATAATAGGACCAGCCGAAAAGTCACACTGACCACGTGTCTTTCATATCTATGCCCGGCAGTCTAGAAACAGTGAACTTACCTTCTCTGCCCCTTATACGCGTATCTATGAGTTGGGATCCTATAGGGATTTGCAGCTAAGCACCCTACCATCTGGTGAGCGTTTCATGAACTTGTGTACATCAGATAACATTTCGTTTTGTGTATTGGTTTTGTATGAAGTTTGTTTTTAAAGTTTTATTATAATCATTGAAAAATGTATAATACATATTGTTGTGTGCCTATGTGCAATTCATTGCAAAGAAGAAACCCGGAAATATCGTTTCATTTGTTTCCACTAATATCAGACACCGTACGGTTCGAAACAAAATTGGGAAAGCAAGAGGTTAGGAATCGACGCGATGTTTAGATAAACAATTTAAAAATTGGAAAAAAAGTGAGCCCTTATATCAAAGTATGCTCATTACATTTTAATGATAGTGACTACAAAAAATATTTTCAATTTTGTATTTATTATCGCATATCTTGAAAATTCCTTTTATTGTGTGTGGGTTTGTAATGCACAAGTTTGTAGGCATAATGCATAAATCTTTATGAACTCTCTGTTTTTTTCAGTGACTCCACACAATATTATATGGCCAGCATTGTAGATTTCTACCCCTTGGTAAACAACACGGGAATTATTATTTCCCCCAATATAGTTAAAATAATCGACAATGGAAAACCGCCATAACTTAAAACCAGATCACAAAATGTAGTATTTTAGATGTTTACAAGTAATGTCACTTCACAAAATCAGAAAATACCAAACAATTATTTATTTTTTGTCGTTTTTTGATACACTTTTCGCTATTATTTACTAGTAAATGTCAAGTGGTATCTGATTTAGAATAGTTTCAAAAAAATCCGCGTGGCGCTACGATCTTAAAATTTTTCCCCTATTATTATTATTTTTAATTATTTAGCTAAGTAGCCCTCGTAAGTGATATATGATAGTAATCTACATATTGTACTATATGTTCAAAGTAATCACCTTACTTTTAGAAGTTTATAAATCCGGACCGATCTATGTTTTAGGTGTTTGTTTTAGTAGGATTAGGGTGTATTGTATTATAGTGTTTTTAGAGAAAATGCACGTTAAACATAGGCTGATTGAAATGTTAAAAATGGCCGAAATATCCGTAATAACCGTTGATTAATTAAAAACGTCGTTTGGTGGCAATTACCGGGGTCTGAACCCCGAACACTCAGACTCTTCACTACAGTCTGCGTTTGACATCCAAGAGTGCCTTGATTAATTGCCAGAACAATCGACTGCGCGATTTCCCCTACACCCGCATACACCCGAAACACACCATAACTCCGTAAAGTTCGAGGTACTACTAAGAATTTAACTCTAAGGGATTACAATTAAAGGAAAAATTTATAGAAAATTTTCACAATGACGTAAAACTGGATATTGTAAATTTCCATCCACGAATTAACTCAATACAATGTGGATTACAATGGATATTATGCAATCTGTACAATAAAACCATCCAAGAAATACAAGAAAACATAAACAGCCTACAAGAACAAAACACAATGATCAGCTTTGTTTGGGTACCTTCACATATAGGTAGAAAAGATAACGAAAAAGCAGATACCGTAGCCAAAGAAGCCGCCAGAAAGGATCCAATGAATAACTTGACCGTGTAAGACTACCAATAAGACTTTAAATTTCCAAAAAAAAAAAATGTTTGAGGTTATTTTATAATATATCCTGAGGCCCTTTAGAACTTCGGGATTTCAAAAGTTTTCAACCGCAGAACATTATCTCCATTTTTATACTAACTACTTTTATCCTTCTCTTTTCCTCTTCATTTGGTATTTTATCTATATGTACTCTTTATTTCCCTAGATCTTGCGGCGTTCAGGCTATTAGCCATTACAAAAAATAAAACCAAATAAAATCAATCCAAAAATAAATAAATAACAATCCACTACAATTTACAATTTACAATGTTTTTTCTCTTTTCTATCTTCTTGCTCCAATGTCCCTCTCCTTCTTCCTGTTCTCCTTCTGGTTTTCCTCTCCGATCTCCTTCTTTCTTGCTTCATCTTCTCTCGCCCATCTTTGCTTTATTTTATTTTATTTCATTCTCTTCCCTTCCAACCATTTCTTCACCCCTCCTCCTATTTCTCTTCCTTCCTCCCCATTTCTAGGTAACCTCATCCCCCTTCCTTCTTTCCATTTCTCCGCTTCTGCTTCCCACCGGGTCTCCTCCTTCTTTCCTTTACCCCTTCCTGTTTTCCTTCCCCAATCTCCATCTTTCTTGCCTCTAATTCCCTCGCCCACCTCTTCCCCTTCCATCTTCGTGCAACAGGTCTAATGTGCTCCCCGACCATACTGCCATCTCTCTACACCTCTTGGCGAGGTGCTCTATATCTTCCTCCTCCTCCCCGCACATCCTGCACATCTTTTTCTCCTGTTTCCTCCAATATCTATTTCCTCTCTCTTCATTACCGCACCTTAGCCTCGCAATCCTCCTAACTCTCCCTCCTGACCTTCCTCTTTCTCCATTTAAGTAGCTTGGTACCCCTATAGTTCTGACCTCCTTATATCTCCCTGCGCTCCTTGATTTGTCTATGCTGACTGTCGTTTCTTGCTCCCCCACTTCCTTATTCCTCCTCCACAACTCCTCAATCACGCTTATCCCGTATTTTCTTCTCCTTTCCACCTCTGTCGCATCCACTCCGCATCTCCAGTAATACTCCTTGCTCATCTCTTCCCATGCGTACCATCTTCCTTTCTGTTCCTCTCTGGCTCTTTCCTCCCAGCATTCCCTCATTATTTTTTTGTCTGTTTCTATTCTAACTTTCTCCTCGTACTTAACCACCCTCCTTCCTGTACCCACTTTCATCTTATCCCTTTTCAGTTCCTCTCTTACAATATACCCTGGTGTTGTTCTATCTACCCCTAAGATCCATCTCAAATACCTCACCTGTACTCGTTCTACCTTCTCCCATTCCTTCCATCCCCAAATTTCCGCCCCATATAGCAGGATGTTTTTCACCACAGCGTCAAACAACCTCAATCTCCATCTAATATCGTCGCTAAACTTCCTCTCTCCTATACTCCACAGCTTCCCGTTTGGTATTTTATCTATTTTTTAACCTCACAGCACCTTCAATGAAATATATTTAATTCTTGATATTCTTGGTTATAAAATTGATTGAATAACATATGAAAACTCCACAATAGTCGTCTTTTAGAAGGGTTTTCAAATATATAAATAGTTTATTATGGATAATATGCGCATATATAACAGACATCAAAAGGAAAAATATCCAAATTCATCGTTTTGAAAATTTTGAATGTAAATAGCTGTATGTCGATGTGAACGTTGCATTGTCCATCATTTATTTATATGTAATGCTACAAACGCGCGTCATACAACGACTGAAAATTTACAAACACAAATACTAACCGTACAGGCCAGTTCTGTTCGCTAACACAGAGTGTTTCTTTACCGATATGCACCCGAACATTTTATACCATCATTTTTCGATTTACACTGCAATTTAATATGGATTCTCATTATGAACATTATAAACTCTCAATTGGAATATTTTCACTACCAGGGTACTAGTTTAATTGATGTCAAGTGGGACATTTTATACATTTCAGAGTTTCGTAGGTATCTAGTAAGTATTGAACTGAAGTAAAATTTGAACCGGAGATTCCGGGTTTTTAATGTATGTATCCCGGATCCGTGTTTGATCATTATTTCTCTGGGTCGCGCAAATTATATACAAATCAAAATAAAATAACATTCCAATATGAATATTACTACAATATTTATATTTCATATCTTTGTTCTTCCTCCGGTATCCATCTCTTTCTTCTTATTCTCATTCCAGCTTCCCTCTCCGATCTCTTTCATCTTGCCTCCAATTCTCTCATACTACAAGTATGTTTTGATGGGTCGTATGGCGGTACCACTAAGCTTAATTTTTGCGAGAAAGGGGTAATAACATTGGCCAGTCAACTAGGGTCAACTAGAGAACCGTATTGGAAGTGATTGTTAAAGAACAACTTCTTCGTTAGTCACTACTGGCAATACCAGAAAAACTCAACGCCAGCCCATAAGGCGAGGAGTACCCAGCAGAGGTTTGAAAACAATGTACCAGACTTCACTTCTTCTACTAATTGGTCTTTATGTGGAAGTAAAAGAAGCTTTGCAGCAAATCTATCAACCAACCGTTGCAGTTTTCACGGCTAGAATCAATTTTGAAAAAGTATAAAGGCAAAATGGAGAAACAGAAAGGGAAACGAAGAAAAAGAAGAGACAGAGAAGAAAGAAGAGAAAGAAAACGATTATAATTATAATTATATTTCTCTTTCATTTCCTGTTACAGCACAATTAAGTCTAGAAACAACGCCTTCGTTTCCAAGACTTCTTCCTGATAGTTCTCAGCTTTTAAAGACTCGCCAGCTCATGCGATCCAGAAGACTAAATTTTGGTAAACATCCAAATCTTCCGTATGATGAGATTTTACGACCAACTCAACCGAAGAGGGGAGAAATGTAGGATAACGAATATAATAACAATACCGTTGTTATTATGTTAAATAAAATATCAATATATATGTCAATATATCTTAAATAAATGTGTTCTAAGACTGTATGTTCTTGACTGTGAATAATTAAGATAGCATTCATTTGCTACAAAAAGCAGTGGAGTATTTTCCTTTAGAAACTCTTCTTAATTGATAATATTATATTGATGTCGCCGCAGAAACATAATAGCTGTGTAAAGGTCAGAGGTGGTCAATTTGAAAACTGATTAATATTTCTTATTTAAAATGCAGCTACGTATTATGTACTAAAAGAAAATTATAATATCTTAAAGCATTTTGTAGAATTTAATTGAAAATTTTATGGCAGTGTTTATGGTAAGACTAAGTATATCTATATAATATTATAAGTATTTTCTTCAAGTCATTTTCTTATTAACTGCACCCTGATCTTCAAATGACTTTTTAAATTTCTGCCTCCAGATTCACAAGTGATTTTTTGAATTTTAGCCCGCTGGTTAACATGCTTTATACCTTCAATTTGTAGTAAAGGGGTTAAGGAATTCAAGGGTACAAATAACTAATTATTTGAAATTTTTTAATACAACTACCTTTACCATTAAGCAACTCAATTAAAAATTACCTGTTGATTTCAACAAACACCTCATAAAAATAACACGTATTCTTGTTCGGGTCTTACCTGCCCTTACACTTTAACCTGGCATGTGCTGACCTAACCTGACCTGCTATTCATAATCGCCGTATGGGACAGGGAACTTATCCCGGTATGGGACTAGTCAGGTATCTGTACAAGTATGTCACGTGTTGAGTGTGAATCCATTGATAAATACAAAGGGACAGCCCCAAGTCAAAATGTGACAGGTTTTTATTGAAATGTGAGAATATGACACTCTGACATGTGAAGAGATTATTTTTTAAATATAAATGTACCTGTATACGAGAGTAACTTGAAAAGATCGCCACCTGATAATTCTAGACTATCAGACTATTGAAATTACTTGTCCCTGTAACACTATCGGAGGAAAAAGGAGAAGAGGAAGGCCAAGGGAGAGATAGAAAGAAGAAGTGGAAGAAGATATAAAAAGTTCACCCTTTTTATAACTGGACGGAAAAAGATAGTGATGGACAAAAGGAAGTGGAAGAAAATTTTAGTACCAGCCATGGGTTTGTTAGGCCAGCAGAGCTTAAGTATGTATACTGCCAGATTCCTGGGTCTCGTTTTTATACTGGCCTTCCTGGCGGACACTTTTTTTATTTATCAAGAAAAAATTCCAAAAGTCGCTCAATTTGTTGCGAGTCCTCAGTCACAAAACATGGGGTGCAGACCATGTTTACACTGTTTTCTAGTGAGTAGTCTTTGATGAAGCACCATCAAGGATTACTGTTTATCGATGGTTTGTCGACTTCAATCGTGGCCGTAGTTCGCTTAAGGACGAATTTCGTGAAGGTCATCCAAAATCGGTTGTTGTTCCGCAAAACATTGATGATGTGCGCAGAGCTGGGCAAATTACTTGTGCAAATTTGTGGGACAAAGTAATTTAATTAGTAATTAATTACAAAAGTATTTAATTATTGCCCAGCTCTGGCTGTGCGTGAACTGATACTGCAAGATCTTGATGTGACTTATCGTGAGATTGAGTGTATCCTTGGACATTAGTGGGACCAGCATACATTCACTACTGCATGAACATTTGGGCGTCAAAAAGATTTTTTCGCGTTGAATCTCACATATTTGACAATCGGAATGGAAAATGCCTCAATTGGAGTGGAAAAAGTGCTTCGAAAATTGGTTCAAACGCATGCAAAAGTGTATTGATCTTCATGGAGAATATTTTGAAAAACAATAAAGCCACTTTTGTTGATAAATAATTGTTTTTGATCTCAAATTCCGAAATTTAAAGGCAACCCTCGTACTTGTAGTGTGGAAAAAAGTTTAATAGAATATTAATTTTTATAACCTATAAAGATTAATTCTTTTTAAGAAATACTATGCCAATAAATACGCCAACATAAAATAAAATCGGCGACTCAATAAATAAATTAAATAATAAACTCTGTGATAAAAATAGTAGATCATTGCAAATTTCAGCGCCCCCTTCTAAAAATCGTAGTTTAACGCTTGATTTAATTTAATACATGTTGTTAGAAAATTTTGCTCATTTTTCTGTATTTAAAAGTTGAAAGGAATCCTGTAGAAAGTAGTAAAACATAATTCAATAGAAACAAAACCAAATTAAAGCTTTGTTCGAAAATTTCCTCCACGTTATTATTTTTAAACAAGGCTTATAAAGAGACATAGAAATCTAAATATTAAAATAATAGCTCAAACTCGTAATAACAAACAAGGATAATTGAAATGGTTGTGAAAGCAGTGTTCGCTGTACTTCGTGAAGCATACACGGAATCACTGTTTAGAAACTATTCTGATATGTTTGAGGATTACATATTTGTTTGAAAGGGGCCGAGAGCTGCGTCGGTAACCACGGCGACCGCTCTTACCGACCGACGACTCAACGAACAACATTAGATGAGTCCAGAACTTTTACCAGACCAATATCATAGCAATAGTTCGTATAATGAATCACCGAGAAATACGGACTCTACAGGATGGACAACAACATGCACAGGCGGGAATTTATTGCGAAAGGAGACTCTCAAGGTTACCTCTTGGTCTCTGTTGGTTTATCACATGTTTCTAGAAGGTTTTTACGGTTTTGTAGGTATGACCATCAAAACACCCTTATAACGTCACATATGTGTCTGTCTGTACAATAGAGATTGTAACCAAACGGCTTAAGAAAGTTAAAATTTGGCATGCTTATACAACTCTTTGATCCACATATAAGGAGAGTTCAAAAAAACTTATCTTCAGATGAATATAAACAATTTTGTATTTAATACAAAAATAAACAGGGCTTCGAACCGGAACTGAACTGAAAACCGAAAACCGAAAACCGAAAAAAACTAATTGTCGGAACGAAAACCGGAGCTGAACCGAAAATAAAATATCGGTTTATTTCGGTTCAGATAATGTTTATGGGAGTGAATATAAATTACTTTTTATTTAAGATTATTTTTTAAATTGATGAGCAGAAAAAAATCGTAATTTTTTTAACTAATAAGTAAAAAAAAAGTGCGCTTCTATTTTTTTCGGGGGGATGGGGGGTGAACGCCCAGAACCCCCCCTGGCAGCGGCCTTGGTATGATTATTACAAAATAAGGAATAAAATGTTTTTTTAAATTATAGTAGAAAATAAATTTCTCCACGACCACTATAGAATTTAACAATTCTAAAACCAATTTTGACTACAGAAAGTTAATATTTTAACACAAGAGATGGAATGTTATTCTAAAGCACTTATCTTCTTATGCATTTTGCGTGTATTTCATTCCATCACTTGTTATGGAATAACTATTCCATGCTTGTTGTCTTTTGTTTTTGTAGAGTTACATTAAGATATATGCAACGTTTACATTAAATAAATGCAACATAACTTCCTAACCTAAAATACTGGGCGATGTGCGGCAAATTGAATTAAAATTAAACAAATAATAAATAAAAAAAAATAGTTTAATGATTGATTAATTTGTTATGTAATATAAATTATTTGTTAAGATAAAATGTTTGTTAAAATATTTATTTGTTAATTTATTTTTCTTTTTGGTGGTCGTGGAGAAAGTAAGGTCTGTGACTCGGTTGGGATGAGAAAATTCGTTGCTCGTGGTTCCTCACGCTCGCCTGCGGCTCGCGCTCGGAATGTTCCACTCGTATCGAATTTTCTCATTCCAACCTTGTTACAGAATATACTATTTTTCAATTATACTTATGTTGACGTGTGTAAAATGTAAAAATTTCAAACAAAAATAAATATTATTATCTACTAAAAGATAACACATATGTAGACTATACGTTGGAAAGCAAATTCATAACAAAATAACAACATTTATCTGCCAATAAGTAATTGTAAATGTCGGTAATTCGCAACATTAAAGAAATTTTATTAGTAACTATCAAAAAAATTCAACAAAATATCAGAAAACTGATTTTCAACTTCTTGTAAGATAAATAATGTTTCAAAGATTCCTGTTACTCATCGGCGTATGTTTCAAACGCCAACAAGCGTTCTACGTGCCCGGGTATAATTGAAAGTAAATCAATATTAATTCTCGATGGTCGGTGCAAGTTAGCAAGCGCTTATAGGCGACGTGAATAATCTTTCTACATGTTCGTACCCTCAGTTTGCATGCTTTTGTTTGTAGGAACAGCACGACACATCTAACTATCGCTTAAGGTCGTTCTTTTTTCAACTACAATGCAAGTTCCGTATCCGTAACCGCGGATCAGGACGCACATAATCCGTATCCGTATCCGTATGCGCGGATCTGGCTTTTATGTGATCCGGCACATCACTACTTGTTGTGCGTCTCACTGAGTTCACAAATTCTCTTTAATGTCCTCTTATAATTTCGTTATAATTTAATTTCCTGCATTATATTCAGCTTCAGAGTTTGTGTCTATAATAGGAGTTTTATATAATTGTATTCGGTTGTCCCTTTAATTTTCTCAATTTTTTTTGTATTTAATTTTAAATTTGGCGCCACAACTCCGCCCAATGTTGTTTGAGTGTTCAAGTGCGTCATTATGAGTGTGAAAGAAGGCAAATGAGAATTCACGGTTTTGAAATTCAATAATATCAACTAATCAGCAAAAGTAAATAGCAGGGCGGTAATTAGCCGGTGCGGGCAAGCGGAGAGGCAGGGGTGAATATGCCGAGCCCAGTGCTGTGAAATACCAGTGATACTCAAAAGTAAAAACATTTGGAGAAAGGCTGGATAAGGGACAATTTTTATAAAATTCCGATAAATAAGAAAAATGAAATGAATGAAAATATGAAACACTGAAGTAAGAAACTGGTGGACGATCGTGGAGAATAAATAGACGAGGCAACAATTTTAGAGAAGGTTAAGACGATGACGGAGATGATATAAGAGGGTCATTTGAAATATTCACTGCCTGATGCATTGGTGTATGTAGAAATTACAGTGGCAGTGAAAAGTCTTCTATCATTACACGTTTATCAAATATTTTTGTTGTGATAGGCATTTTAACTATTACACAACCAAATTTTTACCAAAAGTTTATCTACTCGTGCCATTGATGTCAAAAGATTAAATATAAAGTTTCATAAAAATCCTTTTAGCCGAATTTGCTTTGCACGTGTACACGGACCAACAGACAGACCGATAGACAGACAGACAGACAGACAGACAGACAGACAGATAGACAGACAAACAGACAGACGGACAGACAGATAGACCAACATACATCATGTTAAAAATAGTCAAAACGGTATGTGCCATTGATGTCAAAAGCTTAAATATGTAGTTTCATAAAAATCCTTTTAGCCGAATTTGCTCTGCACGTGTACATGAACCAACAGACAGACAGACATCATGCTAAAAATAGTCATAACGTTAAGTAGGGACCTCAATTCGTGGAGATCCATCGAAATCTCGAAATGTCAAAATCGGTATGATCACAATACCTCCCTTATATAATGTATCTAGTAAGGAATCTGAAGCATGAAGTCAGCATAGATGTTGTATTGAAAGCCTATTTCTCCCTCTTTCAGTCCCACCTAACCTATGGGTTAATAATCTGGGGACATTCACCTGCAGCCAAAAGAATTTTCAGCTTACAACGTAAAGTTGTAAGAATAATTGCCAGTGCTCCTTTTAGAGCGGATTGTCGAGATCTTTTTGTAAAGCTGAAAATAATGTCATTGCCTTCACTATTTATTTATTTGTGTCTATTGTTTGTACGCAAAAACTTGCACAATTATATCACTTTTAGTGAAACGCACGAGCACAACACGCGTTGTAAAAATAATATTCGTGGTAAGTTTTTGCGCTTAAATAAATCCAGGAATTGTTCAAATTACTTTGCTGTGAAATTTTATAATCTTTTACCAGAGACTATTACTACACTACCACTAGACAAATTCAAACTTAAACTTAAACACTTATTTATAAATAACCCATTGTACACAATTGATGAATTTAACAACGTTAATTTTGATGAACTTTTATGATTTTGTCTCTTAATATTGTATTGACTGACTGAAAGAAGTTCTTTGTATTTGTAATTTGGTCAATAAAACTATTATTATTATTATTATTATTATTATTATTATTATTATTATACGAGGTTTGTTCAAAAAATATCTCGAATTTTATGTTTTTTCAAAAATTAATTATTTATTCATAAATATCTATTTTGTCCCCTTTAAACTAATCCCCACCAGATATTATACACTTGTTCCAATCCTCGAAGCACTTGAAAAAATAATTTTTTGTGATCTTGTTCAGCTCCTCTTTCGATACTTTATCTCCTCACTCGCAGCGTAGCGTCGTCCTTTCATGGGCCTCTTCAGTTTCGGAAACAAGAAAAAGTCACAGGGGGTTAGATCTGGGGAATACGTTGGCTGCGGCATTATTAGTATGTTGGTTATTCCACCAAACTTGGCACGCTTTTTTCGGTCTTGGCTCGTGCTGCAGCTTCCATTGGGGCGATTGAGCTTTAGTTTCCACGTCGTAACCATAAACCCATGATTCGTCATCAGTTATGACCCTCTGGAGCAAATTAGGTCGTCGCGGACAGAGTCCAACAGCTCCTTAGCAATGTTAATGCGATGCTAAATTTGTTTAAGTCGAGCCAAAATATGTGCAAGCAAAGCAACTGTCAAAAATTAACTGAACATTCAAAATTGCCGAACTTGTCGGCATAAGTGAGAGACATGAGTACCAACATAACGCCACAAAAAAATCGAAAATCGAATATATGTAACCCGTGGAAATTCAAAATTCGCGATACTTTTTGAACAGACCTCGTATGTTGGCGGTTGGTAAGAAAAATATATTATAAAGTCAGATTATTTTTATCTTGATATGCCTAGGGGACTGATACTGTTCGGTTGCCTTGATTTGATTACTAATTATTGCGTAACTATAATATTAACGTAAATAGATTTTCGAAGATCCCTGTTTATTTATCGGCGCACGTTGCATGTGCCGACAAGTACCAACAAGCATTCTACGTGTCCGGGTACCTTTGAAAGTATGGGGATATTTATTCTGGTTAATTGGTGTATGTTAGCAAGCACTTATAGGTGCCAGCAATAATTTTCTTACGTGTTCGCGCTCTAAGAATACATTTCTTCCTGCCGGTGCTTCTTCAGCCCTTGTTTGGTGTCTCTGTTCATGTCTAGTTGGCGTACAGACACAGAGACGGAGGAAGGCGGGTGTAGATGTGATGAATGAGTGTGTTTAGCCTCGTTACCGACACTGTCCAACTTTAATTATCTCTCAAAGGATTCCGGTAGCAACGGCACGGACCAGTACAGCATCCTCTTCTCGCGCAACGACACAGTCTGGTCCAGCGCTCGTCATGTTATATTTTAGAAGCTTGGGTTACATTGTCTGTTGCTATGGCTACAGCTTTATATTGTTTCACAGATACCATCACAAGATATGAGATTTTAAACCAAAGGAGGCGATACAGCGGTCAGAGAGTCGTTTTAGTAAACTTTGAACTTAAAAACAACGATATCTATGAGATAGGCGACAAAAGTCAGTCACTACGTTTTAGGGAAGATAGAAATAAAAGCATCAGCTACATAAAAAATATCTTGCTTCATCTGTCCAGACACTTCTCAACTGCTAAATTATTTCTTAACAAATCGGAAACATTATATTTAGACAAATGACATTACATCTGATGAGCAAAAAATCTATTTTGGTGTAGCTCAAGGTTCAATACTAGTCCCATGGTTGTTTCTGATTTAGATTGTCGAAATCATTTGATGTTATTATTTAATAATTTTTTATTATCTTTTTTATTCGTTATTTGAGTACTAAGAACTTCCATTTAATTTTTTTAAACCAAATTTTAAATTAATTTTTTTTTCTGCATTTACCTACTTCGTATTCAAGTCTTCATTAGATTAATAAGAAATATATTGATAAATGGCTTCATTTTCTTTTTCAGAATCGTATTTATCATTATTAACATTGTGTTATTTGATTTATAGGCATTTTATGACTATAAATGATTTTTTCTTCTATGATACCTTAAAAAAAACAAAAAGTGTATTTATTTGGCCTTAGCTTTGAGGCTATTAGCCAGTAAAGAACAAAAGGTTGAATCACAACGTATAATAAAATAACTGAACACTACACACTACACTCTACAGTGTAGAGTGTAGCGTGGTGTTCAAAATTCGGTCCTCAGCTGTTAAAATTTTTTATTATATTTTTTATTTCAAAAATTACACACATTATCTTAGCCATAAATATAAACCAGTGGCGAATGAAGGCCTCTGCTAGACTTGCTCTCCCATAAAAAAAAATAATAAAAAAAAAATAATAATAAAAAAAAAATAAAAAAAAAAGATTTTGGTAAATCTTCAAAAATACATCAAATTATGTTTAATACAAATTTTTGTCCAAGGCTTGGTTTACTAGTTATGAATTTTAAAATTTTAAAGTTTAATAACTTCCGTTTCCGGTTTCGGATCTTTATAAAAAACAATAGGGTTCTTCCCAATTATTAGGAGAATTTTTTAGAACCAGAACGAACTCTCTAAGTTAAACCGTTCTTGAGTTATCGTGTATACACACACACAGACACACATATGAACGGCACTTCGAAAATAGATTTTTTGGATTCCCTGGACCATGAAACGTGATCATCAGTCAAAATCTCGACATCGAAAATTTTCGCTATTACAATACTTGCCCTTTATATATTAAGGTCGGGCAAGTAAAAATCCATAACATTACTAGCCATAATTTAGCTATGAATTAAAAAAATAATAATAATAATAATTTTGTCAAAAACGGCGACGCAAAAAAAATTAAAGGAAACATTTTTCTTGGGGGAGGGGGCATTGCCCATTTGCCCTTACATAAAAGTCGCCCTTGTTTGAAGTGATTTTATGCTTCTGAATCTTTTTTTTCTGTCTCTCACTTATTCTTTTCATTGAACAAAATTCATTTTATCGAATTCACCGTTAACTATTTTACATATTTCCCAGCTATTGTGATTTTCTGTAACGGTGTCTAGATCTGAATTGTAGTTCAATTATGGACCCTTCTCAAGACCAAACCTGCAGACCATGGACCAACAACTTGTTCTCGCACTCAGAGGGTGAATTTTAATAAATAATTTATAAATTGTAAATTCTTCAACGTATTCTGGCAAGTGGATTTGAATTCTCAACGAGTTTTAAGGATTAAGAAAGGGTTTGAAAGGAATAAAATACGGTTTTATAAATGGTACAATGAAAGATGTTAATGTTAGATGATTTTACCGACCGTCATATACATTAGAGTAACAATTTTGACAATTTGAAATTTTTAGAGACAAGCGTGAATTAGGTTTTTTGTAACACGAATCAACTACTTTTAGCTTGATGCTAGCGAACCCGCAGATGGGGGAGTCATAGGCTGAGAACTTTTTTTCTACCCATAATTAAAAAAAAACTTAATGGCTCAGTTACACGATGCAAGTAACTTGCACCAGTAAGTACTTGCACCAGTCACTGACATCGTGTAAACGTACATGCAGTACTGGTGCCAGTACTGGCACAAGTATCTCATGCAAGTCAAGTGAATAGAAGCCGTTCCTATTTACTGGCACAAGTAGCCATGCCAGTGACTTAAAAATGGCCGCCATGAACAGCTGATGTATTTTCGCGGTTACAAAAACAAACTTTTTCACACCTTTTTTTAATAAATGTAGTTTTTGGCGCCGATTCATTTTTGTTTAGAAAGACGTACGCATAAAATACATAAAATTATGTTAAACATCGAAAATTGACGCGTTAAAAAGACGATTTTACGCATCAAAAATAATTGGAAGCATCTACATTTTGCAGTGTGTTTCGGGTTCTTTGCAACCCAGCAAACATTTTTGTACGGGCCAGTACTGGTAAAGCACATACTCCCCGGCATTGAAAGTAATGGGCCAGTACCCCGGTGTCCCCGGGGCCGTTACTGCCCCATTGATGTATCAGTTGCTGGCCCAGCAACGGTAAAGTGCAAAATAATCGCATTAGTTGCAAGATTTATTTCTGATGGTTTTAAGTAAAAAGTATGAGTGAAGAAGAGTGCTTATAAAATGCTGGTAAAGTACTTCGTATAGGCGGAATGCGAAATACAAATGTGAAGTACATTATTAATACTGGCGTTGCACTTACTTTTGGTGCCAGTAATTTACCATAAAAGCAGTTTGCCAGCATTCGGCCGTTAGTTGAATGTTTGCTGGGAAGGTTACTTAAATAAGATACTGGAATCCGTGTAAACGACAAAACGACTTGTGCAAGTACTGGCACAAGTACTTGAGCCAGTACTTGCACAAGTTACTGGCATCGTGTAACCGGGCCATAACCTACAACACAAAAAACCAAATTGATTTTACCACTATAACCCTTGTATTAATAATTCTTACCAGTGTTTTATTTGTTGACACAGCTCAAACTTCACAAAATAATGTTTTCCAATGTCGTTCCTAATTATATCGCCAATTGAAACATGCACATGTACACTTGAACTGAACTAAACAAATTTTACGACCGAAGATTTTTGGATGATGCAATATTTACTTTGGGGTATAGTATAAGGCATATAAAAATTAGTACATATTTGGCGATTTATTGACTATAGTTAAAACTAGAGAACATTGTCTGTAATTTTACCTGCCGTTCTTAATTAGTTCGCCACAACTGTACGTATATATGTCGACACGGAAAGATTATTAACAGAATCAAAAAGATTAAGATAGTTTATAGATAAGAGACGTTAATTAAGAATTTACTAATTGAAATGTTGGAAATTAAGACTCGGCTAACCAGTTGTGACCTGGCTCTCTTTAAGTAATGTACTGTGCAAGGATAAAGCACATTGAATAGCGAATATGGTTTGAATAAAGAATTTGATAGTGTACAGGTTTTCGTTGTTAATAAACTGATTAAGTAAAAGTGATTGTTGTTTTGCTGTTACATTCTTCACCTACATTCTCCCATTGAAGAGGTAATGATGAATTAACGAAGGGGCGGAATCCCGGTATGGTACCCCGCCGACATACATACATATGTAGGTATAAAACTATTTTATTTTTTACTTCGCTGTTATTTGGTCAAAATGCCTAGGATACGAGATATTTAAACACATGTATAACAACCGGAGCTTTATGAATTCATAACGCCTTCTCATTACGCCCTTAACAAATATTAATCTTTACGGCCGCTACCTTATTTTTTGATTGTCATAGTCAAAATATCTAAAAATATGTTACGCAATGTAATGCGAAACATAAAATAAAGAATAAGATTGTGTTTAAACAATAATGGATATTTATTCGAATAATATTTGTAACCAAAATACTAGATAATTTTTACTTTTGTTTTTATTATATGCAAGTTTTTAATCGTACTATTTTTATAAGTTTGTAACGTTGATATCTCCGTTATTAAAATTTTTTTATTATAAACATATTTAGTTTTTTATAAAGAGAAACAAATCGTTGTTCCAATAATGGCCTAACAGTACATAGAGTATTCCATTTAAAAAAATTGATGTGAAGTGTGAATATTCACACATTTCAGGGTTTCGCAGGTATATAATAAGTGAAGGCGGTATGCTGAGTGTGTAGGACAAATTTTACTTTGTAGTAATCACGGCAAAATGAACGATATTTTTAAAATAATTTATCGCCTGTTAATCATATAATAAGACTGGTTATTAAATTTACGCTCTTAAAAATTAAATACAACATTTGTCAAAATATAACTAGAATTTTGACAAAATAATTTCAACATAATAAAAATGCAAAAAAAAAACAGAAAAAATAAAATTCACTCCGTACTCGAACTCTAAACCCTTCGTTTTCCAGAGAATTTTAGTTTCCGACACCAGCGCTCTAACCCGTTACGCCATCGTACGCCTTGCATGTGAGTGTCTTACATTGGTATAACTTTTGTACTTTGTGAACCAAAAACCACCAAAAATGCGTTATTTTCCGAAAACATAATCTGATCAAAAATTCCTGTTGTACTATTTCGGTTCACACCAATATACATTACTTGGAATTTTTTTAGATTTTTAGTTTAAACCATCTGGGCTACAGGGTGTGGGACAAAAATTTTTTTGCACAATTTTGGCAAAAATCGCATCAAAATAAATTATTTTGCAAAAATAAAAATTTGATCGTTAATCCACGTACTAAGGGCTTTCATTTGATACCCTACTCAGAATTTAAAAAAAATATTTTTGTTTTCGATGAGCACATATTTGTTTATATTTTTAGGGGGGTATGTTTTTTAGATGTTTTAGTATTTTTCCTATGTGCGGGTCAAAGAGTTGTATAAGCATGCCAAATTTCAACTCTCTAGGTTTAGCCGTTTGGCTACAATTTTAACCGAACAGACAGACAGACGACAAAATGACGGTATAAGGGTTTTTTGGTCATACCTACAAAACCCTAAAAATGTCATGATATTTACTCGTCCATTTAACCGAATCTCTATTTATAATATTAAGAAAGATTTTTTGTAAGATATCACCAACTGACTTTTTAAAAAGTGAAGTAGGTTTTTGCTAAAGATCAAAAGCTTCTTTTAAACGGTAAAGGTTACTAGTTACTGCAATATATGTAGATATAGTTATTTTTGGGCAAAAAATCGATACATGGCAAGAACTTAATTAACAAGTAAATTTTATTTTAGTTTTATCTTTTCTATATTTTTTATTTCATATTTTTTGCATGCAGTAAATCATTAAGTGAAGTAATCTCCTTAAAAATATCGCATAAACAATTAACAATGTAACTTAATTTGCATAACATCGTTAAGCGAAGATACCCTTATAACGAATATGGATCTCAGCGATCACAAGGTTAGAGAAAAACGTGGGTTTTCTCGCTTCCTGATAATTATATTAGTGACATACTCGCTCGGCGTCAGATATTGGTCGTTAGGTCTTTCAATTAATTTTAATTTGATATGCAAACCGACTGTCGATACAACGTATTGTTGATTAATATTGATCGAAGATGGCTGTGTCAATTTGTTTTGATTTATTAGATTATATATCGCTTTAAAAATATCACAGATTTATGGAAAATACAATGGGAAGGGAAAGAAATATTAGCTATTGAAGTTACGGACATCTTTGATCAATGAGAAACGCAAAAAATTAAAAGATCAGTCAAAGATATGCCGTGGAATTGAAGAATCTTTTTTTACGTTAGCGCAGAAATTTGTTGACGAAATTTCCTTAATGACACCTAGATGACACCACCATTTTAAATGCATCAAACTCAGTTAATGATGTTTTAAAATTAGCGAATGACGCACTTGTTCGCGCCGAAACGTGGTTCACAAGCAATAGGTTTAAACAGATGGTACTGCATAATCGTCATGATTATAATACCAACACCGATACGGTTAAGTTTCTCGGGATGATAATCGACAGTAAATTGAAATGGAAGCAGCACTGTCAAGACACCGTTAGTAAAATTCATAGATCAATATTTGCTATGCGAAAATTGGTCGATGTGGTGCCGTTTGAGGTTGCCCGAATTGCTTACTTTTCTTTAATAAACTGCCACCTCTCCTACGGTATTTTATTATGGGGCGCCAGTCCAAGTGCTTTTGGGGTTTTGCAAGCACAAAAAAGAGCCTTGCGTGTTTTATGTAAGGTCTCTTCGCGTGAATCTTGTAGGCCTCTCTTTAAACGGAATAAAATTTTAACTGTACCTTGTTTGTACATATTTCATTGTTTACTTTATGTCAAGCAAAACATTACTAAATTTTGTACTGTCTCAGATGGAAAATATCGAACAGCTAGATATGGTACTCATCTTAAAACTCTAAAATTAAGACTAGAAGTAGGAAAGAAAATTCACCTCCTTACTGGGGACCTAAATTTTATAATAAGCTCCCAAAGCAAACTATAAATCTTAATTTTCGTAATTTTAAGAAGAGTATCAAATCGATGTTGCTTGAAAATCCATATTATTTTTTTAATGAATTTCTGGATAGTACATATCTAAATGGCTAATGTTCATGAAATTTATATGTAATAATTTTGTCATGTATATGTAAATTCTTTTATATGTAATTTTCATCAATTATTTATTGTAACACCTAGACATATTCCATAAATGTAATTCTCATTTCACGGAAATAAATACATTATTATTATTATTATTATTATTAATAAGAAGCACGCAAATATATGTAGACACTAATATCCAGTAGATAAAAACGAGTTAAGGGCCGGTTTCTGAAAGCTCAGCCGAGTTTAACCTTTTGCTTAAACTCTGATACAATATAACAGTCCCGTAAGTAACCATAGCAACCATTTTCTAACTATTTGGTTATAGTTAACTAAGCTTTCTGAGACCGGCCCTAAGAGTTCAAAAAACACATCGTGGGAAAAATATAAACAAATATTCGACATTCAACAAAATATAAACAAAAAATATTACAATATTTATAAAAAAATTAATTGATAAACGAAATATAAACAAAAATTATGTATTCAGCTAAAAAATTTAATAATTTTTTTAAATTTTAAGTGGGGTATCCCATTAAACCTTTTAATTTGTAGATAAACGTAAAAAAAATTATAAAATCTTTTTTTTTTTTGGATATTCGTCAAAAATTTTGTTTAAAAACTTTTGTCCTCCACCCTATTTCCCAGAGGGTTTGATCTAAAAATCTGAAAAAAAATCTCATTAATTTATATTAATGGGAACCGGAATAGTTCAACCAAGATTTATGATCAGATTAGTTTTTCGAAAAATATCTATTTTGAAAAATAATAAAAATTTTTTAAAAAATTATTGTGTGCTATCGAAAGCCCGTAAAACGTAGATTAAGGAACGAAACGAAGTTTGTTTTAATTTCTTTATTTTAACACTATTTTTGTAAATGTTCTAAAAATCTTTTGTACGTCACTTTTTAACCCGAAGTTTGGGGGGGGGGGTAAAACAAAAATCTGAAAAAATTCTTAGTAATGCACATTAATGTGAACTGAAAAAGCACAACAGAATTTTCCTATATAAGAGTTTTACAAGAAAGCCAGTTTCAACTCCAGTCGTTTCAGAATTTCTACCGAACAGATAGACAGATACACGAATGACGTGATAAGGTTTTTTTTGATCATACCTACAAAACCCTAAAAATTGGTTCATTTAGCTAATAATAGCCCTCAGATTTGGCATTGTATTGGTAACACTTCTTGCCACACGTGTCATATTGTCTTGGTGGCAGAAGTGTGCCCTGTCCCAAAAAAGAATCCCCTACTTTTGCATATCATTATGTTTATAAGGGTCCCGTTTCAAGACAGCCTGTCATAAGCGTGCTAGAGAGCTTTAAAATAAGTCGGGTCCCACAAAGGAATCCCTCGCTTTTGCTATTAAAAAACTTGTTTTGAAGGGTCCCATTCAAAGAAAGCGTGTCTTAAACTTGACTCAGTTTCATAAATAATATCTTCAGCGCTTCGAAAAATGTTTTGAGTACTGCTTAAACAATATTGTACATCATGTCGTCTTAAAATTTTGTTGAAGAAGGTTCTTATTAAAGCCTTAGCTACCAAAGTCTGCAGCTCAAATACATCACATTATTATATATAGAGACCTAAAAAATAAGCACAAAAAAAATTAAAAAAGCACTTAAAAAGCACAAAAATGTAGCAAAAAAATCACAAAAATGTAGAAAAAAAATCACAAAAATTTGTCAAAAAAGCAAAAAAATATGACAAGAAAGCACAAAAATGTGCCAAACAAGCATGGAGTTGAGTACAAAAAGCACAAAGTTAGGCACAAAAGCACAAAAAAGACAACGTTTGCAAAATAACAAAATTTACTTAAATAGTCCGCTCTTCTACTGTAGGTTTTTGTTTGGGTATTTTAGAAAAATATATAACTTTACACTAAAAAAATAGTATTTAAAAAAAAAAAAAACTGTACAAGACTTAGAAAGATAATAGCAAAAGTAATAAAGAAGAAAGACAATAGCAAAACTAACAGACACACTTGCAGTGGACAATGTTCGCTGCGAGTACAAACCAACAAAATTGGGGAACACCCGAGAACATAATATTATCGTAGAAATGCGTGTAAACATGTGTATTTTGTAATAGTATATTGTGCAACTAGTGAAAAGGCGAGTGAAGCAAATTATTCGAGTGCGGAATAAGCATTCTGTACGTGTTGCTCACCATGCTTTTCCTCCGATTACCATTTTTCAAGCAATAAATAATCAAAAAATACAATATAAATATGGTTAACAGCCATTAATGCTCGCGCAGCCAGTGCGGGAATGAAATATCTCGGAAACTGCACATGCGCATGCTGCGAATTTATTCTTTTCCGTACAACGCACATGCGCATTGGGGCGCATTTATCATTCCCGCATCGCTTGCGCGCGCATGATGGTAGCATGCGAAATTAAGCTAATTTCTTGTCAACTAACAGTATCTAAATGAGATAGTTCCATTGTAGTAGTAGGAAAACTATTTTTATTAATTGCTTGTACAATAAAAAAAATTGATGTGAAGTGTGAGTATTCACACATTTTTCGCAGGTATATAATAAGTGAAGGCGGTATGCTGAGTGTGTAGGACAAATTTTACTTTGTAGTAATCACGGCAAAATGAACGATATTTTTAAAATAATTTATCGTCTGTTAATTATATAATAAGACTGGTTATTAAATTTACGCTCATAAAAATTAAATACAACATTTGTCAAAATATAACTAGAATTTTGACAAAATAATTTCAACATAATAAAAATGCAAAAAAAAAAAACAGAAAAAATAAAATTCACTCCGTACTCGAACTCGAAACCCTTCGTTTTCCAGCCAGTTTAAGAGTGCTCTAACGCATGTAGCCATCGCACGCCATGCATGTGAGTGTCTTACATTGGTATAACTATTGTACTTTGTGAACCAAAAACCACAAAAAATGCGTTATTTTCCAAAAACATAATCTGATCAAAAATTCCTGTTGTACTATTTCGGTTCACACCAATATACATTACTTAGAATTTTTTTAGATTTTTAGTTTAAACCATCTGGGCTACAGGGTGTGGGACAAAAATTTTTTTGCACATTTTTGGCAAAAATCGCATCAAAATAATTTATTTTGCAAAAATAAAAATTTGATCGTTAATCCACGTACTAAGGGTTTTCATTTGATACCCTACTCAGAATTAAAAAAAATATTTTTGTTTTCGATGAGCACATATTTGTTTATATTTGTAGGGGGGTATGTTTTTTAGATGTTTTAGTATTTTTCCTATGTGCGGGTCAAAGAGTTGTATAAGCATGCCAAATTTCAACTCTCTAGGTTTAGCCGTTTGGCTACAATTTTAACCGAACAGACAGACAGACAGAAAGACAGACAGACAGACAGACAGACAGACAGACAGACAGACAGACAGACAGACAGACAGACAGACGACAAAATGACGTTATAAGGGTTTTTTGGTAATACCTACAAAACCCTAAAAACAATTATTTTGTTCTATTTGAAAATGAAATATCTTATTCTTGACGTTGCAGCAAAAACCTTACAAAAAGATGCGGGTATTCCAGCTTGTAAAAAATAAAAGTATAAAAAATATTTGTAAATAATTTTTAAAATAATTGAAAAATCAAATTTCCAAATGATATAACGTTTAAACTAGAATCAGAATGGAGAAATAAATTTTCCGTTTACACAGATTCATAGAATTTTCAGTTGGGCAAAATAAATCGCTACGAACGCTAATCTACTGCATGTAAAAGCGAACAGTGAACGTACTCGCCCGTTATTCAAGCCCTCATAAACCAAATTATAATTTATCTTTATTCAGTTGGATGACCTGGCTTCGATTTTATATTTCCTTCTTTTGATCGACTCCAAATTGATGATATACGAAAAAATATAGGACTGTTATTGACATCGACACCTACTTTCAACACTTCAAATGGTAAATTAGATAAATCTCATAAGTATAGTCTATTTCAAATAAGAATTTAGTAGTTGGAACACTGTGAACCAAAAATAATTTAATAAAATTTATTGATGTAGCTGTTGCCTCCCGATGGAATATATTGAAAAATTATCAAAATTGGAATAAAAATAAAACACTTGGTAAGTTCCACTTATATTGCAACTTCTAAGTACAAGCCTTCTTTAAAAAAAAAGAGTGTTAAAAGGATTTCATGGTGCACTAAAAAATGAATTTTTAGTGTACCATGAAGTCCGGCGCTTTTCGTGTTAATTAATTACACTTCTTTTTTAGGGTTTTGTAGGTATGACCAAAAAACCCTTATACCGTCATTTTGTCGTCTGTCTGTCTGTCTGTCTGTCTGTCTGTTCGGTAAAAATTGTAGCCAAACGGCTAAACCTAGAGAGTTGAAATTTGGCATGCTTATACAATTCTTTGACCCGCACATAGGAAAAATACTAAAACATCTAAACAACATATCCCACTAAAAATATAAACAAATATGTGCTCGTCGAAAAAAAAAAATAAATTTTTTTAAATTCTGAATAGGGTATCAAATGAAAGCCCTTAGTACGTGGATTAACGATCAAAATTTTATTTTTGCAAAATAAATTATTTTGATGCGATTTTGCCAAAATTGTGCAAAAAAATTTTTGTCACACACCCTGTAGCCCAGATGGTTTAAACTAAAAATCTGAAAAAATTCTAAGTAATGTACATTGGTGTGAACCGGAATAGTACAACAGGAATTTTTGATCAGATTATGTTTTCGGAAAATAACGCATTTTTTGTGTTTTTAACTAAAATATGTTAACTATTTAATACGCTATGCAACACACCAGATCAGTAGCTCTAGTGGCGTGGTTGGATTTGTCGTACGCTTAAGAATGTAACTTAACTTGCAAACTAGGGTTCGAACCCTGTAAATTTAATTTTTTCTGTTTTTTTTTGCATTTTTATTTTGTTTAAATTATTTTGTTAAAATTCTAGTTATATTTTGGTAAATGTTGCATTTAATTTTTAAAAGCGTAAATTTAATAACCAGTGGAAAGTGTTGAAATTATAATTTAATTCTATGTTTGACGAAATCAGAGGGCGGGGCTTATGATTTAAGCAACCAATGGAAGCCATAGGCGCAATTTTCAAAATCTTAATGAACCTTGCTATATAAAAAAAATATATTGCATATATTTAGAAACTTAAATATATTTGGCATCCCAAATAATCATCATTCAGTTCCTAAATACCTGCAAAATCCAGAAATGTGTGAAAATTCACACTTCACATAAATTTTATTTCTTACATAATGGTTAAATTATATTATTCGTAATAAAAATAGTGTTGATTTTAACACTGAATAAGTAATCTTTATATATAAAAATCAAGTTCTGTTTGTTTGTCCTTTATGCAATGCCAAACGGATGAATTTTCACCAAATTTAGTACAAGGGGTAAAATAATCCGAGGAAGGATTTAGTGAGGGTTCCAACTTCGTTCCTGTCCCACTAGGGGGCTTTATGGGGGGAAACTACTATTTTTCATTCTTCATGCAGTTTAAATTAATTACGTAGGCTAAACCAGTGTTTCTTAACCAAAAACGCACCGCGGACCAGTATAATATATATTTTTCTAACGCGGACCACTAATAATTGTTGATTCATTTTTTGCAAGAAAGCAAATATATTTACTATGCTACTATATACATTTATTTTAGTTGTAGAAAATCACAGAAAATTCACAAAAAATAAACAAAATATAAATTATTTACATAAAAAATGTGCACAAAAAATAAAAAAAAAACTGCAAAAAATACATAAAAATTTCGCGGACCACTAAAATTTTTCTGGGAACCACTGGTGGTCCGCGGACCACCTGTTGAGAAACACTGGGCTAAACCTTAAGAGATATATCGATATAATGTAGAAGAAAAATGTAGATCTTAACTAGATCTAAAAAAAAAGTCCGGGAAAGCATATAGGTACCTTACATGAAATTATTTTAGAATAATAAATTAGAGCATTTCACGTAGAATCATAATATATCAAACTCTATACATTAAAGATTAATAATAACGCAGTTAGCACAGCGTAAACAGAAGCCCGAAATACAAATATGTTGAGAGTTTTGGAATTTGTCAAAAGGTGGCAGTCCCAAGTATTTATTTCTCCACTGCCTAACTGTAGTTAAAATTATCAGGTCGTCAAGGGTGAAATTTGTAGTTAATAATATAGCCAACTTTAACAGCTTATTATTTGACATTGGCTTAATATTTTACCGTTATCTTTTTTTTTGTTGGAAAGTTACACATCTCGCCTGTTAAAAGAAATCACTGTATGCTCTAAAAAAAATCAAAAACTTTTTTAAAAATTAATTTTGTTGAAAATGGAACAGTCACTATTATGAAGTATGAGTTCTTACGTGGAGGTACGGCATCGCAGACCGCGCGAAACATTAATTGTGTATTTGGCTCTAGTATTACTACGCAGCAGACAATATCAAATTGGTTCGCCAAATTTCGTACAGGTAACTTAAAACGAAACAAAAAAAAACCTGGCTCATCACAGCAGAAATATACTGCAACCAACTGGACGAATTGATGCAAACACTTAAAGAAAAACAGCCTAGATTGGTCAACAGATCGACTCCTATCTTATTGCATAACGCTAGACCACACACTGCACAAATGACTGTGGCAAAACTACAGGAATTGGAGTTGGAACTTCTTCATCATCCTCAATACTCACTTCTACCACGACTACCACGTCTTCCGCAATTTGAAGAACTTATTAATAAGAAAACAGTTTAGTTCTGGCAAATCTGTAAACCAGGCCTTCCAGGAATTCATTGACTCTCGTCCGCCAGGGATTTATACCACCGGCCTGAACAACCTGCCGCTTAAATGGCAAAAGTGTATAGACAATATGGGTGCATACTTTGATGAATAAAATAATTCCTTATATTTATAAGTTATCAACCAACTTTGCCTTTTTTTTCTACAAATTTCATCCTTGACGACTTATTAAGTACGTAATAATTGATTCAAATATATAAAAGTGTTTTTGGTGAACAATTTTGTTCGTGGATAAATTTCCTGACAAACTGACTATACTGATAGTCCGTGGACTATTGGTCAAGAAACACTGCTGTATAGTTATTAGTCTTTACATTGTTGAATTTTTGAATAGTCCATAGCGATCTATATTCTTCGAATTGAACACGCCATATTGTTTAGAGTTTAGTACCATCGGTTGGAACGTTCGCCCCAGTATTTCCCCAATCATCCCTCCAGTGTCGACCTCTACCTGTACATTCACTTTCATTTTCACACCCCCCTATTTATTGTAATTTCGATCGGCATGCTGGAATAGCGAACGTTTATTAGTGTCCCATTGACATTGATCTGTTGATGTAAATTACTGGGTAACATCAGGGTCGCCGGATCCAGGAGATCACTACGGGACCCGGGACGTACGGAATAAAGAGAGGAAAAGAGGGGGATCATTTCCGCACAAGCACGGGTAAATATTTGGGGCAATTTTAGTTGAAATTGAATTTTAGGAATTATTTTAATTTTAAGTTAGTAATTTTGTTTTAGAAGTTTTGGGATTTTTGATTGTTTAATTTTGTTAAGTAGTTTGAATTCGGACGAAAGTTTACACTCATTTATATAATTTCAATAAATGAAAGGGTTAAAACTAAAGTGGTGTAAGTCACATTGTCAAAAAAACTGACTACATGTAGGGAAGTTGGGAGAACGAAGCTCACTTAAGGATGATCACCGAAATTTGATACAAAGTAAAGTAATAAACCAAAACGAAAAAAACGTGCTTATAGTCCATTTACCATAACAATGAGATGACGTCACAATTGCAAAAATTCCCTTGTTGCCACTTCGGTAATTGGCAAAACAATTAGGTTATATCGAATTTCTTCTAAAAAAAGATGTAAAACCAATATTTCCTATGGAGGAAAGGAATTAACAGTTCTTTCCAACCGATTTGTCGCAAAATTTATGGTTTTAATTATGACTGTGAATGTATGTTATGACTATGCATGTAATGTAACACAAAATATAATGAAAATTTCAGTATATAAATATCATCAGAAATAATTGTTTTTAGAAATGTGTCGTGTTCTTTTCATCCTTTTTATACAATTTACTTTAATTTTTCGCCTGGTGTCAGATAGACACAGTGGGTTCGGAATGCAAACTCGGAGTGTCCCGAGTCACTCTGTTTAACTCCAGACCGCTCGAGGAATGCTCTAGAGTTAAACAGAGTGACTCCGAGCTTGCTTCCCGAACCCACCTAAAGAAATCGGAAAGCAATGATAGAAAGTAAAATTTTTTATACGAATAGAAAGTTTTGAATATTTAAATATTCTTGCAAGTTCGAACAGTTCGCATCTGATGATAATTAACCGTTATGACCCTACGTAACAGACCTATAGGTTAAAATTAGAAAATAAAAAAAGGAACGTAACAAATGTAAATAGAACATATTTTATCAATATAATATAATCTTTATTTATCAAGATACAAATTGAAATATTGTTTTGGGTCATACACATTAGAAATTACAAAACCTTTTAAAATATTCAAACACAATATACAGAATAAGATAAAAGTACGTTATAGAAATATCACCCAACATGGAAAATACTTAAATATACGAACAGTTCGAATACAGTAAAAATAAAATATTTTAAATTTGCAATAGGGCACGTATTTACTTCATAGTATACCTGCAGTATATTGTCCATATATTTTGCCTTGCGTAAAATAATCAAAAGTATATATTGGATTTTTCAGTAAATAATTCTTGATAGTCCTTTTTTAGGGTTTTGTAGGTATGACACAAAAAACCCTTATAACGTCATTCATGTGTCTGTCTGTACGGTAGAAATTGTAGCCAAACGGCTTAATATAAAATGTTGAAATTTGGCATTTTTACATAACGTATCCCAACCGTTGTAAAATTGTTTAATTCCACAACAGATTTAGTACGTGTTCCTTTCTTTTTCGGGCTACTTACAGATTTACCTCGATTGTTGTGCAGCGATTTTATTCACTTTAGAAATGCTGACATCTAATGCAGCAGCAAATCTCTAAAAAGTGAATTAACAATTATTTGTAGAAAAATATTCAAGTGAAAAGACCATAGATATAAACAAAATTTAATATTTACATCTCCACATATTACAAATCCATTAAAGCATTATCTCGCTCTCTTTCAAAATAATTAATAAGAGACAAAACCATCCTTTGAGCGCGGCTACTAAGAGCTTTCGGCATTTTTATTACAATAATATTTTATTTAATGTAAAATAAAGATTAACCTTACTTAAATGTCAAATCTAACTTAAAAATTACAGAACAGTACAATCTAAACGTGACAACGTGTAGAAATGTTACCAACATTCAGTAAAACCAGTGGCGAAGGGAGACCTCCGCTAGACTTGCCTTCCCATAAAAAAAATAATAAAAAAAAATACATAATTTTTTTTTTAATCTAAAAGAAGATTTAGGTAAATCTTCAAAAATACATCAAATTATGTCCTATACAAATTTTTGTCCAAGGCTTGGTTTACTAGTTACGAATTTTTTTAAATTTTAAAGTTTAATAACTTCCGTTTCCGGTTTCGGATTTTAATAAAAAACAATAGGGTTCTTCTCAATTATTAGGAGAATTTTTTAGTACCAGAACGAACTCTTTAAGTTAAACCGTTTTTGAGTTATCGTGTATACACACACACACACACACAGACACACACACATACGGACGGCACTTCGAAAATAAGTTTTTTGGATTCCCTGGACCATGAAACGTGGTCAGCAGTCAAAATCTCGACATCGAAAATTTTCGCGATTACAATACTTGCCCCTTATATATTAAGGTCAGGCAAGTAAAAATGTACCAACTGATTAATGGTCTGATATTGGTTAAATCATATTATGACATTGGCACTTAAAATAACCAAGCGTGACGTCATCTCATATTTATTGAGAATGGAGTTTACATGATCCTTTTTAGAACGAGATGTTTCTTCCAAGACTAGCTGTATGTTGCCTGTTCAAGGGTGAGTAAAAGCAAAGATGATTTCATTTGTGCACCCAATGAAAAGACCACAAACTTTGTATACAAACTTATTTATACATACTAGGAATTATTAAAAGATATTATTAATTTTATAATCAACTTAACTGAACAGAATTGAACTTATCCCGTATGAAAAACAGATATGTTGCTAGTCTTGAATAAAGTATTGCCAACCGATGTAAACAAACATTTCTACAGCTGATATTGACAGCAGATCACAATGTTGCAATACAAGGTGTATTATCGTCCGTTACAATATGTTCGAACCCTATAGCTACTAGATAATCTACACCTATGATCAGTGTCGCCCAGTACCACACAAACCATGTATGTGTATGTGTGACGATCAACAACAGGTACATAAGTGAGGTTACGATTTAAAACTTAAAAAATGGCGCGAGATTTAAAGATGGTGACATATTAAAAATACAAAAGTGAGGTTAGAAAATTATTTATAGTAAAGTTTATGTTAAATAACTGTATAATTATTGTTTAAAATATGTAAATAAAGGTGAGTAAATGAAATAAAGTGGTTTATGTAAATGTTATGAGTTCTCTTAACATTTTATGTTTTATTTGTACTTATTATTTCTAGAAATTGATGTTATTTATTTAGGTTAGCAATGGACACAGATGTTATAACGCTGAACAACTCAAGTAGAGGTAACTGTGTGTTACATATTTTCTTTTTATGTTGTTTTTATATTTAAACTGTTTTCTCAGTTTATGAAAATATTTACTTTGAGGTGACTTTTATATAAAAATTAAATTTAAATGTTTAATAACTAAAAGTTTTGCATTCTTTTTTTTATAAGCGTTAGCTTGTTTCCTTAAAACCTTTGTTCTAAAAATCTAGCGTCGCGATCCATGGCCGTAACAAGAGTAGAGTGAGTGGGGCACTTTCCCCGGGCGCAAAGAAGACAAAGGCGCAGAAGAATCTTATGTTCAATTCTTTATGGCTTAATTTTTCATTTTTTTAGGGTTTTGTAGGTATGACCACCAAATAACCCTTATAACGTCACTCATGTGTCTGTCTGTCTATCATGGCTTAATTTTTAGGGTTTTGTAGGTATGACCACCAAAAAACCCTTATAACGTCACTCATGTGTCTGTCTGTCTGTCTGTCTGTCTATAATGGCTTAATTTTTAGGGTTTTGTAGGTATGACCATCAAAAAACCCTTATAACGTCACCAATGTGTGTGTCTGTCTTTCTGTCTGTACGGTAGAAATTGTAGCCAAACGGTTAAACATAAAAAGTTGAAATTTGGCATACTTGTCAACTTTTTGACCCACATATAGGAAAACTATAGAGAGTTCAAAAAAAATACAGCGCGGGATAAATATAAACAAATATGTATTTAATGGTAAAATAAATATTTTAAAATTTTTTTGAAGGGTATCAATTGAAACCTCTTAATGCGTGGACGCACAAATTTTTATTTTTGCTAAATCTTTTTTTTTATGGGGTTTTTGTCAACATAATGGCTAAAAACTTTTGTCCCCCACCCTATCTCCCAAAGGGGTTGAACTAAAAATCAGAAAAAAATCTCAATAATGTACATTGATAGGAACCGGAATAGTTCAAAAGGAAATTTTGATCAAATTAGTTTTTCACAAAATATTGATTATTTTGTCGTCGAAAAAAAAAAAATTTGAAAAAAATGTATTGTGTTGTATCAAAAGAACGCTCTTAAGACGTAGATAAAGGATCGGGAAGTAGTTTTTTACTTTTTTTAATTTTAATACGATTTTTTCCAAAAAAGTACCAAAAAATTAGTGTCCCGAACCTTTTAACCCTAAGGGGTTAAATTAAAAATCTGAAAAAATTCTAAGCAATGTACATTGCTATGAACGATTTTGTTTTTGGAAAATATTACAGTTTTTGAGTTATTGAAATTTTTATTTTTTTAATTTAAATTTTATTCTGGGGGTATTAAATAGTAGCTCTTTAAGTGCAGATTAAAGAACTGTAATTGATTTTTGAAATACATTTCAATTTGACTAAATTTTGCCATGTATTAAGATTTTAGTTTTATATCGTAACTAAAATTAAAAAAATATATTTGTATATATATGGATACATTTTGTTACGGGTAGAGAAGAGGTACGTAAATTTATTTTGCAAATATCCATTAGGAAAAGAAATAAATAACTGGCCGGTTGTGAGTTTGCTGGTTCGATTCTCCGTTAGTGATAGATATTATTCGGGCGAGAATAATATGTTTACATTACTCCCATTTTCACAGTCATTCATCCCTCATCCAAGTGTAGGACTTCCCCCCCTGGCATCGGTGATTAGCCTCGTTGCATAAATGGGCCGATGTAAAATAAATAAAATAATAATAAAAAAATATATTTTAAATTATGGTTTATAAAATAAATAGGGAAGCCGGGGCATAACGGGCACCTTAAGGATTATCTCTAATAAAAACTTAAGGAATATCGTAAAAAATTTCGAAATACTTTTATTCGTAAGATGATTTATTGTTTAATTATTACAGGCAGTAAAAAAAATACAAAAATAAAAGTTATGACGATATAAAAAAAGCTTCCTTGTGCTCATTTTGCCCCGGTGGCAGAATGAGCACGGGCGGGGTATAATGGGCAATCAGCTCAAATCTGGCGCAGAATGAACACACGTGAGTGCATTCCTCATCGTTATCATCTTCTCCAGCGTAAGAATAATGTGCCAACTTGCCACATGCTCTGCACTGGAGCAATCAACGTCTGGATATGCGTGAAAAATATATCAACATAGCCGAAAACACGTTTCACCAATTTACAAAATGTATACGCCAGCTCTCAGTCATGCAACCACTCTCGGAAGACACTAGCGAAGTACTGAACGCTTTAACAGCCAAAAAGAGGGGAGCCCGTTATGCCCTGGCTTCACTAACTTCGAAATTCAAAAAAACTACTACTCCTAGTTCACTATTTATACTGTATTTTAAGTTACTTCAAATAAGTACGTTACATACGTATTATATAAACATAATAGGTAACTACTTCTGCCGTTATTCTCTTTATAAAAAAAAATAAATCATAATATAGCTTCTCTGCATTTATTCGTTACTTAGAAGTTGTGAACAGCGATGTACGCTTTTGCGCGCCATTCTTATAATTTGTTTTTTCTTTTGTCTAGATATTCTACCCCAGTTTTGGTTGATATAAAATTCATTTCATCCACAAACAAAACGTTCTTTTATCGTTTTTATATTTTTTTTTATCTATTTCCCCTTTTTCTGGAATGCTAATAAGGAGTACAATAAACTAATTTTCATTTTATAACGAATCTTCAATAATAAATATCTTTTATGCCTGTACATAGAGGGGTGTAAGGGTGAATATTGTATGAAAGCGTGGTTTTGTATGGAAAAAAAATCACCCTCTTTCTTATAATGTGACCGCGACTGGACACCCTACGAATTCCAGCACTAGATGAGAGTCCATATCATTTCTCTCCAGGAGAAAACAGTACTGGAATAAGGATATTCTTTAAAATTACAGGTAAATGCTTTATATTTGAAGATAAGTTAATTGGTCGGTGACGATTAAAAAGAGCGAATGGTTCAATCGAGAACGTTTACAATATTAAGTGATGCCATTCGTTCGGATATTGAGGAAGAAATGGTTCCATGACAACTGGGGCAGTAAGACAATTCGGGGCGTTCACAATTGGGGCTTTTCACAACTGGGGCCATTAACAACTGGGGCGATGGACAATTCGGGCCGTTCACAATTGGGGCTTTTCACAACTGGGGCCATAACTTTAAGAGCTAGAGTCTTCTTTTGTTTAAAATAAAAAATTATTATTTTACAAGTTGGCATAAATTAAATTGCGTGTTCTTTTGAAACTGCGAATATCCGCGGATAATCTGCGGATTTGCAGGGCTTTACCCATATAGTCGGATTGCTGATAGGTGACTGTTCGTTACGTAAATTTTGGATTATAATATGTTGTTTAGTTAAATTAAATTTTTATGTTTCCCCTAAGTACAAAGTAATAAAATATTAAGTAAAAATATATTTATTCCTATAATATAATGCTACAAGTTGTATTTAAATGTTTATTTTTATTTTAAAACAATTAGTCACTGTAATGCATGATATCGTCGTCATCTGAACTATCGCTGTCATTTCTTGTATTTATTATTATTGGATTAATATCATCAACAATCCTTTCCCTTTCCCACCATTCATTTATTAAATTTTCGATTTTTTTAACAGATTTTGTCCAAGTTTCACAACTAATTTGATCACAGGCTACTACACTGCTACATTTTCAAAACTTCTTTATCACTATATCCGTTTTAACCAATATGTCTATCATAATAATGTTTTGTTATACCCCAAATTAGTTCAATGGGGTTAAACTGGCAGTCATAAGGAGGTAATCTTAGTACTTCATGACCATACGTTTGTGCCAATGTATCAATAAAATAAACTGGTTCAGATTTTAATTTCCTTCGTTTTCTCTTGATTTTGTTAGTGAGAAGTTCAGATTTATTACATTTTATAATTGTTGATTCCGAAATCTTTAAGGCAGCTGCTACTCTTTGACGGACACAAGATAGAGAAATAAGTGGCCCATTGTTCTCTATTTCGGAATTAAAATATTCCAGCAGATAAAGTTTGTGAATTTAATAATTGGCCGCAAGGTCTATTAATTAATATTATTAACAGACACTGACAGATAAGACAAATAACAAAAAACATTTTTAAAATCGCTGAAAAATGGTAACTAGATTATTATATGATTGCAATTCTTGATACATACATGTAACAGTCACCTATCAGCAATCCGACTATAGTTGTGATTTTTCCTGGTATCAAGTACCATGAGTTTAAAAAGAAATTACATAAGGGTTGGCTGTGGAAAAATAAAATAATGTCTATTGCAAGCTTTATATAACAATTGACTAACGTTTAGGCACAGCCTTTGTAATCATTAAAATTGGAAATTATTTTTTATTTTTTTTTAAATTATATTGTTTTATTGTCCATTAGTCGGTACAACCATATTAGCCAGCTAAATACAAATTTATCCATTAAATACAATAAATACAGATTTATACATTACATGCAATATATTTTTTGATTTCACAAGTACAGAAAAATAAACATAAAAAATTGATGTGAAGTGTGAATTTTCACACATTTCAGGGGTTTGCAGGTATTTAGTAACTGAATGATGATTATTTGGGATGCCAAAACAAATTTTATGTCAAAATATTTTTTTATGAATTTTAATTCGAATGCCTAATACCATTATTTAAGTTTATTATGTGCAGTATTTTTTTTTATATTGTTCATTAAGAATTTTAAGGTTCATTACGATTTTGAAAATTGCGCCTATGGCTTCCATTGGTTGCTTAAAAAGCCCCGCCCTCTGATTTCGTCAAACATAGAATTAAATTATAATTTAAACACTTCCCACTGGTTATTAAATTTCCGCTTTTAAAAATTAAATGCAATATTTACCAAAATATAACTAGAATTTTAACAAAATAAAAATGCAAAAAATAATCAGAAAAAATAAAATTAACAGGATTCGAACTCTAGTTTTCAAATTAAGTTACATTATTAAGCGCACGACAAAACCAACTACGCTACTAGAGCTACTGACCTGGTTTGTTACATAGCGAATTAAATATTTAAAATATTTTAGTTAAAAACACAAAAAATGCGTTATTTTCCGAAAACATAATCTGATCAAAAATTCTTGTTGTAATATTCCGGTTCACACCAATGTACATTACTTAGAATTTTTTCAGATTTTTAGTTTAAACCATCTGGGCTACAAGGTGTGGGACAAAATTTTTTTTGCCCAATTTTGGCAAAAATCGCATCAAAATAATTTATTTAGCAAAAATAATATTTTGATCGTTAATCTACGTACTAAGGGCTTTCATTTGATACCCTACTCAGAATTTAAAAAAAAAAATTTTTTTCGATGATCACATATTTGTTTATATTTTTAGTGGGATATATTTTTTAGATGTTTTAGTAGTTTTCCTATGTGCGGGTCAAAGAGTTGTATAAGCATGCCAAATTTCAACTCTCTAGGTTTAGCCTTTTGGCTACAATTTTTACCGAACAGACAGACAGACAGACAGACAGACAGACGACAAAATGACGGTATAAGGGTTTTTTGGTCATACCTACAAAACCCTAAAAACTAAAGAAGCTGTTCAAAATGACCACCGCTTTCCTGCAGACACAAATTTACTCGTCTTTTCATACTATTAAAAGCATTTATAAGGATTTGATGAGTTATATTGGCACACTGTTCGGTAATTCTGTTTTGCAGTTCCTCGATATTGTTAATAGAAGTTTTGTATATATTATTTTTCAAATAAGGGAATATAAAGTAATCTAAAATAGTCAAGTCTGGTGATCTAGGTGGAAATTCTGGATTTGAACGTAAACTAATTATTCGATCGTCAAAAAATTCACGAAATAATTGATGGTCTCTTGAGCGGTGTGGGCAGTCGCACCATCCTGTTGGAAGTAGCCTTGCTGGAGTTCATCCTCATGAAGCTGATTAATAAATTCACGAACATCATCAACTGTATTTTGAGTACAAACTCTTGGCCTTCCAGTTCTGTCTCTATGAGTAATGCTCCTTGTATCTTGGAATAAATCAACACATCTTCTAAGTGCGCTGTAAAAATATCCTTCAAGGAAAGCAATATCTGGAAATTGTAACCGAAATTCCTCTAAATATGACAGTGCAGTGTAAATCCTTTCGCCGTTCAATCGAACACTATTTCGAAAATATGATTCAATCATAAATTTTTTATGTTCTATTGTAAAAAACAATTATAATTGTAGCTTAATTGAATTTTCAATAGAAACTTATGACAACAACAGTGATGACAGTTAACTAATTGACAGTTAAAGCTTGCAGTACATATTAGCCAACTCTTATGTAATTTCTTTTTGAACACATGGTATTAAGAAAATGTTGAGTTCATCCCTGTATTAATATTTCGCACCAACGCCTTGGCCCTAATTAAAAAGGCAAATACGCTTGATGTCGGTACTTTTCCAGGAGTTGTAAAGGAAAATTAAATTTATAAATTATGTCGCAAGAGTAAGAATGGACGTAAAGTTTATGGTCGGTATTTAAACAGACGTCCCGACGTCCTTCTCTAGCACCCCGACGCTTTTAATCTTCCAACTGTTTTTGTTTAGATTGAATGGAGCTTTTACGTTTTATGTCTTTTGGTTGGTATGACTTGTTTCACTTTATTAGAAGGGTTTATGCAATTTTAGACAATGACTATTTGGTAAATGTTTTGTGTTTAAATCCACAGCTTTTTCCCTATCATGCTAAAATGTTTCCGTTTGGATCTTTCTAATTACTTTTTCGGAGTTCATTAACTTTTATTGCGAGTAATTGGTTCAAAAATTACATTCCCCTAACTATTACCAGAAAACATTTTTGAAGCACTAATAGCCTATATTATCAGTTTATAATATATAAAGTTTGTTCCAAACGGTTAGGTGGAACTAGATTTTGCAATCTAGTTACTTTCATCGTTTAAATCATGCTTTTCGGCCGTTTTGTTTAAGCTTTGTAAATCATACTTGCAACAAACATTATTTGGTTAAGGTTAATATCATTTTAAAATGTAATTTTCTTTATATCTTGATTTTTTGTGTCATTCTTAATACAAATATCCCATTTATTTATTTTTTTGTCATTAAAATATGTAAGAAAATTAATTTAAGTTTGACATATGTCATTCGTTTCCATGGTTTCATTGTTGGAATTTTTAATTTTGACATTCCAACGTGAAAAATGAAATAACCCAAGCAAGATCCCTTCTCGTGACAACCTAAAAGAACGAAATTTCCATTTAGTTCCGCCTAACCGTTTGAAACAGACTGTACTTTACAACGTCTTTTAATTTTTATTGAGAAACTTTATCTAAGAAATAGGTCGCTCCTTTAATCTTTGACTAAGGTGAATAGTAATAATTCTCCTAAATAAAGGAAAATCTCAAAAGTAAAAGGATTTACCGTATTTTTTTGGGCCATAAGACGCACGCACCCCAAATTTTTATAAAAAATATTTCTATGATAACTTGCACCAACAATATTCTGTTCATCTTCACCCTCTGTACTATCAATCGTCTCGTTAATGGGCGCGTTCAGCGCCTAAACCGTTGAGTCTAAACGTAAACGTACGTTGATTAAACAATTTGGTGAATGTTTGAACGGTTACCGGTTAGTTTCAACGCGAGTATTTGACAGCTTGAGTACATAACCTTAAAAATATTTAGAGATCCATTTCTAATAGATAAAAACCATTTTAGACTGTCAAGTGGCAGAATTAATCAATTTGTTAGCTCCAGTGCTATTTAACTTGTATCTTGTATAAATTTTCCGCTAAAAATTTAGGTTAGGTATACAAGTCAACATAACTAACCGTAAAATTTTTACGTTGAGATGTTTACTAAACTGTTGACTGTCGACGGTAACGTTCAGAAGGTAAACGTAGTGAACGTACTAAACTGTTTAGGGCGCTGAACGCGCCCATTTTCACTGTTCGTATTATTTTCGTCTGAACTATTGTCAATCTCTTAAAAAACCAAGTCATCTTCGATGCTATCCAATGCGTTGCTTATACCGCATTTCTTAATATACTTTATAATCGTATTTTCTTTTACAGCTTCCCTTGAATTTTATACCTAGGTACTTTTAAAATGGTTGTCCGTTTCATACGTCCTGTTGGTATAACATCGCGATTTGGATTTATCATTCGTTTGTTCTACTCTTTCGGCATAAAATTATTAAATGGTTTATTAATCGACACATCCAAGGGTTGTCGTTGACTTGTAAGGCCTCCAGAAATGACAGCTAATTCTGTATTCATTTCTATTATATTTTCTTGAGGTATTAAAAAAACTCGGAGTAGAAGAAAATGTAATCCAGGCAATTCGTAGCCTCTACACAACCAACAAAATTTACATCAGGCAAGGAAATATGCAGTACGATGAATTTATAACAACAGAAGGTGTAAGACAGGGGGGAGTCCTGACTCCAGTACTTTCCATCATTCTAATGGATGATATCATGAAAGAAATTAAAAATAGAGTGAAGAAGCTTAATATTGGATACAGTAACCCACAACCAGTGAACATTGCCGAATGTGCGTTTGCAGACGACATTGTAATATGCGCAAAAAATAAGGAAGACTTGCAAGCAAATGTAAATATATGGAAGGAGGCGTTACTTAAAAGAAAAATAGAAATAAACCACAGTGAAACCAAGGTAATGGTCATTGGTAAAGAGGAAGTTCAGATAAATTTAACTCTGGACGCAGTGAAAATTGAACAGGTCAGCAGCTTTTAGTATTTAGGAGTTATATTAGAGAGTTATCAACAGTAGAATTAAAAATTCAGCAAATGTATTCCAGGCCCTGAATAAAATCATAATAAATAAGAAAGAAATAAGTAACAACAGAAAACACATTAACGTATGGTTGCGAGTCCTGGGTACTTTCCGATCGGCTCAAGAGCAAAGTTCAAGCTGCAGAAATGAAGTTTTTAAGAAGAGTTAAGGGTGTCACTAAAATTGACAGAATAAGAAGTGAAACAATACGAGAAGAGCTACAAATAGAAGAAGTAGAAAAAACAATAGACATACAGAAATTAAGATGGTATGGACACATCACAAGAATGAAGCAAAAAAGACCCACAAAAAATATATGGCTAGCCAGAACTTCAGGAAGCAGGCCAATAGGAAGACCTCATTAAACATGGAACCAAACAGTGTCACAAATCCTAGATAAGAAAGGACTGACATGGAAAAAAGCAGAAAATTAGGTTCACAATAAGACAGAGTGGCGCAACTTCATAAAAGAATTAGACTGAGAAGAACAACCTCTACACTGAATGGTAGAAGAGGTTTCTGAATATACATATATATATTTTTTTCTTGGTTGATTCTGTTTTATGCGCTCCGAATTGATTCCACACTAATAACCTTCGGACCAATTTTAAGTCTATTTTTCTGCTTAAAAATGATAAACTCATTCACAATAAATATGAGATGACGTCACACTTGGTTAATTTAAGTACCAACGTTATGATATGTTTTAATCAACATCAATCGATAACTCAGCTAGTACATTTATTTATTTAATGTTGGTACTTTTTTCCAATGTCGTCATTTTGAAATTGGATTGTTCAATCGTTATTTGTCAGGTTGACATTTAGATGCTTACAATTTAGTGAGATTATATATATATATTTTTTAAATTTAGTGTAAAAAAATGCCCAAAGCTCTTAGTAGCCGTGCGCAAAGGATGGTTTTGTCTTTTATTAATTATTTTGAAAGATAATTAATTTGATTTTAGGAGAGTATGTTACTGTCGACACTATTAATATAAAATTACATGAAAGGGGTACCTTAGTAAACTACCATTTCTAACAGAGTGATTAAGACTAAAATTTAAGGGTTTGTTAAAACTCATAAAAGAGTAGTAGTAGTAAATTGTATAAAAAGTATTAAAAGAACACGACACATTTCTAAAAACAAATATTTCTGATGATTCTTATACACTGAAATTTATTTATTTATTTTTTTTTAAATACTACATTACACACTTAATATAATATAAACCATAAATCTCGCGACAAATTGGTTAGAAAGAACTGCTGTGCATCATAATTTACATTAATTCCTTTCCTCCATAAGAAATATAGGTTTTCAATATATTTTTAGAAGTTGTTCGATATAACCTAACTTTTTTTCAGAAATAAACTGCTTTTTAAAAATAATCCATCGTTTGTTAATGTGCGCGTCAATTTCCAAAAAGTAAATAATAAAAATGAACTTAATTTAATATTGAGTTTTATAAATTCAAATTTTAACTATGTGGTGTGGTTAGAAATCGTTCTCAAACAGAGTATGTAGCATTATGTCTGGAATAATTAAATAGATCTTGTACAAACATAGCCATATTTACTCAAGATACGAGGATACGATAGGATCTTTACACAAACTATTCCGCTTTTAGAGAATTCTATGTATTTTGAATTTTGATAAGACTAAAGTTGGTATTGTACTAATACTATATATGTTTGTGACTATGGCTATGTATATGTATGTATATATGTATTGTATTCACTTCAAGTTAAGCTAGAAACTTGAAATGTATTACGGGAAATGAAGAATTAGCAACAAAATTAATGTGGAATGTGAATTTTTAAATATTTCAACATTTCATGGTTATTTACTAATGGCCGGTTGCTAAAGTAAGAGTTATCCCTAACTCGAGTTAAAATCATTTGTTTTTGTATGCTACAACATACAAAAACAAATGATTTTAACTCGAGTTAGAGAAAACTCTTACGTTAGCAACCCGACATAAGTGAAAAAGGTCAACCAGTTGACCAGTCAACTTCGCAAGAGACGGAGAGATCAGCTAACCGAAGATCTAACAAGTATTGGCATACAGGGTACATGGAAAGACCTGACAATGAACAGATCAAGATGGAGGATAGTCAGTTCTGAGTGGTCCCCGAGTAGGGTTACCAACTATACCGGTTTTACCGGGACAGTCCCGGTGTGAGTACTGAAAGTGCCGCGTCCCGGGAAGCAGGAGTAGAAGCCGGAAATGTTTTTGAATCTTTTCAGAAAAATTTAATAATATTATTAAAAAACTAAATATTTTTCATCCTCAATTCCTCATATAACTATATAAACTCTTTACAAGATGGTTCTCATTATTACCAGCAATATATAAAATGTTGGCCAGGTGTAAAAACTTATTTTCAAAGTATGGGACAATTCGAATGTCTTACTCTTATTTGGATATACGTTATGGATGAAAATAGAGAAGAAGAATACAGTAGAACCGAAATTTACTTGTTATTCGTTCAAAATTGTTTGTCAGTTTTTGAAGAGGTTGTAAGGAGTTTAGAACAGAACAATCTTATAGCGCCTGAGTTGTTCGATATTATGTATAGGTTACTTCAAAAATTTGAAGGGCGAAAAAAGACTCAGTTTTTTGAGAAAAAACTGCTACAGAACTCAACAAAATGCTGCCATCAGAAATTAATTTTTAACCAAAACTCTTAACTATTTAGAATCTTTAGATTTTTCCAATTCAAATTACTTACATGCAATAAGGCCATTTTCTTTAAAAACAACAAATTTAACATATGAACCTTTTGCTACTATTTGACAAAATTCTCATTATCCCATTCTCAAATGCATTTGTTGAGAGGATCTTCAGTTTGATGTCTTTTCATTGAACTGACACCAGAAACGGTTGCAATACTGATATAATAAAGGCAGAACTGCAAGTAAAAGTTAATTTTAAAATGGATTGTTTTGAGTTTTACAATTTAATAAAAGAAAAAAATGATTTATTAAAAGCGGCAAGTAGTTCGGAAATATATTACTGGAAAAGACAATAAAACGTAGTTCATTCATTTATAATATGTAATTTCATTAATATGTAAAAAAAAAATTAAATAAACTAAATTTTTCTCCTTTTTTTTGTCCTGGGTCGCTTCTTCAAGAAGTTGGTAGCCCAATCCCAACTCACTTACGAGTGGTCCGCGAACATAAAATTTCAATAGTATTGATAATGGACCTTTTCGAAAAAAACATTTTTTTTCTTGACGTTGCGATGATTGTCCTGGTTAGCGTGGATATCTGAAAGTGGTCCGCAACTGTCAAAAGTTTGAGAAACACTGATCGAAACCATAAATTTCGTTGTGACATACCAAGGTGTTGAGCTACACCTTTTGGAAAACACTGTATTATAGTAATAAACCATTAAAATTCAGATAATTTCAATTTAAAATGAGTGGTTGAGTAACAAATAACAGTAATAAACAATGAGTAAATTATTAAAGTATCCACAATTAGGACCAATATTTAATTTAGGTATGTAGAGTCGGTGCAATTGTATGTAATCAGAACGAACAAAGCATAATGTTGTACTGGGTGTCCTTTACAATGCCGTTTGATGTTCACGAACGAAATATCAAGCCTTCTGATCTACAGGGCTGGTTGTTTCTGAATTTTAGAATTTACTTCACATTAGTTATTCAGCTTTTCCTCTGTATTAATTTCTTCAGGCTTTATTTTGCTTTATTTCACTCCAAATTAGTTTATAAAATCACGTACTTTGTGGAGAGGATTTTAAGGAAAAAATTAAGAAAAATTGTTGTCCTTTAGAAGAGACTAAATAAAAGCTTTGAACTTATTTCTTTTGTACTGTTGTTTCGTTTAATAAAACAAAGGAAAAAGGATTTTGTTTCTTCATTAATTTTCATGTTACATATATGTATATAATTGGACTACGCGTTGGTGGTCTGCCTATTGATCTTTTTAAGATTTGAGTACTGCGCCATCTTATTTCAAAAACTGGGAATCGAAATTGCAATTCTGGTTCTTGATACAACAGCACGGAATGGATCTATAGATGAGTAAACAACTAAAGATTTTTCAGCCATTAAGGTAAACGAAGCGACCGATGTAGCTGCAAAAGCCGCCTCCAACAGACTATGATTGATGTCAGTTTCATATTTCCAGATGACAAAATCTCAGGTCTACTGCCTGAGATTTTTAACTTTGAAGATCGTTGCAGACAGTTCGAAATCATTCCGCTATGCTCTGAGAGTAAAAATCAAAACTGAAAGACTCGGTTTTTCCACCTTCAGATAAACTTCTAGGTAACTATCTGACAGAAAAGGTTATCTGGAACTTCATCTGCTGAATAAATGTCAATACCAGTGAATTTAATACGTCGAATTTTTACCGACCGCCAACGGGAGGTATTGTGATCATACCATTTTGACGTTTCGAGATTTTGATGGATCTCCACGAATTTAGGTCCCTACATAACGTTTTGACTATTTTTAGCATGATGTCTGTCGGTCTGTCTGTCTGTCCGTCCGTCTGTCTGTCTGTCTGTCTGTCCGTCCGTCCGTCTGTCTGTCTGTCTGTGTACACGTGCAGAGAAAATTCGGCTGAAAGGATTTTTATGAAACTTGATATTTAAGCTTCTGCCAATGGCACAAGTTGATCAACTTTTGGTAAAAATCGGTTGACTAAAAATGGGAGTTTACTGGTGTCGATTTTAAGATTTTTGTGAATATTTTACAACAGAAAAATATTTCGGAAAAAATTATTCAACAAAAGTTGCTATAAAAGCAATAACTAATAACTTTTATTTGAGACGTTTTTTGATAAAACTTTGAAAAAAATTTCTCAAGTCTCAATTTTTTCATACTTATATGTAACATTTCCATGGTCATGATAAATAATATCTCTGTTAGAAAATATTAGGCCAAGTTATTTCTACTCTGCTGCTAGAATGTATTTTATATAAGTACTTTACGATGGCGGTCGGTCCTGTGGTGGCCACAGCTGATTTTTTATGATAAACTTAGGTCATCAATTTTTTTTACCAACTTACACATCGCGTTTTTGAGAAAAATCGTATTCCCTCTACCTTGATACATTGTGTATATGAATTCTAAATATGTTTCACAGGTCAGATTGAGTGGGATTGGGGACCAGATATTTAAAAATCACAGAGGACGGGAGGGTGAAATTCTGAAAATCATTTGAGAACTTTGGGAAGAACTTTTTGAAGAAAATCAGTTAAGGACAGGGGGAGTGGAGAAATTCCGAAAATCTTTTGAGGAAGGGGGGAGGGTAATTCTAAAAAACAAGGGGCACAAATTTCATGCGAGTTATTTGAATCTTATTGTTGGGCCAGATCAGGCCCAAGGGGCCGTAGGCTGGACACCATTGAAATATATGGATTAAAAAATGCCCCCCCCCCAGTATGTTACCCACCGGCCGCTACTGCCTGAAGGGGGAAAGACTGGGCCTTAATCTGTTAAAATGACGAAGTTTGTATCAATTCAGCTTAGAATTTTAAAAATTCAAATAAAAAATTTCACTTTCAATTTAAAAATATAATGTTTACGCTTCAAAGAAACAATGTTTTTTTCTATATAATAAATAAAGTGTTAAAATTAATTACGAAGTTTCAAAGGAATTTTATATACTTTTTTTTCATAAAAAAAACTCAAGCTTTTCATATTGACAGATTTAATTGAGATACAGTGCTTCAGAGGGTATAAGTACAATCTACTGATTTGAATTTTCAATTTTTTACGTATTTTAGCAGATGTTATTTATGTTTTATATATTTTTATTGGAAAATAAATTGAAAAAGAAAAGCCTACAAAAACATTTGTGGCTTGATAAAAAATATTTCACGTAATATTGGTGAAATTGACAGCGATATGTGTTAAATTTGGAAGAATTTCTGGTTAACAAAATTATTACCAGTTTTTCAATATAATAATTGCAGGGGCGTATTCGAAAATTTACACACTTTCTATCTTCTAACCTCAATCATACGATGACTATCTTTTAAGTTTTTACAACTAAGAAAGAAGATTTTTTTTTTTTGAACAAACTGTTTTATTGCTTTTCAAAATATTCGCCTTTAATATACACTTTTGCATCCGTTCATACCAATTCTCGAAATATTTTGTCCACTCTGAAGTTGGTATCTAAAAACCATGAAGGCTTCAACAGTTTCTTGAGGTAATGAAAATCGCTGTCCACGCATTTTTTGTTCGACATAGGTGAACAAAAAAAAAAGTGATTAGGAGATAAATCAGGTGAATACGGGCAATGAGACATTGATTCAATGTTTTTCTCCTTCAAATAATCAATTGTTTGACGTGCTGTGTGGGAGCTTGCATTGTCATGATGAAGAATGATGCGACGTTTTTGGTTGTTTTTCCTGTTTGTTTCAATGACTTTAAGCAAACAAATTGTTGTATACCATTTAGCATTAATTGTTCTCCGATCCTCTAAAGGAATGGTTGCGAAATGTCCAGTACAACCGAAGAAACAAGCTATCAATTTCTTGGAAGTGCTTCGTGAATGAACAACTTTTGTGGGTTTCGGTTTATCTTGGAAGACCCAAACAGTGGATTGTTGCTTCTTAGTTTCCGGTTCACATGAATAAATCCAAGTTTCGTCACCTGTAACGATATTGTATACGGATTTTGCAGTGCCTAGGTTGAATTTTTTTAGTATTCCCTTACACCAATCAACACCAGCCTTTTTTGAGCATGGGTCAAATTATGCGGAATCCATCGGGAACAGATCTTTTCACAGCTAAATGTTCATGCAAAATCGAATGTATTGCAGTCTGCGATATGTGAAAAGATGCCTCTATCTCATGGTAAGTCATATGCAGAGCTTCTTCTACCATTTTGAGCACAGCATCGATATTTTTTTGAATCACAACCCATTTTGGTTGACCTTCACGAGATTCATCACTGACGGACGCACGACCACTACGAAATTCTGCAAACCAATTGTAAACAATCTTTTCTGATGGTGCTTCATTACCAAAAGTTGAACGAAGTGAATCTATGCATTGTTTTTGAGTTAATCCTGTACTAAAATCGTAAAAAAATCATCCAACGAAAACCTTCACGAGTAATATCAATTTTTTTCAAACGATCACTGTCAACGAACTAGTCGATCAATGTATAAGCTGCTACTGATTTTAAAACAACATATGTCAAATTTTACGAATATAGTAATGACACATTTAAATATTGCCATCTAGTGGCCGTTTGTAAAAACATAAATGGTAACCTCGCACTCGTTTATTTGATGTTAAATTGTTTTCCCAATGTAATATTTTTATTTTCCGAGTAAAATACTTTATTTTTTATAATTTAACCTCCTTCTTATCCCTTATAATTAAGAAGTAGAATTCCTAAACAGATGCTGCTGTATAAGCTAAGAAGAGTTTAAGACTGGAGAAGTCTAAACAGATTTAACATTGCATTCCAAAAGCGATAAAGATTCTTTTAAATTGAAATTTTCATTTTTATTTTTATTAAATTTATGTAAACAATAAAATTCGCGACATATTACTACTGTGTACGTGATATCAGGACAGACTTGATTTTTTTCTTGGACACTGTCCAAGAAAAAAGGGAGATAATTCAAATTAATATATTCAATTTCTGAGTTAAAATTTTCCCATAATTTCGTATTCCTTTCAAATCACCCTATATGAGAAAAATTTTCTCATAATAAACAAAATCAATTCATCTAAACTATTAACATAAAGGGGGTAAATCTCAACCTGTAAAAATTTAAATAACCTGTACCAACATGTCTTAAATATCACTGTAAGGGTGCATCTTCTGACAGAGATAGAGATAGCATGTGCACCTATTCGAGCTGGAGGGTAGAAAAAGATAGTTGCAAGATTTCGACAACCGGATCTTAGGTGACTCCAGATTACCTGTTCTCATAAGGTTAGTATCAATTTGAATTTATATCTGACAACATCAGGAAGAAATCGGAAAAATGTGAAAAATAAATATTTAAACAAAAAAATAAGATTAAATATATGGTGGGTGTTTTGTTGGTTAGTTAAAACATATTTTGGAAAACAGCAATGATGGCTACTTGCCCTTAACACTCAACGCTGTAAATTTTGTGAAAAATTAATTGGTATCTTCAAATAAAGAAGGTTTAATTTTAGTGTGATAATATAAAAAATATAACCAAAAGTGAAATTTTTTAAAATATACCCATTAGTGTAACTATTGGGTCTCAAATGGAAGCAATGCTATTTGGCCCTGGAGAATTAAGGGATCCTCGAAAAAATAAATCATAGCAATCGAATTTGAATTGATTACCTACTGGCTGCCCGTTTTTCGATCCTTATGATGTAATCTCGTGAACCGTAAGAGATACGATGTCGGTTAAATTGGGGCAAAGTATATATATATGTATTTGGTTTTTCGGAAAAGTACACAGGTCACTAGAGGTGCAAAAAACTTATTTTGGTCGATTTACTTTTTGGCTTATAACTTTTTTATTTTAATTCATACAAGTTTCTAATTTACGTTCTATAGGCACTTTTTTATGAAGAATTCACAGCCGTCCTCAAAATTTTTATCGCTCGTATCATTTTTGAGAAATTTATACTAATTTTCAATTTTCATAAGGGGTTTAAAGTTGTTTTTAAATACATTAAATCGAGATTTCAGGCATTCTGTATATATATAATTATACGATTTTTGCCTAAAAAGTGGCAAAACACTAATATCCTAGAGAGGCTAGTTTAAATTTTGAAAAAAAAATTCAAAGAAAAATTAGCTCTATCATCCGGAGTAATACCATAGGCTAGTGGTGCTTAATCTTAATTTCATTGCGGAAATGTCTATCTAAATGGGACTTAAGACGCTTTCCAATTTTAAGCCGATTTTCCATCAAAAGCAAAAAATGTATTTTTTGGGCGACCATATGAAAAACAGTTCTTTTTTTATCATCTTGTACTAGCCAAAGAGTAAATCTTTTTCGGTCTAGGCCGATTCGCTTATTTTTTTGGTCGCACGCCATGCGCCACCTATATGTCACTTCTTAAGTTACAAGATCTCCATGGTTACACAGAAATAACTGACAGTCAAACATTTATAATTATAATAATTTCATTGTTCAATAACCATGAATAGACCATATTAGTAACTACGTCACAAAATGGGATTCAGTGCTACCGCGTCGTGGTTGGTTTCCTTTTATTTGAATTTAGTATGTTGTTTTTTTATTTTTATTGTATTTTGGAAGAATAAATTAAGTTTTTAAAGTAAAAAAATGCTTCACATCAAAACTAGAAGTCAATATTTATTTATTAAAATTGTTATATTATACATTATAATTTAATGTCATTACTTTTGTAGAACAATATTATTTTGCAGGTTAATTTTGAAAAATTTTCGTTAATAATCGTTATTATGGCAAGTAACATAGCAATAAGTGTGTGTGTCATAATTAAATAGTTTGAAGGAACAATATTTTGTTTTTATTTTATCCATTATAGTTTATCATTTTCATCTGTCAAAAAATAAAAAAAAAATGCAATTCAGAATGTGGTTGCAATGATGCAGTTTGATGCAAAACAATACACCACTATGAATTCTAAATCCAAATATTAATGATTACTTAGTTTTAATTAAATAAATACTAAAGATATTTCGATTTTCATATTATTTAAAAATATAACCTATAAATATATCTTTGAATCCTTATTTATATGTTTATAAAAACATTATTCTATAATATAAAGTATCTGGACAGTATATATTAGTATATACCTATCAAAGATATATTTTTTTTTCTCTAAAATTGAAAATATTCATAAAATTAAGGTGATGACATATGTATTTTAAACCATCCAAAAACTTCCAAAGGAAACCGCTGTCAGATGGCAGCAGATGTATGTGACGTCACACTAATATGGTCTCTTATCCAATGTAAATAATTAAATTTAATTTTTCTAATAAAAATTACTTTTGGTCGCCCAAAAAATATAATATGCACATTTGCCAAAAAGAACTTTTTCGTCCTCGTCTGTTTAAAATTCAGATGCGGCCGAAAAAGATCTACCTTTTGGCCATGGTACACAAATAACTATTATGGGAAAATACGGAAATTGGTATCAATTTTATGACACTATGGTATTATTTTTTTTCAAACTTTTTTCTTAATTTTTATCAATAAACAAAAACCCAAAGAAATCATATTTTTTCGTTGTTGTGTCCGTTGTGGATAAAGGAGGAAGAGGGAAGAGTGAAGTGGTGTGAAGGGATTGGAAGGGTAACGGCATACGTTGCAAAGCACAGGTAAGCTTAAATTAGCGTTATTAATTAGTTCTCTAGGCATGTTAATTAACGGTTATCTATAGTTTTGCTGTATCTACGTACTTCTTTGCGTTCTAAATAACCACGCTATCACTCATTGTGTTTGAAATGCTGTATGATCGATACTACTAATTAATCTTATATAGCAGAATGAATTTGTATTCGAAATGTGGCTAATATTGTAGACGACCCTCATATATAGGCTGGACACAAATTTATCGGCATTTCCTGTAAATATAAAGTAGATGTTAGTAGTTCTTCCTCATAATTCTTCTTCCTATTATTCGTCAATTGGGTTTTGGTATCACCAATAACTCCATCTTACCATGAAGACAGATACAAACCTCGATTTACATAGTTTTAAAGACCGATGCCCGGATTCATAAAGGAATGGTAAATCCTATGTTAGCTAACATTGAGGCTAAAATAACACGTTAAAATATAACTGCGTTTCATGTAGAAATAGCATCAGTTTTATCTCCGTGTTAATTAATTTCAGATCTATAAGTTCATTTATTTGCTTTAAGCGAAACTAAATGGGAATTTAGTTCTTTTAGGTTGTCAGTAGAAGACACCTCGCTTGAGTTATTTCATGTTTAACGTTGGTATTATGAAAATTTTAAATTCCAACAGTGAAACCAAGGAATCGAATCACATTTGTTATAAAATATAATACATTTTTACATATTTTGAGAGAAGAAAAATAAATAAATGAAACCAAACCTTAGGCGGAACTTGAATTTGAAATTTAGTAATTTTTATCTATTAAATCGAACTTTTGGTTATTTTGTTTAAGCTTTGTAAATCATACTCACATTGTTAAACCTAGATTAAATTGACTGTCATTACCAAATGTCCTTTTCATTATATTTTTATGCGTATTAGGTCGTCAAGGATAAAATTTGTAAAAAAAAAGGCAAAGTTGGTTGATAACTTACAAATATAAGGAATTATTTTATTCATCAAAGTATGCACCCATATTGAAGGCCAGTTTTACAGCTTTGTCGGAATTAAACTGTTTTCCTATTAAAAAGTTATCCAAATTGCGGAAGAAGTGGTAGTCAGTGAGTATGGAGGATGATGAAAAAGTTCGAACTCCAATTCCTGTAGTTTTGCCACAGTCATTTATGCAGTGTGTGGTCTAGCGTTATCATGCAATAAGATAGGAGTCGATCTGTTAACCAATCTAGGCTGTTTTTCTTTAAGATTTTGCATCATTTCGTCCAGTTGGTTGCAGTATATTTCTGCTGTAATCGATGAGCCAGGTTTTTTTTTTGCCTGTACGAAATTTGTCGAACCAATTTGATATTCAGACCAATTCTGTAACTCAGTTACTATGATAATAGTAACTACATTTGTCACTATGAGCAAGGTCAGTTACTATCATGAATGAAAGTCATTATACTTTTATAATATTTTATCTAATTATAGTTGAAGGTAATGGGATTCGGACCAGTCAGAAAATAAAACAAATTTATTAACTTCGCTTACGTTTTGATATAATTTAAATCTTCATCAGAGCTACAAATATATATAGAAATATAGAATTAATAACTTAGTAAGTTTACATGTATAAAAATATAATAATGTTTAAATTTAACATGTCAAGTAGTTAAAACAAACATTACAAAATTGTCGGAATTTAAAATATTAATAAAATATTAATATTAATAAATTTAACATTGTTTTTTAAACTTTAACTTATATTTGATATGTTATTATTAAAGAGTAAAACTCTTTAATAATTATTTTATGTTATATTTTAAATTCCCACAATTTTGTAATGCTTGTTTTAACTACTTGACATGTTAAATTTAAACATTATTATATTTTTATACATGTAAACTTACTAAGTTATTAATTCTATATATCTTTGTAGCTCTGATGAAGATTTAAATTAAATCGAAACGTAAGCGAAGTTAATAAATTTGTTTTATTTTCTGACTGGTCCGAATCCCATTACCTTCAACTATAATAATATTTTATCTTCTAGTAACGTTACTACACAGTAACTTTTTACAGAATTGATCTGATAGTCTGCTGCGTAGTAACACTAGAGCCAAATACATACCATTAACAAAATTAATTTTTAAAAAAAGTTTTTATATTTTTTAGAGCTTACAAGCTTACAAACTTCTATAAACAGGCGAAATGTGTAACTATCCAACAAAAAAAAAAAAATAACGGTAAAATATGAATGTCAAATAGTAAGCTGTTAAAGTGGGCAATATTATTAACTACAAATTTCATCCTTGACATGATACAAGGTGTCTCAAAAGAAATTTTATATTTAGTGGATCGATTAAAAAAAAGTAAGCCGTATATAGAAAAAATGTTTATTAATTATTAAAATACACTTTTTGGGGATTTATTTCTTAAAAATAATATCGTCTAAATGTAGACCCTCGCGTTCTCGGCACTCATTTAATCGAACAGTAAAATTACTTATGACGTCTCGGCAGGTGGACTCAGGGATGGCTGCCATTTCGTGACGGATATTTTCTTTCATATGCGCCAGTGAAGTCGGTTTATTGGCGTAATCTTTAGATTTAAGATAACCCCATAGGAAAAAGTCCATAGGGGTTAAATCTGGACTGCGTGGAGGCCAATTTATGTCACCTCTCCGGGAGATCAATTTGCCTGAGAAAATTTCACGAACACGTGGCAGAGACATATTGGACGTGTGTGAAGTTGCTCCGTCCTGTTGGAACCATGTTCTTTGGTTATAGCCAGGAAAGTTTTGCAGTTCAGGTACCAAGAATTTGTCTAACATCTCCACATAACGCTCTGAATTCACTGTAACTGCACGCCCCCTTTCGTCTTCAAAAAAGTAAGGGCCGATAATTTCTCGCGCCGACTTCGCAGCCCATACGGTCACTTTAGGCGAATGTAGGGGTTTCTGATGTTTGCGTTTCGGATTCGTTGCACTGCAGTAGCGGCAGTTCTGCTTATTTACGTGGCCATTAAGATTAAAATGAGCTTCATCCGAAAAAAAAAATGTTGGTAAACGTTGAAAATCGCCCAATCACCTGATTTACGAAATTAAGCCTCTGACTGGCATCTTGGGGCTTTAATTCTTGCACCAATTGAATTTTGTAGCGGTGCAGCTTTAGGTCTTTGTGCATAATGCGATGTAATGATGATCTAGGCACATTTAAAGCACTTGCGCGCTTCCGAATTGAAAGGTTCGGGTCGTCACGAACAGACTGATTAACATTCTCCACGTTTTCTACCGTTATTGATGACCTAGGTCGCCCGGATTTTGATTTATCCAGCGTTGTACCAGTCTCTTCAAACATTTTAACCCAATGTCGAATGAGAGGAATGCTTGGCGCATCATTTAAGTGGCGAAAACCTCGAATACTGCAGAATTTTCTACGCGCTACAGTCGCCGAATCACCGTTTTTGTAAAACTCTCGCACGCATAACGCGCGGTCTGCTCCCGAGAAACGCTCCATAGCGACTGAATTCCCAAGAGCCAGGCTACCGATTGACATAACCCCCGCGCCCCTCGGATACGTTGCGTTCACGCAGTAAGCTAAATAAATATAAAATTTCTTTTGAGACACCTTGTATTATATTCGATTAGAAAAATATATTTTTTTATATTTTTTTCAATTCTTAAAAATGTAATGATTGAATTTGGTGTGAAATAAAGATAGATTCTTTCATGTCCATTACGAGTTATTCGCGCGTTCTTGCAGTCTCCGTTAGAAGTCAGCGTTCATTATTGATTACACACGTACATCGCGCTCTCCCTCGCCCTAACAGTTCGCGGGGGGGTGTACGAGGGGAAAGAAGGGAAGATGACGCCAAGGGCCTACACTGTCAAGCCTCCATTTTGTACACTCAAGTAGACAACCTCGAAATTTAATTAATGTTAGGATAGTTCCGAAAATTCTTAATTTTACATAGTTTAAATTGTCGCCTTTATCATGGTTATTACAAATTTTCAACCAGAAAGTTTAGAACTTATATTAGTCCTTTTCACAGGCTTAATTGGAATATATCGGTCTTAAGCCTGGAATACATCCCGAAAATTGATGTAAAGTGTGAATTTTCACACATTCCAGGATTTTATTCGTATTTAGTAGTAAATTATAGGTACCTATATAACAATATTGAAATGTGTCATTACTATATTCGTAAAATTTTACATGTTTGTGAAATCAGTGGCAGCTTATAAATTGACCGATTTCGAGAATTGGTTTGAGTTGTTGACAGTTGAAAAAATTTATGTGAAGTGTGAATATTCACACATTTCAAAGTTTCGCAGGTATATAATAAGTGAAGGCGGTATGCTGAGTGTGTAGGACAAATTTTACTTTATAGTAATCACGGCAAAATGAACGATATTTTTAAAATAATTTATCGTCTGTTAATCATATAATAAGACTGGTTATTAAATTTACGCTCTTAAAAATTAAATACAACATTTGTCAAAATATAACTAGAATTTTGACAAAATAATTTCAACATAATAAAAATGCAAAAAAAAAAATAGAAAAATAAAACTCACTCCGTCCGTACTCGAACTCGAAACCCTTCGTTTTCCAGAGAATTTTAGCTTCCGACACCAGCGCTCTAACCCGTGCGCCATCGGACGCTTTGCGTATCAGTGTCTTACATTGGTATAACTTTTGTACTTTGTGAACCAAAAACCACAAAAAAATGCGTTATTTTCCGAAAACATAATCTGATCAAAAATTCCTGTTGTACTATTTCGGTTCACACCAATATACATTACTTGGAATTTTTTTAGATTTTTAGTTTAAACCATCTGGGTGTGGGACAAAAATTTTTTTGCACAATTTTGGCAAAAATCGCATCAAAATAATTTATTTTGCAAAAATAAAAATTTGATCGTTAATCCACGTACTAAGGGCTTTCATTTGATACCCTACTCAGAATTAAAAAAAAATATTTTTGTTTTCGATGAGCACATATTTGTTTATATTTTTAGGGGGGTATGTTTTTTAGATGTTTTAGTATTTTTCCTATGTGTGGGTCAAAGAGTTGTATAAACATGCCAAATTTCAACTCTCTAGGTTTAGCCGTTTGGCTACAATTTTAACCGAACAGACAGACAGACAGACAGACAGACAGACAGACAGACGACAAAATGACGGTATAAGGGTTTTTTGGTCATACCTACAAAACCCTAAAAATGGATATTACTTGTAAAGGTTTTCGTTGGATGATTTTTTACGATTTTAGTAAAGGCTTAACTCAACCACAATGCATAGATTCGTTTCGTTCAACTTTTGGTAATGAAGCACCATCCGAAAAGACTGTTTACAATTGTTTTGCAGAATTTCGTCGTGGCCGTGCGTCCGTCAGTGATGAATCTCGTGAAGGTCGACCAAAATGGGTTGTGATTCAAAAAAACATTGATGCTGTGCGCAAAATGATTGAAGATGTGACTTACCGTGAGATAGAGGCATCCTTTGGCATATCGCAGTCTGCAATTCGATTTTGCATGAATATTTAGCTGTGAAAAAGATCTATTCCCGATGGATTCCATAATTTGACCGAAGCGCAAAAAAAGGCTCGTGTTGATTGGTGTAAGGGAATGCAAAAAAAATTCAACCTACACTGCAAAATCCGTATACAACATCCTTACAGGTGACGAAACTTGGATTTATTCATATGAACCAGAAATTAAGCAACAATCCACTGTTTGGGTCTTATAAGATAAACCGAAACACGAGGCACTTCCATGAAAATTGCTTGTTTCTTCGGTTGTACTGGACATGTCGCAACCACTCCATTCCTTTACAGGATCGGATAACTGTTAATGCTGAATGGTATACAACAATTTGTTTACCAGAAGTCATCGACAAAATCATCATTCTTCATCATGACAATGCAAGCTCCCAGCACGTCAAACAATTGATTATGGAAGCAGAAAAACATCGAATTCATGTCTCATTGCCCGTATTAACCTGATTTATCCCCTAACGACTTTTTTCCCCCCAATGTCCAACAAAAATGCGTGAACAGCGATTTTCATTACCTCAAAAAGCTGTTGAAGCCTTCGAAAACCATGTTTTTGAGATACCAACTTCAGAGAGGAAAAAATGTTTCGTGAATTGGTTTGAACACATGCAAAAGTATATAAATCTTAAAGGCGAATATGTTTAAAAGGAATAAAAAAATTTTTTTTTCTTTCTTATTTTTTATAAAAACTTAAAAGGTAGTCCTCGTAGTATAATTTATAAATAACATTTGGTTGTTTGGTTCCTAGTTTTGTTCCCACCACATTTGGGTAAGATTCTGTGCTATGGTCGCATATTAGCAATGTATTTGCGTATGTATGTATGTATGTATATATGTATGTATGTATGTATGTATGTATGTATGTATGTATGTATGTATGTATGTATGTATGTATGTATGTATGTACATACAAACAAGGAGAACGATTATAAGCTCAGTTGTATCGGTAATATTGATTTGTATGTATTGGTAGCCTATAGGTATTCATTAAGGCCCTACACGAAATATTATTTTCGTACAGGTTTTTGAAAAAACATGTTGTCTTTTAATTTGTAAATTTTCGTTTCAATTACCTAGTGGATGTTTACTATACCAAGGTAAACTAAACGTTACGTATTTCAAAACAATATTTCAATCGGACTTACATCAATCTTCCAAAAAAATGAATTTGAAAATGATTTTTAAATAAACGTCAAAGGAAAATAAAGTTTGAAATAATGTGTGTTGTTTATGCACATTAGTTCTGGATTGTAATCTCTTTAATACATTATGAAACGGTAGATAGCAATAGAGGTCCGGCTTACCGGATATTCTAGCGGACCTGCTTCTGGAAACCGTATCTAAATCAAATTAGATAGCTATACCGGAACTCAGCGGAACAATAACTTTTAATCTATATATCGCAAACTTATTCATTTTATTCGATTTGTTTATAAAATACTTAATTAGCTGTAACATAATACACTATTCCAAACTAGCCTTAAGAGTTTGAAGATTTAAGCTGAAGATAATTAAGATTACCTAACTTGATTAATACCTAGATTTTTTCGGTCTTTGGGCATTTATATTTGAGCGTGTTAACACATTTTTTTTTGTGAAATAAAAATTTAAAAACATAAAGAAAAAAAAAATACCAATATATAGATATACGAGGGCTACCTTTTAAGTTTTTACAAAAACTAAGAAAAAATAATATGAATAAATCCAAGTTTCGTCACCTGTAACGATGTTTTATACGGATTTTGCAGTGCCTAGGTTGAATTTTTTTAGCATTCTCTTACACCAAACAACGCGAGCCTTTTTTTGATTTTCGGTCAAATTATGCGGAATCCATCGTCAACAAATCTTTTTCACTAAACGTTCATACATAATCGAATGTATTGCAGTCTGCGATATGCCAAAGGATGCCTCTATCTCACAGTAAGTCACATGCCGATCTTCTTTAATCATTTTGCGCACAGCATCGATGTTTTTTTGAATTACAACCGAGTTTGGTTGGCCTTCACGAGATTCATCACTGACGGACGCACGACCACGACGAAATTCTGCAAACCAGTTGTAAACAGTCTTTTCTGATGGTGCTTCATTACCAAAAGTTGAACGAAGCGAATCTATGCATTATTGTACCGGTAGGCCTTTACTAAAATCGTAAAAACTGCGTTGCTAAGGTCTCGGATTCGAATCCTGTTCAGGCATGGCTTTTTTCAAAAATAATAACTGTCCTAGCTAAACAAATGCCATAAAAAAAAAATAATAAAAAATTTAAAAATAATCGTAAAAAATCATCCAACGAAAACTAAGTAATATCAATTTTTTCACAAACTTTTTTTAAACGCTCACTGCCAACAAACTACTCAACTTATAAGCTGCCACTGATTTCACAATAACAAATGTCAAATTTTACGAATATAGTAATGACACATTTCAATATTGCCATCTAGTGCTCGTTTGTAAAAACATAAAATGCAACCCTCGTAGTAGTTCTTTTTTAACAGAAGAAGAAAAATATATTTATTGTTTTCTATGTATCATAGGAATTATTGTAAATGGAAGTTATATAGTTAATTCATCATGTATATGTACTTCTACACATAAATGTGTAGGTGTGTGTACCTAAGCCCGACACACACATTTATACCAACACCTACATACAGATGTACGTACATACATTCTCACACACACACACACACAAATATTCCGAATGTTATCGTGTTATCATTCAGTCTTTAACATGTGAACTGGAACCAAACGTATCTGCTTCTGCTTTCTATAAATCAAAAATATCAATGTTGACATTATTGGCAACGTCAAACTTAATACCCTACCAATGTTAAGGGACTAATTAGCTTAGATTTTTTTCTCTTATTATTCGTTATTGATACCAAATTCGATTCAGAATATTTCTGGATTTTCTGTCAAAGCAAGGATTAATTCAATAAGGTACAAACACAAAAATATGATTGATAAAAATTTTAAACTTGTCATTTTTACATTTAAAATTTTGAAATACACTGTTAATACTCTGTTGAATAGGATGGAAGATTTTTTTGAGATAATCAACATAAGATTCAAATTTTGAGACAAATCCGTAACCAGGGGAGGGGGTTTCACGGGCTTGAGCCCCCCCAAGAACTAAAAAAAATTTGTTAAAATATAAGTTTCACCTTTTATTTACCTCATCACTTGTATTTTGAAAGTGAGGACCTTTTATTTAGTCATCACTCGTATTTTGAAAGTGAGGACCTTTCTTTTAATCATCACTCGTATTTTGGACATGGGTTCCTCCACACGCCCAGGAATTTTTCTTGAGGGAGGGGGGACAAAATTGTTTTAAAAGGGCAGAAATCGGGAAATAACTCGACAAAAGTGTTGGTTAAAAGCACTTTTCCAAAATGCAAGACCTAAAAAAAAGGTCATCGTTTCAAAAAATACGAATGATGACTTAAAAAATAGATTGAATTATAAAAACAACAGTGAGAATCCCAGAAAGACATTGAATGATGGTAAATCATACAACTCAGCGTACTATCTCCCCAAAATTAGATGTTTATGATGTTAGATTAACGTAACATTAGTATAGCACCTGAGGAAGCTAACAATTGGTTTAGCGAAACGTTGTGTTACTAAAATTTTGTACTATTATTAGTAATAATTATTTTTTGTAACGATACAATAAAATCGATATTATTCGAAAAACTAATCTGATCAAAAATTCCTATTGAACTATTCCGGTTCCCATCAATATACATTATGGATTTTTTTTTTCAGAATTTTAGATCAACCCCTCAGTAAGATAGGGTGGGGGATAAAAGTTTTTTACATATTTTTGGTAAAAATCGCATAAAAAATTGATTTTTCAAAAATTAAAATTCGCTTGTCTATCCACGCATTAACAGCCCAGCAAACATTTTTATACGGGCCAGTACTGGTAAAGCACATACTCCCCGGCATTGAAAGTAATGGGCCAGTACCCCGGTGTCCCCGTGGCCGTTACTGGCCCATTGATGTATCAGTTGCTGGCCCAGCAACGGTAAAGTGCAAAATAATCGCATTAGTTGCAAGATTTATTTCTGATGGTTTTAAGTAAAAAGTATGAGTGAAGAAGAGTGCTTATAAAATGCTGGTAAAGTACTTCGTATAGGCGGAATCCGAAATACAAATGTGAAGTACATTATTAATACTGGCGTTGCACTTACTTTTGGTGCCAGTAATTTACCAGCATAAAAGCAGTTTGCCAGCATTCGGCCGTTAGTTGAATGTTTGCTGGGAGGTTTTAAAAAATAATAACAATTTAAAAAAATATATTTATTTTTTCATTAATTACATATTAGTTTATATTCATCTGAGCATGTGGTTTTTTAAACTCTCAGTATGTTTCCTATATGTGGGTCAAAGAGTTGTATTAACATACCAAATTTCAACTTTCTATGTTAAGCCGTTTGGCTACAATTTCTACCGTACCGACAGACAGACATATTGATATTATAAGGGTTTTTTCGTGGTCATACCTACAAAACCCCAAACAAAACTGCGAATATGGGAGGCAGTATTTTAAATTAAATTTGCAGTTAAAAAATGATAAAGCGACAGTATTAACCTAATTTAGCCTATCCTGAGTTAGTTAGTTAGTTAAAATTTTTGGCGCACAGCAACAAAGGCTATTTGCGCCTAACGCAGCCCATCTAAATGACTACACTACATATTAAAATCAATAAATTAAACAATAAATAAATAAAATCAATAAAAATACGTTTACTCAATAAAAGAAATCTTGCACCGACAAAAACAAATAAGATAAAAAGTCTGTTTGAAAAATTGAACAGAATCAGGGTGATGGTAAGAGGCTGTAAAGGGGCAATTACCATCGAATGTCACTGTCTAGAAATAATGGGTGTTTTTTTTAGAGGTATAGAACTTTAAATTGCAATAAAACAACGATGGATTATTCGATTGACATGATTTTTTTTTTATTCGAAAGATAATCTTGTGGCATTACATTTTAAATATGATTTCTGGCATATGACCGCCACGGCTGGCTCGGATGTAGTCCAATCTGGACGTCCAATTTTCGATGACTTTTTCCAACATTTGTGGCCGTATATCGGCAATAACACGGCGAATGTTGTCTTCCAAATGGTCAAGCGTTTGTGGCTTCTCCGCATAGACCAATGACTTTACATAGCCCCACAGAAAGTAGTCCAGCGGTGTTAAATCACAAGATCTTGGAGGCCAATTCACAGGTCCAAAACGTGAAATTAGGCGGTCACCAAACGTGTCTTTCAATAAATCGATTGTGGCACGAGCTGTGTGACATGTTGCGCCGTCTTGTTGGTATGATTTAATGTAATGCCACAAGATTATCTTTCGAATAAAAAAAAATTCATGTCAATCGAATAATCCATCGTTGTTTTATTGCAATTTAAAGTTCTATACCTCTAAAAAAAACACCCGTTAGAATAAATTAAAATAAGGTGCACCACTTTACAAATAGATTTTTCATTCTAACTTTTTTTTGACAGTATCATTTGGCAGTAAAAGAAATATTTTAGTCAGGTTAGGCTAAAGATTTGTCTGTGTTACCGTTTTTAACCGAGTGTATGCAGTTCGATTCTCTCAGGAAGAGTATCAGCCTGTCCATGAGTACTCTGTCGTCACATAAAGCAACTGACAGGTCTTAGCACAGGCCTAACCTCTCCCTGACATCCTCGAACTGCATAAACTTGACTAAAAAAGTGTAACACAGACAAATCTTTAGCTTAACCTGACTAAAATATTTTTTTTACTGCCAAATGATACTGTCAAAAAAAATAGACTGCCAAAAATATATTAGCGAAAAAGAAATCAATGGTTTGCTTTACAACATATTTTACAAACATAGATCTGAAATCGAACATGAAATGGTATTTATTTTCTTATTTCATAACTGGAAAATACTTAAATTCAAAAAATTCGGTAAACTATATATGAATCTATAAAATAATCGATATAAACTACGCGCTCTATTAGACCCGATTCAAAAGCGTAAACCTTTTGTTTAAAATGTGATATATAAAATACGTATTTTTTAAAAAAGTTTTAAAACAAAATTTCTTTTAAATTAATGTCACTTACCAATAAAAATTCTCTTTTTTTCACCACTCAACTGGTCCCAAACTAAAATTTCCTACTTTGAACGGAACAAACGTTTTCCGCGCAAACTCCACCAGTTCATATGCTTGATCGAGAGCCAGTGTGGAAAACAGTTTCGACCAATTTTTTTTTTTTATGAAACGGGTGAAAAATTCAAGGTCAGTGAACTGATTTTACCGAATAAACGGACCATTGCGGTTAATAACCATTTTTGTATTTGGTTTTTGTTGGTCAAGTTAATTTTAACGTGTTAAGTATTTATTTTATATCCGAGTTTTAAAGTGATTTTAGATTTTTATATTTGTAACACTGTAGGACTACAGTTAATGATGTTTTCTTGCAATACGCAACCTATTTCTTATTTTCTTCTTCTTCTTCGTGTTGTTCTTCACAGAAAGTCGTGGTCGTCAATATTTGTTAAATGATTTGACCATATTGCACCGGTTGTAAGGCTATCTTTCAAGTTTTTACAAAAACTGAGAAAGAACAAAGTGTTTTATTGCTTTTCAAAATATTCGCCTTTAAGATTTATTTTAATTAAGTGTGGAGATGGTCGTGCCCTTAATGAGTAAAAGTGGAAAGGTTGTACGGGTATCGGACATAAAATAATGCACAACTATCTACAGCTGACCAGTTTCGGAATAATTTATTCCTTCATCAGAGTTGCTATATAGAAAAAAATCAAAATAATGTATAAGTGTATACCACTTTTAAGATTTAAATACTTTTGCATGCGTTCAAACCAATTCTCGAAGCAATTTTTCCACTCTGCAGTTGGTATCTCGAAAATATGGTTTTCGAAGGCTTCAACAGCTTCTTGACGTGATGAAAATCGCTGTCCATGCATTTTTTGTATGACATTGGGGCACAAAAAAAATCGTTAGGGGATAAATCAGGTGAATACGGGCAATGTGACATTAATTAGATATTTTCTTTCAAATAATCAATTGTTTGACGTGCTGTGTGGGAGTTTGCAATGCCATGATGAAGAATGATGGTTTTTGGTTGTTTTTCCTGATTTTGGCAAACACATTATTGTATATCATTCAGTATTAACTGTTCTCCGATCCTCTAAAGGAATAGTTGCGGCATATCCAGTACAACCGAATAAACAAGCGATTTTCTTGGAAGTGTTTCGTGAACGAACAACTTTTGTGGGTTTCGGTTCATCTTGGAAGAACCAAACAGTGGATTGTTGCTTAGTTTCCAGTTCATATGAATAAAAACAAGTTTCGTCAACTGTAACGATTATTGTATACGGATTTTGAAGTGCCTACGTTGATTTTTTTTAGCATTCCCTTACACCAATCAACACTTTTTTTTGAGTTTCGGTCAAATTATGCGGAATCCATTGGGAAAAGATCTTTTTTACAGCTAAATGTTCATGCAAAATCAAATGTATTGCAGTCTGCGATATGTTAAAGGATGCCTCTATCTCACGATAAGTCATATGCCGATCTTCTTCAATCATTTTGCGCACAGCATCGATGTTTTTTTGAATCACAATCGATTTTGGTCGACCTTCACGAGATTCATCACTGACGGACGCACGACCATGACGAAATTTTGCAAACCAATTGTAAACAGTCTTTTCTGATGGTGCTTCATTACCAAAAGTTGAACGAAGCGAATCTATGCATTGTTGTTGAGTTAGGCCTTTACTAAAGTCGTAAAAAATCATTCAACGAAAACCTTAATTTTTTTACAAACTTGTCTTTTTTAAACGCTCACTGCCAACACACTACTCGGACAATTTATAAGCTTGCCAATTTTAGCAAAAAACTCAATCAGAGAAAGCTTTAATAAAAAATTAAGTAAAACTTTTATCTCCAACCGTTTTTAAGATAAGATTTTTTGAAATTTTTAACAAAAAAATATACAGATAATATTTTAGTTCGGAATTTAGCTCAATATATGAACTAAAGCTATTTAGGACCTCAAAATACCAATAATTCCAACGGAAGAAATTTAACTCTCTTAGTTCTTGACATGTGATCCCAAGAAAATTGCAATATTGTCAATTTCAGCAATTTTAAAAATGGCCTTTTTCAATCTGGACCAATTTTTTAAAAAAGTCGATATAGATATAATCCATTCACGAGGTTTCCTAATCTAAGTAGGCCATGTTAGGGGGATATTTTTGATAGTATCCACGAAATATTACTAGATATGTGAAAAAAAAAAAATCATAAAGAATAAAATAATTCTAATCATTTTAATTATTAAAAAATATCATTCATGTGACATTCTATAAGAAATGTTCATTCAGCAACACTGCCAATATATTTTAAATGTTTAAGCGGAACTAAATGAAATTTTTATTTTCTATTAAACTATCACAAAGTCACTTTTTAAGCTTTGAAGTGGGTTTTTGTTAAACAATATGGTCAAATTTTCATTCAGTCATTAAGTTTAAAAAATCTAGTTATGCTAAAACCAAAGAAATAGAATAGATTTCTTAATAAGTATCTTACCAAAAAAATATCATGGCCTTCTCAGATGAGGCAACATCGTGAATGGATTATAGGAACAAGATAGCGTTAGTATATTACGTCTTTACTAATGTAGAATATAAAAATTGACGGAATGTAAGCTTAATATTGGCGTGGTTTTAATAAAGCTTTCCCTATTTGTCCTCAAAAATCGGTGAATGATTCATTACAGCATGTCCTGTTTTCGGAGTGTCTATATTACAAATACCCTTTGTTCTTGTTAATTCTCTATCTGTTATTTTCTTTGTTTCGGGATGAGAGACAAAGGAAAGTCCGTTAATTGTTGGATAAAAGCGTAAAAGAAAGCCAAGGATAAACTAAAAAGATGTAAAACTTTAGTCGAATTAATTTTCTTAATTCTCAAAATTTTAAAACAAAAACGTTTGTATACCTCACATAAACGGGAGTAAAAACTCAAATATTTTTACATAAACAGGACAAATTCCGTGAATTTGCATATTCTGTAATAATATTAGACAAAGAACAAACCAGCGAACATAATCTCAGGAGCAAAAAAGACGGAAACACGTGGAACACACGCACGAACAAAAGAAGGATGGATTTATGTTTAGTAGTTAAGGTTGAAAAGAGTAAGAGACGTTGGGGTCCGATGAAAATAACAGAAGGAGATGGGTATAACATAGGGGAACAAGGATGGAGTAGGCATTAAGTATGCGCAAGAGAGAAGAGAAGAGAGCTTTAATGAGTTGTAAACAGAACGAGAGAGAAGAAGAGAATTGAAAAAAGCGAGAGTCGGACGGTGACGAGGACCTCGTTTTACGGAGGGGTAGTTGTACGAGAGAGATGGGCGAACGTAGAGAGGGTGCCTACAATTAAGTGTGAGCAGGAGTACGCATTAGTGGGAGAGAGAAGAGTTACAGAATAAGTCTGCGTCCAACAGAGAGAAACATAAGACAAAAAGAGATAAATACGTCATGCGCGGAATGCAGACACTCCCTCTAAAATCCAGGGTTCCTGGATCGATCTTTGGTCGAGCAAAATGGCTTCCAACAACCAAACTAAACCGTACGATCGTTAAGGACGAAGTTACGCTTGAAAACAACCAGAAATTCGACCATAAAAACATTTCAAATAAAGGTGAAATGACGTTGAAAAATTACCAGGTTTGTATCTCGTACGTACGGTATATTTTTCCGTGCTATCCCCCTTTAAACTCACTGGCTTTTTATGTTTAAATAGACCTTATTGAATGTACTTTTCCATATTCCCTTCCCCCGTTTCGAAGTTTTGCCAGCACAAAAACTATCTTTCAAAGCCTGCGCCAGTGAAAAATATCTCCACTTTGACGTAAATTAATGTGTGTGGAGCAAATTCAACTATTCTACAATAATTTAGCATGAACACGGGATTACAGAATGTTGGGGATAATTAAAGGTCGTAGCCCTAAGGTCCTGGTCGGCTGACGCGCGGGAGGGGGGGCACCAAGCCAGCGACGGTTACGGACGCTATCGCGGACACCTGGCGCTAGTACAAGCGTCTTAGCATTGCTCTCCTAGGCATGGGTAAGACGTCAGGCAACCCGTCTTACATCTAAGATGAACGGGATGACTAAAGAACATCCAAAAATATTAGATTTTTAGGATTTTGTAGGTATGACCACAAAAAAAACTTATAATGTCATTCATGTGTATGTCTGTCTGTATGGTAGAAATTGTAGCCACACGGCTTAACGTAGTGAGTTAAAATTTGGCATGCTTATACAACTTTTTGACCCACATATAGAAACCAGTGGTGAAGGGAGGCCTCCTTAGACTTCCCTCTCATAAAAAAAAATAATAATAAATTATTTTTTTTTTTTAATTAAAAAAAATATATTTAGGTAAACCTTCAAAAATACATCAAATTATGTTTTATACAAATTTTTGTCCAAGGCTTGGTTTATTAGTTATGAATTTTTTAAAATTTTAAAGTCTAATAACTTCCGTTTCCGGTTTCGGATCTTTATAAAAAACAATAGGGTTCTTTCCAATTATAAGAAGAATTTTTTAGAACCAGAACAAACTCTCTAAGTTAAATCGTTCTTGAGTTATCGTGTATAGTATACATGATAACTCAAGATACACTGTATGCACACATACAGACACACACACAGACACACAGACACACAAGAGACACGCGCGCACACACCTACACACACACATACAGACACACATATGGACGGCACTTCGAAAATAGGTTTTTTGGATTCCCTGGACCATGAAACGTGGTCATCAGTCAAAATCTCGACATTGAAAATTTTCACGATTACAATACTTGCCCCTTATATATTAAGGTCGGGCAAGTAAAAATACTGAGAGTTCGAAAAAAATACATCTCGAAATAAATATAAACAATATGTATTTAATAAAAAAATAAATATTTTTTTAAAATTTTGTGTGGCATTAATGAAACCTCTTAATGGGTGGATCAATATACAAATTTTTATTTTTGAAATTTTTTTTTATTTGATTTTTGCCAAAATTGTGTCTTTTGTCCCATACCCTATCTCCCAACGTGATTGATCTAAAAATCTGAAAAAATCTCCATGATGAACATTAATGGGAACCGGAATAGTTCAACAGGAATTTTTGATCAGATAAGTTTTTCGAAAAATGTCGATTTTTATGTGTCGTTGATATTTTTTTTTAAACTGTTCGTGTGGTGTCAAAAGAAATTACTTAAGACGTAGATTAAGGAAGATATATATATTTTTTTTTAAACTTATCGTGTGGGGTCAAAATAAATATCTTAAGACGTAGATTAAGGCACGATAGATAATTTTTTTAAATCCGTTTCTTTTATATTTAGCAAAAAATTTGCAAAAGTTCATGTTCCGCACCCTTTTACCCGGAGGGGTTAAACTAAAAATCTGAAAAAACTATAAGTAATGTATCTGAGCTGGAAACGTACAAGAGGAATTTTTGATTAGATTGTGTTTTTGAAAAATATGACAGTTTTTGTGTTTTTGACAAAATTCATTATATTTTCATGGTTAAATTATAGCTAATAATGTTATGGATGTTTTGTATTCATAGATAAGATAGTGCGTGTATTTTTTTGGAATTAAAAATATTAAAAAAATAATATATTTTTTTAATAGTTGCGAACTGAGTTACTCACACCACACTACACTCTACATTGTAAAATATTTCTTATTAATCTAATGAAGACTTGACTACGAAGCATATGCCGAAAAAAACCCTGGGATATTTGGCAAATTATTTAATTTTGTTTAAAAAAAATAAATAGAAGCTCTTAGTTCTCAAATAACGAATAAAAGTTATTATCAAAAAACTGTTGATTTTGATGTGATAAATATACCTAGACATCCAGTATTATGTTAGATTCTTACACTTATTAAATACCTACAAAACCCTGAAATGTGTAAAAATTCACACTTTACTTAAATTTTTACACTTTTGGTTCAAATTTAAATGCAATATTTGCCCAAATATAACTAGAATTTTGAAAAAATAATTTAAGCAAAATAAAAATGACAAAAAAAAAACAGAAAAAATAATATTGTCTCGAAGCCGGTACGAACCCTAGTTTGCAAATTAGAACGCGAGCATGCTAACCATTACACCATGAAAGCAGCAGTTTACTATTTTACATTAGTTATTAAATATTTTACATGGTCAAGCAAAAAACACAAAAAATGCATTATTTTCCGAAAACATAATCTGATCAAAAATTCCTGTTGTACTATTACGGTTCACACAAATGTACATTACTTAGAATTTTTTCAGATTTTTAGTTCAAACCATTTGGGCTACAGGATGTGGGACAAAAAAAATTTTGCACAATTTTGGAAAAAATTGCATCAAAATAATTTATTTTGCAAAAATAAAATTCTGATCGTTAATCCACGTACTAAGGGCTTTCCTTTGATACCCTACTCAGAATTTAAAAAAAATGTTTTTTTTTTCGATTAGCAGATATTTGTTTATATTTTTAGGGGGATATGTTTTTTAGATGTTTTAGTATTTTCCCTATGTGTGGGTCAAAGAGTTGTATAAGCATGCCAAATTTCAACTCTAGGTTTAGTCGTTTGGCTACAATTTTTACCGAACAGACAGACAGGCAGACAGACAGACAGACAGACAGACAGACAGACAGACAGACAGACAGACAGACAGACAGACAGACAGATAAACAAACAGACAGACGACAAAATGACGGTATAAGGGTTTTTTATAATAATAATAATATAATAATATAATAATAATATTTATTTATTGACCAAGTTACAATATGTTGTTTTTAGTCAGTCAGGTACAATGAGCAAATACACATAATTCGATATAAAAAAATAAATAAATATAAATATACTAGCCTGTTAGTTTCAGGTTTAGTTTTGAAACTGAGCTGCAAAGTAGTTTCAGAAAAAATATGAGTTATTCTTTCATCAATGTCTCAAAATTTAGGGCAAAAAATTCATACCTACAAAATTTGGTCATACCTACAAAACCCTAAAAAGTCCACGGGCTAGATGACATTTTTTGCGTTCCGGATTTGTCCCGCGGGCCATAGTTTGGAAACCCCTTATTTAAATAATACTAAAGTAGATTTAACGTTTGTACTAATGCATAATGATTGTATTTCATTGGCAATATTCGTTATTGAGCTCACTATTTATTGATAAGTTGTCGTATTTTGTTTGTCGGAAACTCAATAAATACTTAATGTTGTTAAAACATGGAGTGTGAGACTGGATTACTCTTAAGGCATCAATTAACTATAAACTGAAACTAGCTACTGTTCTGTCTAACAAAACTCGTTAAATATTTATATATAATTATTTAGGTATCCTGGAAAACTACAGATGCTTACCTACTTGATTTCCTATTTCATGACAGATAAATTTAGCTACAATCGAATTTCTTCAAAAATTTACACAAGTTCTGAATGATAAATGGCACTCATTTGGGAAATTGTTAGAGTTGTTGCCTCCGAATATAAATCAGAAAATCATTTCTTATTGTGGCGAGTACATAATTAGCCCAAAGCCTCGATGGCACATAAAAAAGATTTTTTCTTTAAGGCCCGGTCTTTCCACCTTCAGGTAAACCTCTAGGTAACTATCTGACAGGTAAGGTTATCTAGAACTTCATCTGCTGTATTAATGACAATACCAATCAGTGAATTCAATACGTCAGTCCCATTGCCCGTTAGATAACTATCCGGTAGATACATTTGTATTGAAAGACGGGATGATAATTATTCAGCACAGAAAGTATCACATAACCTTATCTGTCAGATAGTTAGAGGTTTACCTGAAGGTGGAAAGACTGGGCCTAAATATTTTGTAGTTATGACAACAAAACAACTCTTATAACCTCACTCATGCGTCTGTCTGTCTGTCTGTCAGTATGATAGAAATTGTAGCCAAACGGTTGAACATAGAAAGTTGAAATTTGCAACTATTTGATTCACATACAGAAAAAATAAAGTTAGTTCAAAAAATACAGCGCGGGATAAATATAAACAAATATATATTAAATGAAAATATTTATTTATTTTTTTTTAAATTTTGAGTAGGTATCTACAAGCAAATTTTTATTTTTTAAAATGGAACTTTAGCCAAAAATATGTCAAAAATCTTTTGTTCCCCACCCTATTTCCCAGAAGGGTTGATCTAAAAATCTGAAAAAATCTCAATAATGTACATTGATATGAACCAAATTAGTTCAATAGGAATTTTTGATTCAGTTAGTTTTTAGGAAAAATAAAGAAATTTTTGTGTCGTTGGAAAAAATAATTGTTTTAAAAAAATGTATTGTGTGATATCAAAAAAAGCTTTTAAGACGTAGATCAAGAAACGAAAAGTAGTTTTTTAGAAAATTTGCGCGATTTCAATATTGGCTCTTATCAGCGGCGTAGCCAGGATTTTTGTTTGGAAGGGGCCCGGAAGACAGAAAATTATTTAAAATATAAATAATGTTCTCATTTAAAAAAAAAGAGGGTTCACCTCCAAAATTCAAGTAATAGCAAAAAACAAAAGGCCGTCACCTTCTTCTTTGGAGGGGGGCGGTGAGCCCCCCCCCTTTGGCTGCGCCACTACCCCTTATATATTAAGGTCGGGCAAGGAAAAAATAAAAGCATTTATCAATGTATTTCTTATTAATTTAATAAACTCACATAATTTTTTTACATATATTTTTACAGCTTTAAAGCTTTAAATACAAACTATAATCGGTTTTTTTGCTTTAAGCGGAACTAGATTTTCAAATTTAGTCACTTTTACTGATTGAAGCTTTTGATCATTTTGTTCAGCAATAGCCCACTTCAATATATAAAAAGTAAGCTAGTGACAACGTAAGAAAATTTAAATTTCATTTAGTTCCTCTTAAAGGTTTAGAATAGCCTATAAGAACTGTAAACCTTTCAAAATAATCAGTATTGGACATAATTGTTTTCTCCTGGACTTTGTTTATAAATAATAAGATGTTGGCAATATTGCTTTTTTAATATTTCAATTTTTGAACTAACATCGATCAAAAAGGGCCAAAAACCTTTTTTTCTTATTCAGAACACATTTTTTCTAAATTTTTTCTTTGTTTTTTCTATTTTTTTTTTCTTGAAGAAAAAACAGATTAAAAATAAGAAGCCCCCACCCTTACATGAGCTTTAAGCTCCTCCTTAGACCAGTATTGATTTTCTTTTCAACCTTAAAAACCTTAAAATTTTAACCTTACTTTCACGTGTTTTTAATTTCAATATGTTTGCAATAAGCACATGGTTAAAAGCTATGTTTTGGTGCGCTGAACTTTTATAAAAATGAAACATAAAAAGCTGAGCTTTTAACGCGCATGCGCGGCGCACAGAAATATTTACCTATATTTAAAAGGAAAGCTCGCGTTGAAAAATTCGCTGACTAAAATATCAACTACCACGTGTTAGTGTTTTTTTATCTAAAATATTTTAAATTACTACCAGGGCATTGTAATTTTTTTTAATTTAATTTTTTATTTATTAGTTTAAAAAAAAAATACAAAAAATTTATTTTTAATAGATATTTTCTTTAACAAGCATTTATATGTTGTGTCTGCATTTTATTTTGTAAAGATTTTCCGAAATTTTCTAAGAAATTTTCCAGATTCAAGATTTGGGCGTGGCACTTTTAGAATATACAAAAAGAGGGTTGTAGAATTATAAATTTTGTATATACATACATAAAAAAATTATTTTTGGACTTTTTAAATAATCTTACCAATTTTTAAAAATCGTAGTTTAAAAATCTGTCAATAATTGATTGATCAACTGTAACTTTATAGGAATAAATAAATCATGTAAAGTGTGATTTTTCATACACTTTAGGACAGTGGCGCACCCAGTAATTTTTGTTGGTGGGAGGCAGAAGACAAAATTATTTAAATTATGAATAAGGTTCACACTTCTAAATTTCAAGTGATGATCTAAAAAAAAAGGTCCTCTCTTCGGAAATACAAAGTGATGACCTAAAACAAAAATGGTCCTCACTTCTAAAATACAAGTAACGACCTAAAAAAAAGGTCCTCGCTTCGGAAATACAAAGTGACGACCTAAAAAGAAAGATCCTCATCTCTATTTTTAAAATTTTATAGTGTGTTTGTGTGTTTTTATTTTTATTTCCTTCCCTCTTAGGGGGGGGGGGAGCCCCTCCCCTGGATGCGCCACTGCTTTAGGATTTCGTAGGTATCTAAGTGAAGACAAATGTTGGGTACAATTTTGATTGTAATTGCTGGAAAAACATATTCAAGGGAAAAAATTGCGAGAATTTTTTTAAATATATTTTTGTCTAGTAATTTAAGTATTAAGAACTTTTGTACCATACAGGCTATTCCAAACGATTAGGCGGAACTAAATGGAAATTTCGTTCTTTTAGGTTTTCATGAAAAGGGACCTTGCTTGGGTTATTTCATGTTTCAAGTTTGGCATGTGAAAATTTATAATTCCAACAGTGAAATGAATGACATACAGTCTATTCCAAACGATTAAGCGGAACTAACCGAAATTTTCATTTTTGTAAGTTGTCATTAACTATTTTTTTATTTGTTGAAGTTGGCTTTTCCTGAACAAAATGATCAAAAGCTTCAAGCAATTGGTAAAAGTAACTAGAATTGCAAATATAGTTCCGCCTAAACCAAAGGAACAGCCTTTATGTCAAATATTTTAGAACATTTTTCCATATTTTGAAGACAAAAAAATAAATGGGAAATTTTTATTAAGAATGACACAAAAAAACAAAATATAAAGAAAATGACTTTTTAAGATGATATTAACCTTAACCAAAAAATTTTTATTATAAGTATGTTTTACAAACTTTAAACAAATCGATCAAAAAGCACGAATCAAAGGATGAAAGTAACTAGATTGCAAAATCTAGTTCCGCCTAATATTTGGAATTGCCTGTATGTAATATTTTTTTCAAGAATTCGTAAAAATGTATCTTTTCAAAAAATTATCGAAAATTTCGTGTGATTCCTTTTGACGATCTTAATTTTTTACCACTAAAAATTTTCAAAGAAGTAATCATACAAGATAAAGGAAATAACAAAGAAAGAAAAAAAAAAAAAAACAAGAAAGTTAATGGGAAGAATGTGGAGCATAGGAGAGAGAAATATCCCAACAATTTCAAAAGAAAATTATTTATGTTTGATACGTTCTGCAAAACAATATTGTTATACGGATAGGAAATCTGGAGGTGAACATGAAAAAATAGAAAGATTATCAGACTTGGGCACAGTACAACGGAAACTTTTGTAAAACTTCAGCAGGCCTACGGAGACAGTGTTTTGTCAAGAACCCAGGTTTTTTGGTGGTTTAAGGCATTTTCAGAAGAAAGAGAGTTGATAGAAGATGAATCATGCAGCGAAAGACCTTCATCTTCAAGAACCAATGAAAATGTCTACAGAATCCGGGATCTTGTACGTTCAGATCGTTGGTTGACAGCCAGAATGATCGGAGACGAGTTGAATTTGAGTCACACTACCATTCATCAAATTTTGACCAATGCGCCTTGTCACGCAGCAATTTCAATAAACGAGTTTTTGGCCAGTAAAAACATTCCTGTGGCTCCTCAGCCTCCTTATTCGCCTGACTTGAGTCCTTGTGACTTTTACCTCTTCCCAAGAAAAAACACCTCAAGAGACGTAATTTTGGGACACTCGAAAACAAGTCCGTAACCGACCAACTGAAAGCTAATCCAGTATCCGAGTTCCAGCACTGCTATGAGGATTAGAAGAACCGTCTCCAGTGCTGTGTGGCTTCCCAATGAAGTTATTTTGAGGGAAACAATATTGAATTGTAATTCTATTCGAATAATTTTCGGCCAGAAGAAAATCAGGCCAGTATCTTAATTTACACACCTCGTATGTCTTAAATATTACCTTAAACTTTGACAAGAAATGTCAATTTACGATAAAATGATACTTTTTTCTCTTCAAATTTCATGGATTTCTTATTATTATTATTTTTTAAATCATAATGTCTTGTGTTTTTATTAACGTCTTAATTATTTCTAATTCTTTTTATTATTGTTTAAATAATATACAGTTAAAAATATGTTTTCTAACAGTATCCTTGTGAGGTTGAATCGCAAGCCGGAATATTCGCGTGCTGTAAGGACTATAATCGCTTGTCCTTTTCCTCCGCCATCTTGATCTCAATAAGGATGTTATTTCCTCGCAGAACCCAGACTGAGCTAAGCTAAAAATCTTGCACTCGGGGCCAGGCACTAGCTGTATTGATCAGAGAAACTCGCCTGTAAGGGGGTTGGTTAGGACAGAGGAATAAAGGGATTTAAGGGGATGAAGAGGGATGCGGTCTTAGACCACCGGCATACTTGATTCACACTCTCTTTCTACAGGATTACGCTGCGTTTTTAAGAAGTTAAAGGATGTTATACACCGCGTTTTTTTCATTTTTACTTTTATAAATGTACAGAACTTTTTCACCGAATTAAAAATTAAAAAAAGTCTATGAAAATAAATAGATTTTTTTGATGGTTTATATCTTTAAAGTACTACAATATTTCAGTGGTTTACACATTTTGAACGATCTTAAAGTTCAAATTTCTTCTTTTTTTTTATAAAATAAAATTTTCGCCGAACTAATGATATAAAAAATGTTTATAAAACTAAATAAAAATAATTTATAAAAAAGATAATATTGTTTGTTAATTTGAGGGTGTTTTGAGACTGTAGAATACAACAAAATTTCAGTGAATTTACACGTTTTGGACGACCATAAAATTCAATTTCATTTTTTTTTGATAAACTAGTTCTTTTGCCGAACTTATGCTGCGTTCAGAGCTCTTAGGACAGACAGACAGACAAATAGACAAATAGACAAGCAGACAAACAGATAAACATTGTTTTTTTTTGTGGATACTGTCTTATAATCACCTGAAATGTGTAGAAACCAAATATGAGACTCGAAAAAATTAAAAAAATAAAATTTATTAATATAGATATCCCAAAAAAGTACTGTTTCCACAATTTCTCGTAGTTTTTTTTTTTTAACTCCTCTGTTTATTTACAATCTGTTACATAGTAACAATAAGTAAATAATTTATATGTATATCAGGTCTACAATTATGAAATGCGTTTTTTTTTTTTAAATAAAACACATTAAACTCAAAAGAACAGTAAAACTTTATTTATTCAAAGTATGCTCCATTAGAAGTTATACATTTTTCCCATCTTTCAGGCAATTTGTGAATACCTCGCCAGTAGAAATCTTCCCCTTTCCCCGCAAACCATTCATCTAGCCATTCTTTCACATTTTCATATGAACAAAAGTGCTGCTCGGCAAGTGCAGACCCATCGATGCGAACAAGTGGTAATCTGAAGGGGCCAAGTCTGGTGAGTAAGCGGCATGGGGTAGCACTTCCCACTTGAGTGCCTCCAATGTGTTGCAAACTGCTTTTGCCTTATGTGATGGAATACCTTGTGCTGTCTTCTTTTGTATTCTGGTCGTTTTATGAGCAGCGAATGGTTCAATTCGATCAGTTGTTGTTGGTAGCGTTGGGTATTAACTGTTTCACCAGGTTTTAACAATTCATAATAGACCACACCCTTTTGGTCCCACCAAGTAGAGAGCATTGTCTTTTTGCCAAAGCAATTCGGTCTTGCTGTGGATAGTGAGCCTGAGTTCACCCATGATTTTATGCGTTTGGGATTTTCAAAATAAATCCATTTTTCATCGCCAGTAATGATACGATGCAAAAAAGACTTTCTTTTGTATCGTGCAAGTAAAATTTCACAAGTGTTTTTGCGTTTTTCCATCTGCTTCTCATTCAATGCATGTGGAATCCATCTGCCGACTTTCTGGATCTTACCCATCTCTCGTAGGCGATTGGAAACAGCTTGTTGACTAACGCCTAACTGCTCTGCTAGTTGTTTTTGTGATTGACTATCGTCTTCCTGTAGCAATGTTTCCAATTTTGTATCTTCATATTTTTTTGGAGGTTTTCCATGTTCTTTGTCTGTAAGATCAAAGTCACCAATTTTGAAACGCCGAAACCATCGTTTACACGTATCTTGCGATGAAGCATATTCACCATAAGCTTCTCGAAGCAGTGGGTATGATTCAGCAGCAGTTTTTTTCAAATGAAAACAAAACAGTAGTACTGTCCGCGAATGCTCTTTATTTGGCACAAAATTTGACATTTTTAACACAGTAAAACAAAACTATATGATCACTTTTCAAATTATAACCTATACGCATTTGACACTTAATAATAACTTAACAAAACGCCATATGTGTTGAAACTTTGAACTATACACCCTGTTTGCGCGGCAAGTTTGAAAAAAATCCGCATTTCATACTTGTAGACCTGGTATAGAAATAAATAGAATTTAATTTCTTCAAAGGATTAATATTAAATGATTAATATTTGTGGGTGGTTTGAAACTATAAAATTTCATGGGTATATACGTCTTAAATCATGAAGTTGATTTTGTTTTTATTTCATACACTTTTTTATAGCTGTTTTTACAGAATTACGCTGCATTTTTAAGAAGTTAAAGTGTGTTCTACACGGCATACTTTTAATTTTTACTTAATAATACATCTTGATCTTTAAAGTATCAGGTCTATTTATTTATTTAACACTGATACACAACTGAAGCCGATGGCTTGTTAAGTTGTGTATATCAAAATAAGTCATTAATACATACATATGAAAAAAAAAACGTTAATTTGAATACACTATTGAAATAGAAAAATTAACACAATTAAATACAGGAAATATACAGAAAAAATACAAAAAAAGCATAACACAGTTCATGAGACACTAGCTGCTAGATATTAAAATAATAAAAGTATTCTATTGCTAAAATTATTTATTATTTTTACACTACTTCACACATTTAGGTTCTCAACAGGTAAGTGGTACATAGGGGAAATTAATGTCTGGTTCTTGAATTTCTACACCACATGAAAGTCATATGGATGACTTGATTGTTCGAACATTTGGAACGACATTAGGTGCTACCATGTTGTATGCTTAAAGTTGCGAACACCTAAGTGGGGTGAAGGACAGTGAAATCTCTGATTCTTGACTTCTGGTACTATATAGAAACAACGTGGTTGGCTCTGTTATTTTAAGTATTCTGAACAGCTTTAGACTACCAACTAGACCGCCCCTTTGAAATAAATTTTAAACGGAGAGGTCCCAAAACTCTCTTAAGCCTTGCGGTACTCCAGGAATTTTTCCTGTCTCTGCAAATTAAAATTTGGTACTTTTTCTTCTTCCTCTTTGGTCACTGTCAGTCAGGTTGACTTCTGGCCACATTCACATAAGTTCTCCATCTTGATCCCTTCATTGTCAGGTCTTTTGATGTTTAATAATAAAAATATATTCAGAACACCTTACTTTATTTTATAGGTGTTCGGATAGATCTGTTTTTGACCTCCGGCACTATATAAAAGCCACATGGTCGTTGTAACGTTTTGAGTGCTTTTATTCTTGTTTAAAAAATACTGATTTGAATGTAGAAAGATGAAAAATTCGGTACCAGGAATTGAACCGTATTTCTGTATGGAATTGGTCTGTGAGCAACACTGTTACCATAAAACCACTATATTAATCTGCAACAATATTGCTAATTTTATTGCATATTTGTTTTAATTTTTGCATTTTTATAATTTTTCCTGTTTTAATGTTACAAAATAAAAATTTGCAGACAGAATTTTGGAAAGAAATTCTATATATAATTTTTTATTTTTGCAGAGCGTAATTTTTAAACAAAATATAAAAGAAAAAAATTGATAATATAAAATCCATCCGGCGTTGGTAAGAGGAAAATGCATAGCGCATGACATTGCAAAAAGTAGCTACACATGTATGTTTGTATGTATGTATTTATGAACGTGTGTGTGCAAATGTGTATGTATATTTGCATACATACGTATACACGAATACGTGGATATGTGTAGACAGAAACAGGGTTTCGTTGGTATAAATAAATAAATATTTTTAAAAAGCATCACATAAATTTATCACCGCTCCCAATCCGGATTTGGGTCACTGTGGGAGTTGTAGACCTGAAACTTCACCCTTAGGAGTGAAAGGACCGTGCCCAATATAGAGTAGCAGTACGGTAGTGAAAAATACGGCTCGGTGAGACTACTGTGGGACGTTTATGGGCTGGAGAAGAAGTATATATATATAATAAAAATATGTTCCAAGTTCTTATACCGTTAGTCAAGTGTCAGACCATACGATAGAAATCGTGGCCAAACGGTTCGACCTAGAAAGGCATTGGAATTTGGCATTCATGTACAGATTTTTGACCCGCATATGAGAAAATACTGAATACATCGCGCAAAAAATAGAAACAAACCAAACAAAGTATAATACAAAATTTGAATTTTATTGCTAAAATATTTTTTTTATTTTAACACCACTTCACACATTTAGGTTCTCAACATTTAAGAGGTACATAGGGACAATTAATATCTAGTTCTTGACTTTCGGCACAATATGAAAGTGAATAATATATGAATAATTTTTTTTTTGTTATTTTAAGTCAATTTAATGAAAGATGATCGAAAGAAACCTTTATACGTGAAAAAGGAACAATAAAGAAGCGGTTGACCAAAAAATCTGAAAACAATCTTGATAATGCACATTGATCGAAATTGAATGGATCAAAACCAACAAAAATATATGTAAAGACCATAAATTGTTCGTTGATGCAATTGTGTTAATATATATTTTTAAATTTGTTAAACCTTATGCATTATTTACAAATAGATTGATTTGCTAGTGTGCACAGCAAAAAATTCATAAGAGTAAATATTCATTCTCACAATTTTAGTGATAAAATTTTCATTTAAAAAAAGTTAAAAGTTCAGTTTTTAGTGTACCATGAAGTCTCTTTAACACTACTTTTTTTAGAGTGTAAGCAGTAATAGAATAAAACTGCAAATGCATCTTATTTTGCACTTGGTTCCCTCTTCAAAACGAAACTCTTGTCTAGAAACACCAAGATCAAGTTATAAGAAACTATAGTACATTCTATCCTTATGTATGGCCCCGAAACATGGACCTTAATAAAGCAACATCAAAAACACTTAGTTTTCGAAAATAAAATATTACGCCGAATCTTTGGTCTAATTAAAATTAATGCTAAATGGAAAATCTGCAAGAAAAAATATATCAGAAAACTGCACTCAATACTGAGTATCACACAGAAACTGAGAGTTAGAAGATTACAATGGATTGGACACGTAAAGAGGATAAAAGAAGACAGAATGGTAAGGTAAACATGGGAAGGAAAATAGATGATATCCAAAGTAACGACAGCAACACAAGCGCCAGTGACCACCCCCCCCCCCCCCGCCCCAAGAGCTAAAAAACATGTGGTTTTAGTGTTTTTAAATAATACACTTGAATTTTAAAATCTAGCCAACGGAGTGGCCGAGCGCATTAAGTCGTGTGGTTTTAGACTGGTAAACAGTCTGTACTGGGCGGTCGGTTATTCGAGCCTCCTTCGTTGGTGATTTGGGCGAGAATAATATCCCAGCAAACATTCAACTAACGGCCGAATGCTGGCAAACTGCTTTTATGCTGGTAAATTACTGGCACCAAAAGTAAGTGCAACGCAAGTATTAATACTGTTGTACTTCACATTTGTATTTCGCAGTCCGCCTATACGAAGTAGTTTACCAGCATTTTATAAGCACTCTTCTTCACTCATACTTTTTACTTAAAACCATCAGAAATAAATCTTGCAACTAATGCGATTATTTTGCACTTTACCGTTGCTGGGCCAGCAACTGATACATCAACGGGCCAGTAACGGCCCCGGGGATACCGGGGTACTGGCCCATTACTTTCAATGCCGGGGAGTATGTGCTTTACCAGTACTGGCCCGTATAAAAATGTTTGCTGGGCTGTTTACATTACTCTCATTTTCACAATCATTCACCCCTCATCCAGGTGTAGGAGCTCGCCCCCTGGCATCGGCAATTAGCCTCGTTGCAGAAATAGGCCGATGTAAAATAAATAAAAACTTTTAAAAAAATTAAAAACGGGGAGCTTTTTCTAGGGCATCACTGGCACTTTGAAAGAAGAGGACCTTTTTTTAGGGCTTGTAAATTAGAAAATAAAGTGATTTTGGCCAGCATTTGTTGCCGATTTTTTTCCCAATTCCTTTAAAACAATATTTAGCCCCACTCCCAAGACAAAATGTCTGGGTGCATGCCTGGAAAGACCTGAAAATTAACAGCTAAAGATGTAGGCAAGCTGTAGCTGCAAACGTTAAATCGTTTGTACCTTCTATTTGACCATTAAGCAATGGCATAGACGTGAGTTCAAATAATTGGTGTAAAAATATTTATACGAATTACAGGTTCTGCTTAGCCGTTCGCAAGCGGCTATAAACTATAGCTGCCTATCTGTGTACGCTAAAAAATGGACGTAATACTGACCATATTACTCCTGAATGTTCATAAATTGAAAACATGGTTATGAAACCTGGAAACAGAAGGCCTAGGCTCAAATCGGGTTGTCGCGCCAATGATGATGAAAGATGGAGGACTTATGTGGAGGCAAAAAGTCAACCCGATTGACAGTGCATAAAGAAGAAGAAGAATAAACAGTATAGGATCATCCAATAACTATAGATCCATTATTGGTTACATATTTCATATTTTATGCTTTTAAAAATATTTTAAGTATGGATATTTGCCATAATACTCTTGATCCCCGCCTGGATTATACATAAAAACAATTGTTAACATAAACCAGGTTTAATAAAAGCTAAAACCTCATAAGTTTTAGGTTAAAAATGCACTTATAATCCCAATAAAATAATTGAATAGATTCAAGCAGCGAGTAACAATCTTGATTCGGCTCGCTACCAAACACAATGCTCAAACTATTAACTGCGCAACAAAAGCGAACCGAGTCAACTGCTATTTATGTATAAACGATGGAAAATGACTGTGAAATAAAAAAAAATATACATACGTACAAATACTGTGTTTACAACCAGTCAATAACCAGTGCAAGCCGCACGTTCCAATACAATACTCACAATAAAATTTCACGACTTTGTTTTTTATTACCACTTTTTAGATTACGGATCTTATTACTGTTTAACTTATAAATCACAACTATAGAGACTTTTTTAATTTAAAATCGTGAACTTAAAATTATAAACATGATCACGTCAATACGGTTGCCAGTACCTAGGAAATAGAGAGGAGGAATAATTGATATGATGCATCCGTTATTTGTGAGTCGTTGAGTTTGTTCTGCTTTTTCTTTAGAATTTTACAGCTTTTTAGGATTTTGTAGGTATGACTACAAAAAAAACCTTATAACGTCTGTATGTACAGTAAGTGGCCAAATTATTAGGGACAGTGCAGATTTTTTGTAATTTTCAAATGAATTTAATGAGGAAATAAGTGGCTTTGGGTCCCGTATTTATTTTGATTCATTAGAGTGCTTTATTTAGAATATAAAACGACATAATTGCTTATTCATAATAATTTATTTTTGTATTAAAAGTGTTAATTTAACAAATTAAGTAAAATCTTAATATTTTGTAATGCCACCCTTTGCTGCGATTACGGCTGCCAGGCGTTTGGGCATGCTTTCTATGCAGACTTTTGCGTTGTGTCGGAGATTGGGGTTGTGATGCCACTCTCTGATAAGGGTTTCTATAAATTGCCGCTTGGTGGTGATGATTTCTTTGGCGATTTCCCGCTTTTTAAAATAATAATGATACCAGCAATAAGAATATAGAAGAAAAATGATTTAAAAACAACTTATTTTCTCACAAAATGCATTTAAACTTGAAAATTACAGGGGTGGTGTGCTTTCCCTAATAATTTGGCCACCCACTGTACAAGGGTTATCTTTTATGTTTTTACAAGCGACCACTAGATGGCAATATTGAAATGTGTCATTACTATATTAGTAAAATTTGATATTTCTTATCGTAAAATCAGTGGCAGCTTATAAATTGACCGAGTAATTTGTTGGCAGTCAAGGATTAAAAAAAAACAAGTTTTTGAAAAAATGGGTATTATAAGAACAAACCGTATTAATTTTGAAGATCGGCATAAAACAATTATCCCGTATAACTATAATCACATTGCTAAACTACAAAAGAATTAGGGTTCATGTTTACAACCACGTTGTAAACAGTCAACGTTCAGTGGCGCATACATACGTTTAAGTACTAACTATAAATAAGTATACTTGTTTTTGTTAATCCTTTAGGTAAGATGCGTAATGTGAAAAACTAATCCCTACGGCTATGCGTTGACACGCCTAATTATATCACTTCTATTGTAATTTTATGAGTTCCCTAACTTTTATTATTTTATTACGATCTTCAAAACTAATTTGGTACGGACTAGACGAGGGTTACCTTCTATGTTATTACAAACCATCACTAGATGGCAATATTGAAATGTGTCATTACTATATTCGTAAAATTTGACATTTCTTATTGTGAAATCAGTGTCACCTTATAAATTGACCGAGTAGTTTGATAACAGTGAGCGTTAAAAAAAAACAAGTTTGTGAAATAATGGATATTACTCGTGAAGGTTTTCGTTGGATGATTTTGTACTATTTTACCAAAGGCCTAACTCAACAACAATGCATAGATTCGCTTCGTTCAACTTTTGATAATAAAGCACCATCAGAAAAGACTGTTTACAATTGGTTTGTAGAATTTCGTCGTGGTCGTGCGTCCGTCAGTGATGAATCTCGTGAAGGTCAACCAAAATCGGTTGTGATTCAAAAAACATCGATGCTGTGTACAAAATTATTGAAGATCGACATGTGACTTACCGTGAGATGGAGGCATTCTTTGGCATATCGCAGACTGCAATACATTCGATTTTGCATGATCTGTTCCCGATGGATTCCGCATAATTTGACCCAAGCTCAAAAAAAGGCTCGTGTTGATTGGTGTAAGGGAATGCTAAAATTATTCAACCTAGGCAAAATTCGTATACAACATTTTTTGATAAAACGAAAAAAATTTGAAATTTTTTCTGTTTCAATTTTTTCATACTTATTTGTAACGTTTCAATGGTCATGATAAATAATATCTCTGTTAGAAAATATTAGGCCAAGTTATTTCTACTCTGCTGCTAGAATGTAGGTATTTTATACAAGTACTTTGTGATGGCGGTCGGTCCTGTGGTGGCCACAGCTGATTTTTACTTGCCCGACCTTAATATATAAAGGGCAAGTATTGTAATCGCGAATATTTTCGATGTCGAGATTGACTGATGACCACGTTTCATGGTCCAGGGAATCCAAAAAACCTATTTTCGAAGTGCCGTCCGTATGTGTGTGTGTGTGTGTGTGTGTGTCTGTCTGTGTGTATACACGATAACTCAAAAACGGTTTTACTTAAAGAGTTCGTTCTGGCACTAAAAAATTCTCCTAATAACTGGGAAGAACCCTATTGTTTTTTATTAAAATCCGAAACTGGAAACGGAAGTTATTAAACATTAAAATTTAAAAAATTCGTAACTAGTAAACCAAGCCTTGGACAAAAAATTGTATAGGACATAATTTGATGTATTTTTGAAGATTTACCTAAATCTTTTTTTAAATTTAAAAAAAAATATGTATTTTTTTTTTTTATTATTATTATTTTTTTTTATGGGAGGGCAAGTCTAGCGGAGGTCTTCCTTCGCCACTGGTTTTAAAGTGTAGAGAAAGCTGTCGTCGATTCGATGTAGTCGTTTGGGGCGATATCGTAGACATGATTTCCTCGCTAAAGATAAAGTGATGATCTATTGGTATGTATCTGAAAATCGCACTCGTCTTTTACAGCAACTTAAAGAAACTACTGGAGCTAAAGAAAATGGTGTCGTCATGGATATTGGGATGCTGATGTCATCGTTGTGCTCACGCTACATGGTAGTGATCTAGAATTGCTCAGAATTTTTTATGGTTCATAACTTGTGAATGTTAATCCCCATTTAATGAAGCAAACTACGCTATCTTGAATACGCTCGAATAACGTAACTAGGAATTAGGAACTTCCCAGAAACTATAAGAGTAAATAGTGTCGAGTGTTGCCATCTCTGTCGGGGACTGTTAAACGAAAATCCACCACCCTCACTGACTAAAATCCAATGCAAAGCTATGTGACTCAGAGTCCGGGTGTAATTCTCACAGAGACCGGAGTTATCCGGTGAAATTACTCCGCATGCCAGCCCGGAGAGCCCGGAAGTTAGTGTTGTCTATATCCGGAGTTCAGCCCCATACAACAATAGGGTGTTTTTATGTCAATACTTCTTTCCGCGTACGTACAATAAATGCAGGAATAAACATAGAACTTTGTATGTGTATGTGTTATAGAGGAAGAAAATATAGATCATGTTGGAGGAGTGGAAGTAATTTGCCCGTTTAAGATATTAATGAAATAAGGGGTTGATTTTTGACTTTTTTTCAACTGTTTATGAATGAATTTCTGCTTTAATTGTGGGGTTGTTTAAAGAACGTTTACGCAGAAAATTGCTTTATTGATAATTTGAAACGGGTTCATTACCAAATTTTAACTTTACCGCAAAAAAAGTAAAAATAATAAAATAATAAATAAATAAGAGATGCCACTTGAATTGTCACACGTGGGTTTCGTAGGTATTGCAGGAGGATGTTTGATACATTTTATGCTTAATCGCGTCACTGGCGTAACACCCCCCCCCCTTCAACTGCAGGGGGCACGTGATAGGCATTAAACAGCGCAGAAGTAATATATTGGCTACACTGGTAAAAAAGTAAACATTATATTTTCTTGGCAAAAATAAACAGCACCTTTTCCTCAATAAATATTTAATTAAATGTACATTTCGAATGGTATGCATCCATCGTCAGTAATCATACTCATTTACTCAACTTACTATATGACGAAAAAAAAATGGCGAAAAGGTGCTGCTTATTGCTACCATTTATAAAACCTTTAGTTTAATAACACTGGTAAACAAAAATGAACTTTTCTGTGACATGGACAAAACATAGTGTATCCCACTTAAAATTTGACCTAAAAGCAGAAAATGACCTCAGATTTTTTCTATCACCCATCATTTTTTTGCTATGAGGTATTGTTGGTTTCTAAAATATAGCGATAGACGTATTATTATTAATTTTAACTTACCTCAAAATGTTGTTTCTGAGGCATAGCTTATTAATGTCCAGCAGTAATCAGCAAGCAAATTTGGACTCAATTTACCCTGATATCGCTTTTCAATGTCGGAAATGTCTTGCTGGAACCGTTTGCCATGTTCACCACTTACTGCATCCAGATCTTCTGGGAAGAAATGTAGATCGGAGTCCAGAAAGGGAATTTTTAAAGACATCCTATATAACATTTCTTTGTAGGCATCAAGTAGTTTATTCACGATATCTCTATAATTTTCAGCTCTCACATTTCCAACAAAATTTGAAACAAATTTTCTTGGAAATGGTTACTTTTTGAGTTCTAAGTAAATCACTATACAAAGAGAGAGGCCATTACGTCAGGCAATAACTCTTGGACCAAAAAACGTTAGCAGTAAACCACTGGTCTATCCCAAAAATATATTTTTCCCACCTTCACATATTAAATTTGGCTAAATGAAGAATTTAGTTAAAATAATGGATCGAAACGGAAGAGGTTTTTTGTAGCTAAAACAAAAATTTCCGAGAATTTGTGAAGCAAAAATTAAAGAGGGCATATTTGTGGACCCACAAATAAGAGAAATAATGAAATATGATGTTTGACAGTATGCTAAATGAAGCTGAAATAAGAGCTTGGAGAACTTTTAAAACAGTTTTAAATGTGAGAGCTGAAAATTACAGAGATATCGTGAATGAATTAGTTGATGCCTACAAAGAAATGGGATGTAGGATGTCTTTAAAAATTCACTTTCTGGACTTTCATCTACATTTCTTCCCAGAAGATCTGGATGCAATAAGTGATGAACATGGGAAATGGTTCCGCCATGGAAAAGCGATATCAGGGTAAATGGAATCCAAATTTGCTTGCTGATTACTACTGGATATTAATAAGGTATTCCTCAGACACAAAATATCGACGTAAAACCTCAAAAACAACATTTTGAGGTAAGTTAAAATTAATAATAATACGTCTATCGCTATATTTCGTTAGAAACCAATAATAACTCATGGGTGATAGAAAAAATTTGAGGTCATTTTCGGCTTTTAGGTCAAATTTTAAGTGGGATGCACTATGTTTTGTCCATCTCACAAAAAATAAGTTCATTTTTGTTTACCGTCTTCATATTTGGCACCCCTGATATTTAAACAAAGTTAAGTATAATGAATTCAACCCGCAAATCTTTTTTACCATTTATGTGATTATTTTAAAATTTTACATTTTCTATTTTTATGGTATGAATTTGAAAAATCTTATGTTCAAAATATCTATCAGTAAGGTCTAAATTCGTCTATCATTAGTTTCCCCCACTTTAGTAACATCCCTTAAACCTTTACGACCCACAACCCCACCCGAGTTTAACGAAATACATTCCCCTTACACTTTGGACCCCCTCAGATCTGCTATTCCCAAATGTTCCCCTATTACCACCCCAACTCTCCTGCCTTCATATACATAGAGGTGTACAGTCTTAGAACAAATTTGTCTCTAAATTCCACTGTAATTCTGTACAGTCAGGGTGGTTTGTTAATTTTCTACGCGTACGTGACAGTATTTTGGGATGTAAGATGTGACTGGAATATTTATTAGTTTAATTATATTGTTTATAAGGGGGGGATAAGGATGTATATTACTATAATAACGCCAAGGATACAGTATGATTTATGTGAAATAGCCATTTTCCTAAAACTATCAATGGCGTTTAGTTTCGATTTGAAAATCGTCCATTATCCTATTCTGTTAGAGCCATACAGAGTAAGGATGGGAAAAAAACATCGATGTTTGTTTTAAAAACATCGATGTTTTTAGCATCGATGGTCAGCTGGCGATAGTATCGATAAAACATCGATGTCTACAACCGATGTCGATGTTTCAACTTTGAAATTCAGAAACTACCGCTAGAGGCGCTGGAATCTTAAAAATTTAATTTTTATTAAAATTAGTACACAAAATATATGCGGCATCTATTGTGTTATAACAATACTAATAGTGTTAGTTCTTATTCTTCTTAGCAGTTAGCAGAATACGAAAAAATAAGAAGAAACTTTTTTTGCAAACAATGCGAACGACCAAAGACGCCAACACACTTTCTTTTTGAGTCTTGTTGAAACTTTCCCAGTTGTTATTCCTCCAATCCCTGGATTTTTGTAAGTTGTCATTAGCTATTTTTTATATATATTGAAGTTGGCTTTTCCTGAACAAAATGATCAAAAGCTTCAATTAATCGGTAAAAGTAACTAGAATTGAAAATCTAGTTCCGCCTAAACCAAAGGAACCGACTTTATTTCAACTTAAAAAAGTATAAAAATAATTGTGTATGACAGTGTTATTTTTATGTTAAATAATATAAAATTAACATTAAGATTACTATATTAGTATTGTAATAAAATCCAATATTTCATTTTAGAAATGTAAAAATAGTAAGGTGTGTTATCTAATGACAAATTACAAAAATGAAAATTGTGGTTAGTTCCGCCTAATCGTTTGGAATAGACTGTAGGTACAAATTAGGATTATTATATTGGGTATAATAATGTTAATGTAAAATTAATTATTATTAAAAAGGAATATTCCTATTTCAAAATCTAATAAATGCTTTTTGTGTATTATATGTTACTTTTTTCGTATTTTATCTTTACATTATTAAATAAAACCTATATAATATTAATAAATAGCTTTTTTTAATATTAATAAAACATCGATGTTTCCGATACATCGATGTTTTTCCTTCGATGTTTTTTCAACATCGATAGTAAGCGTCGATGTTAACATCGATGTTAAACATCGATGTTTTGCCTTCGATGTACAACCCTAGTCTCGAGTCACGACATAGAAAATGCAACATATTTGGATATCTGTAGTTTACTAATGGACACAGTCTATTTCTATGGACACAATCTTTTGAAATGGTCAATTTTCATATTTTGATTGCCAATACCTCGAAAACAAAAACAGATAGAAACCCGTGGTTAGAATTTTTGAAATCTCCATACGTGAATTAGTTTATTTAAAATTATAAAATATATTATTTTTAATTTTATACAGATTATAAATTGTTTTAAAAATGGCCAATTTTCAAATTTTGATGGTCAATATCTCGAAAACTAAAATACATAGAAACCTGTGGTTATAATTTTTGAAAACTCCATCCGTTAATTAGTTTATTAAAAATATATTGTTTTTAATTTTATACAAATTATTTTAAAAATTGTGGTTTTTCAAATTTTGATACAATATCTCAAAAACTAAAAGCCTTGTCCATCATCGGGTTATTTTGGACTGCTTCTAAAAAGAGCATAGACTGTCGATAAAATTTCTCCATCTAACTCGTCTATCTGCCATAGGCTTCAAGTCGGTGATGTTGCTATACAGTCTTTTGCCTTGGTTTTGAGAGCTCCATGCATTTATTTCTAACATGGTTGAGCGACGCCAGGTGTTCTTGGGTCGCCCTCTACGCCTACTGCCCTGAGGGTTGTATGCTAGTGCATAGCGACACACTTCGCTAGGAGCCCTTCGAAGAGTGAGCCCTAACCAACCATACTTTCTTCTTTTTATTTGCGAATTAATGTCCATTTAACCAGTTATTTCCCCCAATTCTACGTTTGATATTCAATAAATGCGAAAGATTCTTCGAAGAGATCGATTTACAAATACTCGCACTCTTCCCTTGATAGCTTCTGTAACGAACCAAGTCTCGCAACCGTGCAGAAGAACTGACGTCACGCATGTCCTGAATATGGTAGTTTTCGTGAAAGTATTGTAGATCGCAGAATTCCATACACAGCTAAGTTGGATAAAGGGGCCTCTTGCTTTGCGTATTCTGCTTTCCACATCTATATCCGCGCCACCGTCCACAGACACAACACTCCCCAAGTACTGGAAATCATCCACACGCTCGATTTAATGGTTACCGAGCAGTAAAGGTCTATCGGTTACTGCTAATTTTTAATTTAATACAGATTTGGAATTATTTTTAAAATTGCCATTTTGTATTTTTGATCGACAAGATCTCGAAAATTAAAAGAGATAGAGACCTAGGCTGGAATTTCTTAAATTCTGTGCTCAAAATTGAGCTAAGGGCATAATTTAATGAAACCAAAACCAAAAAAATGTAAATTATTTAAAATTAAAAACTCAAAAACAGTCCAAGACAGGGATCTGCAGTTTCAAATTTGGAATCCTTACAAAGTTTACTTTAAAAAAATTTAGGTCCTTATAAATGAACTCATTTATTATTTACGTGGTTTTCTAATTAATAAATTTCAGCATAAAATTTAACTTAAATCGTATTTTGAATCGATTAAAAAAAAATCGAAATATTTAATTAAAAAAATTGTAACTCAATAATGTTGTTTAACTTCAAAAGTATTATTAAATACAAAATGAATAGTTAAAAATATGGAGTTTTTGACAAATTAAAACTATTTCAATACAAATTTTTTATTAAATTCTAAGTGTAGAGCAACAAACCAAAATTAAAAAAACAAAAATTGATTTGGAAAAACTGTTTTTCCAAATTTATTATTGAATTTATGACGATTATTACGCACTGTTTTACTTCGGTGACCTGTCTATACCTGTATTTTAATCATTTCAGTGAAAGGTGTTCTTATTTCTCAAATTTTTACTATACTTTTATCTTTATCACGTGTCCTGTCCAATTTGTTTTTATTTCCTACTCAAACAGGTTTGAACATGTGTTTCTATGTTTACAATAATCGAAAAAACCTGACAAAAAACATAAAATCTGGTATCGTTTTCGAATAATCATTAAGATAAGCTTATCATATCCTTTTAGGATTAAAGCAGGATTAATCCTAGCGATAAGGAGCGTTGTATTAACTTATGAATATTGCTGTACTATGCGACAGAGTGCATTTTTCTTAAATTTGTGCGCAACGGCTTTAACTGTAGATGCGCCGATCGTTAGAAAATTTCCACGTTAACAGCGCATGCGTATTAACTAAGGAAAGTTAAGGAAAAAATGCCGCTTCTCAGATGAAGTTTTTTAAAAGTTTTACGGAAAAAAATTAAGAAAAAAAGTGAAAAACTAGAAAAAAATGGATAGAAAAAATGTTGAAACGAGAAAAGTTGGAGTTTTTTCTATAAAAATTACATAAAAAATATTTTTAAACACAAATTCTTATGCGCACTAAGTAATATCTGATTTTTTAAAAGCGTAAAACAGTTTTTAACGCGATTAAAGATATTTAAAAACTTCTAGAACATTCTAGAGTGTTCTAGAATATTTTATAATCTTCCATTTTATGAATCGGTACAGGAAGCTCTTGATTTACAAACCTTCGATTTACGAACCTTCGTTATAATGAACAAGACAATTTTAAGAATTTTGAATGAAATCTTGTTTATTAGTATTTTTTTCAGCTTTATTTTACATTCGTATTGAATATAAAAAGTAATTACACAGTAAAAAAAATCGTAAGTGTAAAAGTTCATTCTCGGTTTGGTTAAAATTTTCATTTATAAAAGTAAAAAGTTTACTATTTTTAACCAAATCACCTTACAATTACAAATCTTCATTTATTTAGATAGTGATATTTTTATGAAATGTTACTTTTTCAGTGTTAAAATTAACTACTTTAACACTATTTATTTTCTAACATAATTTAACCAGTATGTTAGTGTAAACTTAACACTACATTTAACCAAAAAAGAAGTGTAAATAATTAACACGAAATGCGAGGGACACGAAAAGTTCATTTTTTAGTGTACCATGAAGTATCTAACAATACTTTTTACCGACCGCCAACATATATAAGGGAAGTATTGTGATCATACCGATTTTGACATTTCGAGATTTCGATGGATCTTCACGAATTGAGGTTTCTTCATAACGTTTTGACTATTTTTAGCATGATGTCTGTCGGTCTGTCTGTCTGTCTGTCTGTCTGTCGGTCCGTGTACACATGCAGAGCAAATTCGGCTAAAAGGATTTTTCTGAAACTTCATATTTAAGCTTTTGACATCAATGGCACGAGTTGATCAACTTAAAGTAAAAATCCGTTAACTAGAAATGGGAGTTTACTCGTATCGGTTTTAAGATTTTTGCGAATATTTCACAACAGAGAAATATTTCGAAAAAAATTATTTAATTAATTCTTTTTATTTATGCAGGTACCTTTCCATGGTTACCGTAAATTATAAATACACATTATGAAATTGTCAACGTAATATAATACGTTATTATATTTTACAATAATAACTACTCTGTTGCTAGAATGTATTTTATACAAGTACTTTGTGATGGCGGTCGGTCTTGTGGTGACCACAGCTGATTTAGGGGTGGAGTGGAATTATTGTTATACCAAGGCCCGTTCTAGGCGTCCCTGTCTGCCCTATTTCATCTCCTCTAACACTGTCTTATTCACTGTAATCGTTTTCCTTTTATTTCCTGTGTAGTAATTAGTGGATGTGAATTTATTTAGTTTTTGTTAGAAATAGTTCTAGTTTTTTGGTGCAAAATTTTAGTAGTATATTTCTTATGCTCTAAACTGAGATGTGGTTAAAATTATTAAATGATTAGTTTATTTATTTATTAATAAATGCATGCCATAGCAATACACAGGCTATTCCAAACGTTTAAGCGGAACTAACTGGAATATTCATTTTCTAAGTTGTCTTGAGAACTCTTTGTAACAATTAATGAGGTCTTTTGCTAAACCAAATGATTACTTAATCGGTAAAAATTACTAGATACAAAATCTAGTTCCGCTTAAACCAAAGAAACAAGATTTAATTTCTATACTGTAGATTTAAATACTATGAGTTCAAAAAGAAATTACCTAAAGGAGAAATTAAAAGTAATGTCAACAGCAAGCTTTAGAATTAATTTACTGTCAACACTGTTGTTGTTGTCATATGTTTATATTGTTATATAAAGCTTGCAGTAGACACTATTTTATTTTTCCATAGCTAATCCTTATGCAACTTCTTTTTAAACTCATGGTATATCATAATATTGTATTTAAAATTATGGGTTCTTTTTTTTGAAAAAAATCTTGAAGTGCTAAAATGAGAGATTTAATATGTAAAATCTCTCCAAGCTCAAACCTAAGTTTTGAAAATAATGTAAATTTTAGTAAAATATTTAAACATATCTTTATAAAATTTATATAACAGAAACTTTCAACAAGATTGTGTAAAAAAACCTATTTAAAATTATTTTAAAAAATATTAAAATTATTTAATATTAATGTATTAAAGCTACGGACGTTTAGATGGTCTTGCATTGCCCACCAAATATTTATCTCATTCAAAAAAAAAAAAAAAACGTAGCACAAAAATATTTTGTGCAATAAACAATTTTTTTTTAATAAGAGGATTCCGCTAGAATTATTTAGAATAAAACTATGAAGTGACTCTTAAAATCTGGAGGGGCCAGGAAATATTTGAGGAAAATCGGGGGGGGGGGGCAGGAAAACTTATTTGAGGAGGGCATTATCATCTTTTATCGTTATTATGGACAAGTGTGAAAATATACATAAGTGATGACCTAAAAAAAGATCCTCACCTCAAAACTACAAATGATGAGCCAAAAAAGAAGTTCTCACCTCAAAATTACAAGTGATGAGCAACATAATATTGATGTGACGTGTGAAGTTTCACACATTTCAGGATTTCGCAGGTATATAATAAGTGAAGGCGGCATACTGAGTGTGTAGGACAAATTTTGTAGGAATCACGGCAAAATGAACGATATTTTTAAAATAATTTATCGTCTGTTAATCTAAGAGCTTTAAAAACAAATTTTATGTTGAAATATTTTTTTGTTAAGTTTAATTCGAATACCTAATACCATTATTTAGGTTTCTAAATATGTGCAGTATTTTTTTTATATATAGCTAAGTTCATTAAGATTTTGAAAATTCCATTGGTTGTTTTAAGTCATATGCTCCACCCCTCTGGTTTCGTATACATGACACATAGAATGAAAATATAATTCCAACAATTCCAACTGGTTATTAAATTTACGCACTTAAAAATTAAATGCAACATTTGCCAAAATATAACTAGAATTTTGACAAAACAATTTAAACAAAATAAAAATGGAAAAAAAACAAAAATTAAATTGTCTCCTCTGCCCGGGAGCGAACCCTAGTTTTATGCGTAGCAAGCTAACCATTAGACCAAGATACGCCTTCTAGTATAGTGTCAAAAATTCCAGTTGTTCTATTCCGGTTCACAACAATGTACATTACTTCGAATTTTTCAGATTTTTAGTTTATACCAGGGATGTGCAACCTTTTTTTACTACGGGCCAACTAGAAATTTAAATTTTTCCTGCGGGCCGCATACGAAATTTATTAAAATATGAACACAAGATGATAAACACAAATTATCTATTTAATAACAAAATAACAAAATTATTTAAAAAAATACACAAATGAAACATACAATAGAAATGCTAGGTATAAAAAAACAGTCAAAGATAATTATTATGGGGAAAAAATCATAAACAAATTTTAATGAGAAGTATGGTATTGCTTCTTTGCAACCAATTGCTCTTATTTATGCTTTAAAATATATCTATGTATTTTTTGTAATTTAATGGCCTTTTTTGAAATTTGACAGACAAAAGCTTTGACGGGCCGCACGAAAAAGTACGCCGGGCCGCGGGTTGCTCATCCCTGGTTTATACCATAGGGTGTGAGACAAAAATTTTTTTGCACAATTTTGGTAAAATTTGCATCAAAATAATTTATTTTGCAAAAATAAAATTTTGATCGTTAATCTACGTACTAAGGGCTTTCATTTGATACCAACTGGGGGCCAGAGCAATATTTACAGGCTACACAAGTACATAAAAGTCCTAATTTCATAACTTACAGGCTCCTTCATCCCGCGGCGCCCCAGTCCTGCAACGCCCCCCTCCAGACGCTTCCCTAGGCAGTCACCTAATCTCGACTAGTGATAAAACAGCCCCTGATTTAGCTATAAATCATCACCACCGTCAAATTTTTAATTATTAACAATTAAATTATTTTTGAAATTTTGAAATACAAATTATTATAAATTATTATGTATATATTAATTACTAAGTTGATTATATACCACTACCGCGAATTATAAATAAACAAATACCTTCATTATTTTTAATGGTAATTTACTTATGACATATTTTTTTTAATGTTAAATAGCAAAATGATTTGGTTAAATATTTTTATTATAGTAACAAATAACTAATAGATTTGTAAATAAATATTATTATTTGCCAATTTCAAATATTTAATGATGTAAAATTTAATAACGTTTTAATAAAATAGGAGATTGATAAACTATTGTAATTTGAAAATAATGTCCTATATTTTCTTTTCTTCGGCGCTGCAGTCAATGTTATCTTTTTTGTCATTTTGCTTTAATCAAGATATTAAGGATAATAAACACTGTAGCAAAAATACGAGGTGGGATCAAAAAAATCGTTCTACTAACTAACTTAAAGGGAGGCATTTTTAGACCTTTTGTCTGTCTGTCGTCTGTCTGTCTGTGTGTCTGTTTGTCCAAACAAAACTCAAAAACTACTTGTCGGATTTTGATGAATTTTGTATATATCAGGTCGTCAAGGATAAAATTTGTAGTTAATAATATTGCCAACTTTAACAGCTTATTATTTGACATTGGCTTAATATTTTACCATTCTGTTTTTTGTTGGAAAGTTACACATCTCGCCTGTTTAAAGAAATCATTGTATGCTCTAAAAAATATCAAAACCTTTTTTTTAAATTAATTTTGTTGAAAATGGAACGGTCGGAAATTCGCACTATTATGAAGTATGAGTTCCTACGTGGAACTACGGCATCGCAGACTGCACGAAACATTAATAGTGTATTTGGCTCTAGTGTTACTACGCAGCAAACAATATCAAATTGGTTCGCGAAATTTTATACAGGTAACATAAAAACAAACAAAAAAAAACTGGCTCATCGATTACAGCAGAAATATACTGCAACTAACTGGACGAAATGATTCAAAAACTTAAAGAAAAACAGCCTAGATTGGTCAACAGATCGACTCCTATCTTATTGCATGATAACGCTAGACCACACACTGCACAAATGATTGTGGCAAAACTACAGGAATTGGATTTGGAACTTCTTCATCATCCTCCATATTCACCAGACCTAGCCCCCACTGACTACCACTACTTCCGCAATTTGGAAAACTTTTAACTAGGAAAATAGTTTAATTCCGACAATGCTGTAAAACTGGCCTTCCTGGAATTCATTGACTCTCGTCCGCCAGAGTTTTATACCAACAGCCTGAACAACCTGCCGCTTAAATGGCAAAAGTGTATAGACAATATGAGTGCATACTTTGATGAATAAAATAATTCCTTATATTTGTAAGTTATCAATCAACTTTGCCTTTTTTTCTACAAATTTCATCCTTGACGACCTAATATATAAATGTAGAGTCCACATATACAATAGATTTTTTTAATAGTACATTTGTTTTTGGTGGTCCGTGGAACGTTTTCGGTTGAGAAACGCTGATCTATACAACAATTTGCATCGAATTTCGGTATCTCTAATAGGATATATATCAAGATTGAATCACAAAAACTGATATAAAATTCTACGAAACAGTTTAGCGACTCAAACTCAATGGCAGTCAAGTCACAAATGACAGCTGCATCATAGCAAGACAACCTTTTTCCTTTGAACTTGCTAAGTATTGCACAAAGTGTACAGTTCACGTGTTTTTTCATCAAATCTCATATATAAACTTTAAATAGTGTCAACTCCTCTAAAATTGCAGGATAGATTCGCTATTGGCCTTTTATAGTCAAAATTGTAGTATATACTGTAAAAGAAATTGATTTTAACATAGTTTTAGAATTTAATTTGTAAAGAATTTATAAAATTGCTTTTTTCTCGTAAGTAATCTTATATTTTTTCAATTTTTTCGTTTTAATTCTAAGCACTTAAAGACTTTTTTCTAATTTCCTGTAGCAATTGTTTCTTTATTAATTAAAAGCTTTTTTTAATTAAAAATATATTTACTGTGGATAGAATATCAGAAGTTAGAGCTTTGGCTGCAACTACCACCATCTAGCGTCTATCGACGAAACTAGAACCAACTGAACGCATTATAGGGGGAGCTAGCGTAGAAGAACCAGGATTCAAAAAGGATAATCTGATTTTTTTACTAGTTGATTCAACGATCCTTGGGATTTTTTTCATGAAAAATTTTAAAAAAATATTTTGGTTTTTAGTGGATTAAAGGAATTTATTTTTTTCAGGATTTTTTAAATAATAAATATATAGGGTATTACTTTTAATTTGTCCATTATTGCTATCTTAAGAATTATAAGAGCTACGATGTTGGTAAAATTTTACAAAAATTGTCTTTTCATAATAAAAAATATACAGGTGTTTATTTTAATTTCGTGTTATTATTATTTTTAATTTGTTCATTACTGCTATCTTAAAAATTAAAAGATCTACGAGGTTTATTAAATTTTACAACAATTACCATTTCATAATAAAAAAAATACAGGTGCTCATTTTAATTTCATTATTGTCTCGAGGACTATAAGAGCTACGAGGCTGGTTAAATTCGACAATTGTCATTTTGCAATAAAATATATACATGGTTTTAATTTTAATTTGTTCATTATTACTATTTCGCGAACTATAAGAGCTACGAGGCCGGTTAAAGTTGACGTTTTATATTAACAAATATACATGATGTTTATTGTAATTTGTTCATTATTGTTATTTGGAGAACTATGAGAGGTACGAGGTATAAGAGGTACACCCCGAAAATCTCCTTTATTTGTAAAGATACAAAAAATCTTCAAACCAAAAATTAAACTAGACAAAAAGGCCCATCTAAAGGTTACTATAAGAATTCTGAGGCACTTCCGGTTTCACCGGAAATGATGTCAACTTTTGATCTAGCATAGGGAATCGATAATTTTATATTTTTTTCCTAAAAGTACATTAAATTAGCTTTACAATGACACCAAAAAGTCATATTTTTATGTTAACCATTTCAAAATGGCGACCATTTATTTACAAAATAATAATCAACATAAGTTTTACAAAGTTGAACGTAGCAAGCTTTGAAAACAATATCAAGAAACACAATATCTCTGAAATAAACTGTTATAACGAGTTGTTATATGAAATAACCTGAAATAACTTAAATTTTAATTTTTCAATTAAATATTTTATAAATAACAAGAGTTTAATAGTTTATTTTGCGTATTTTTGTTTGAAAAAAAAAATTGTATGTATTGGTAATGGTAGTTAGTTTATTTTAGAGATATTTTGTTTCTTTTTTTATTGTTTTTAAAGCTTGCTACCTTCACCTTGTAAAACTTATGTTGATTATTATTTTTTAAATAAATGGTCGCCATTTTGAAATGGTTAACATAAAAATATGACTTTTTGGTGTCATTGTAAAGCTAATTTAATGTACTTTTAGGAAAAAAATATAAAATTATCGATTCCCTATGCTAGATCAAAAGTTGACATCCGGTGAAACCGGAAGTGCCTCAGAATTCTTATAGTAACCTTTAGATGGGCCTTTTTGTCTAGTTTAACTTTTGTTCTGAAGATTTTTTGTATCTTTACAAATAAAGGAGATTTTCGGGGTGCCCCGTTTCAAACAAACACCCTGTACATACATATGTACATATAATTATCAATAAAATGTTTTTTGACACCTATCTGTCAAAATCAGTCAATTTTATCCAATGGATAACATTAATAATAATAATAATAATAATAATAATAGTAATTTATTGATCCAGTAGATTATATACAAGTAATATTGGATATCTTAATAATAACTTAGTAATAACCATTCATTAGTACCTACACGGTATGAATAACTTATCTTATAGATAACTTAATTACTCTATAGATAATTAATTGGAAATACGCAAAAAAACGTTTAATTCCTTGATAACAACTTATCCCATAGATAATCAATTTTATCTATGGTTGGAAATACCGGGCCTAATACATATTAAAACATAAAATGTAAACTGTAATCTAAATAATGATTTTATTTTATTTTTTGAAAGAAAATCTAAATTATTCTTCTAGTTGCAGCACCTCCATTAGAGGTTTCCACTAGCCGCCACTGCTCTTATTTATCAAATATACATACATAATTACTTAAAACAGTCTAACTATAATTCATATTTCGTTTAATCTTACTTATTTTTTCAGGACGAACCCCAGTGCAAATCAAAGGACGACTATATTATTTATTATTATTACATGTGCTTAGTAGACATACTTGTAATTAAAGCTTTTTATTTATGCTAAATTTATGCTTTTATTTATGCTTATTTATGCTTAATCTATGCTTATGTATCTGCTTACACTGTTATCTAATAAAGATATATATTTTTGTGTGTTTTTATTATCAATGCTTATAATGCTTAAACCAAGCTTTTTGCTTAGCGAAGTATGGCTTGTTAAATGGTAGGTAAATGCTGTATCACATTATAAGGTAGGTCTCTATATGCTTTATCCAAAATCTAGATTATATCGTAATTAAAAAAATAGAAAATGAAAAAAAAATAATAATTTTTGGTTGAATTATTTTGCTTAATAAATATATTTTAAAGCTTTTCATATTAAACCAGTGTTTCTTAAACTTGGGGTCACGACCCATTAAAGGGTCATAATTTTTAGAGTATATGGGGGATCTATGAAGAGATAGTAAGATGTAGATATGCAACGTCTGAATACATTTAAGTAAATATTTACATATTTAACAATTATAAAATTTGTCCGCATTACTTTAAAATGGGATAAAATTCGATAGCGAGCTATTGAGATGCAGATGGCAGATGCCCTCAAAAATTGTAGACATTAGTTACTCGGAAACTGTTATAAAAAAACGGGCTAGTGAAATAATATTTGGGGTAAGAGATGCTCTTAACATCCAAAGTACAATATAATCGAAAAAAATCAGCTGTGGGCACCACAGGACCGACCGCCATCACAAAGTACTTGTATAAAATACATTCTAGCAGCGGAGTAGTTATTATTGTAAAAGACAATAACGTATTATATTACGGTGACAATTTCATAATGTGTATTTATAATTTACGATAACCATTGAAATGTACCTGCATACATACAAAAAAAATGTCTCAAATAAAAGTTGTTAGTTATTGCTTTTATAGGAATTATTGTTAAATAAATTTTTTCGAAATATTTCTTTTGTGAAATATTCGCAAAAATCTTAAAACTGACACGAGTAACTCCCATTTCTAGTTAACCGATTTTTACCAAAAGTTGATCAACTCTTTGATGTCAAAAGCTTAAATATGAAGTTTCGTAAAAATCCTTTTTGCCGAATTTCTGCACAAGCACACAGACCGAAAGACAGACAGACATATAGACAGATAGACCGACAGACATCATGCTAAAAATAGTCAAAACGTTATGTAGGGACCTCAATTCGTGGAGATCCATCGAAATCTCGAAATGTCAAAATCGGTATGATACCATACCTCCCTTATATATGTTGACGGTCGGTAAAAATTAAAGTAAAAGCCCAAAATGATATATCCATTTTAACAGTAACTTTTAATAATGAATATTTAGTGCTTCTGGCCTACAATTAGATTATTAGCACTATTTTCAGTATTGCACTAACTATGAAACAAAATAGTGTGTGGTGTCAAATTAACCTGTTCTATTTTAGAATAGCGATCCATCTCAGCATTATGGGTCTTTAAGATTTTTTTGTGTTGAAAGGAAAAAGTTTAAGAAGCACTGGTTCATTTAACTAAAATTAATATATTCCAGTTTAAAACATATTCAAATTTTACAAATATTTTTAAAATTATTTCAGATTGAATTTTGGAGCAAAAATGGTAAGTAAAATTGATATATAAATTCTATAAATAGTTATTTTCTTAAAATCACCATATGCGCCAATTAGTTAGGAACAATACATCAATATATAATGCATAATAGTTCATTTCAATTAAGATTTCAGTGGTTAAGGGAGGAACCAAGTTTACATGTTTATTTCTATGATATTTATGGCGGCAATGGTTTATGAGCCATTTAGTATAATTTCTTATTACTAATTACGCCAGGTTTAAAATATTTTAAAAATATTTTTCCATTGAATTCAGTCTTAATTAAAGTAGATATTTCATATCTAACTATATTTCTAAATTTTTTAAATGTAAGTAAGGTCAAGGAGGGTAATAAGGCCCACCTAACACTTTTTATTTTTTTAAAATTTATGCAATAACAATTTTGTTATAAATTTATTTTTAAATAATAATTTGAACATATTTTTATAATATAATAATTTATTACATATGTATTTGATAAACGAATCACTAAGTTATGCAATTAAAAAAATGTCTGCATCGGGCCTTATTTATAGAAAAGTCGTTAATTAAGGCCCATATAGCAAATATAAATTAGGGTATAAAAAAGCGTATAAAACACCGGAATATTGGTCTGATTGTTTTATTTTTAAATTATTTTGAAAAATTATGGCAAAACAATTATTTAATTCATGCAATTAGGGCAAATAAATTGAAAATTAGACAACAAAAATTATTAAATAATGGACAAATAAAAATAAGACAAACAATTATTTAATTCATGCAATTTGGACAAATAAATTCATCTTTGTCCTCCTTCGTCAGTCCAACACAGTCTTCGTGGACCCAAAGACGGCAATTTATGCAGCAACGCATGTCGGCCCAACGATTTTACACTGTGGGCCTTATTATCAAACAAGCTTGGCGGTTAAATGTTTACACCATAGTTTTATTGACTAATTTGTAGGTTATGAAAAATAAAATAATATAGAATGTACTATTATGTACTAGCAAGTTATTGCAATAAACATGCATGATATTTAAATAATGGCATAAAAGTAAAAAACATACTTACAGTTAAATTCACTTACAGTAGAGAAGCAAACACCGCGCTGTTGTTGTTTATATGTGTATATCTCTATACATTAAAAAAAACAAAGTACTGCCACCTGTTAATATATAGCAATAGCACATACTAATATACTGTGAACATGTGAATTCTGAATTTCACTGCTAAGGCGCCAAATTCAAAAGTGGGCCTTATTTCCGCCCGGGCCTTATTACCCTCCTTGACCTTATACTATTTTACTTTTTAAATAATGCAATACTTACCTAATATAATTTTTAATGTAAATTAAAAATAAAAATTGAATCGAATAATTACAAAGTACATATTTATCAGGTCGTCAAGAATGAAATTTATATTGCCAAGTTTAACAGCTTATTATTTGACATTGGCTTAATATTTTACCGTTGTTTTTTTTTTTTTGTTGTTGAAAAGTTACTCATCTCGCCTGTTTAAGGAAATCATTGTATGCTCTAAAATATATCAAAAACTTTTTTTTTAAATTAATTTTGTTGAAAATGGAACGGTCGGAAATTCGCACTATTATGAAGTATCAAACATTAATAGTGTATTTGGCTCTAGTGTTACTACGCAGCAGACAATATCAAATTGGTTCGCCAAATTTGGTACACGTAACTTAAAAACCAAACACAAAAAAAAAGAAACGCTCATCTATCACAGCAGAAATATATTGCAACCAATTGGACAAAAAGATGCAAAAACTTAAAGAAAAACAGCCTAGATTGGTCAACAGATGGACTCCTATCTTATTACATGATAACGCTAGACCACACACTGCACAAAAGACTGTGGTAAAACTACAGGAATTGGAGTTGGAACTTCTTCATCATCCTCCATACTCACCAGACCTAGCCCCCACTGACTACCACTTCTTCCGCGATTTGGACAACTTTTTAATAGGAAAACAGTTTAATTCCGACAATGCTGTAAAACTGACCTTCCAGGAATTCATTGACTCTCGTCCGCCAGGGTTTTATACCACCGGCCTGAACAACCTGCTGCTTAAATAGCAAAAGTGTATAGACAATACGGGTGCATACTTTGATGAATAAAATAATTCCTTTGTAAGTTGTCAACCAACTTTATCTTTTTTTCTACAAATTTCATCCTTGACGACCTAATAAATGGTAGGTGATATAAGAAGTAAAAATTAATCACTACTCAACAAATTTGAACTTTTTGGCGAGTAAAATTGGCTGTTTCGGAATAAATATGACCTATTGTTGAGGAAAATGGTGATAAAGAAATTTGTAGTACTCTCAGATTTAAAATTATTCAATTATCAAAATTTACCAAAATCATTGTATCCAAGCAAAGATACATTTAAAAAAATAATAAAACCATTTAATTAAAGTTGCGGAACCCTTGAAAACGTCCCACGGAACCCCATAGTTCCATAGAACACAGATTGATTACCACTGTCCTTGAGAATACTGCTTCCAGTTCTTCATTTAATTCTGTATTAATTTTAATTTTTTATCTCTAATTGCCTCCATCAAATAATGATGTACAAATTTATGTTAATATGACAATAAATATTTAATTAAGTGACGGTGTGGGGGGCGTGTGGGGTCAGTTGCCCCACAGTTTCAATAATAATATAATCTAATGAGTTTTCATGTTTATATAAAAACAGTGCTGGTATTTTATTTAATATATATTTAATTTAATTTTAATTAAGTTAATAAATAAACATAGAATACCGCGACAATAATAACATAGCGAAAACTGCGGGATATTTCATATTAATATAGTTTAGATGCAATTTAATTTCAGCGACTAAGTAAAATATTAAATTAAATTGTATGGGAGGTGTCAAATGGAGGTTTGTCCAGAGAGTGTGAACGTTACTGTAGTCGACATGTTGAACTGGAGTTTCCGGTTAAGAGGGATGGTCCAAGGTTTATCCGGAGTCTATGAATTTGTGGGGAAAATCTGTGCTTTAGCTGTTTCTCTGTTTTCCCTCTTTGATCGGTTCCTTAACTGTGTCGTATCAAGTCGCTATTCTCTCTTTCCACTTGCCTACTAGAGTGGATTTGTTAATTCACAACTGTGCACCATCTATGGTGTGCATGTGAAATTTATACTTTTTGGTGATGTCAAATCTGAAACTCTTCCTATACACTTTGGTGTCCCGCAAGGATCTATTCTTGGCCCTTTGCTATTTCTGCTGTACGTAAATGACTTTCCTCTCTTTATAAATTCAAAATCTATTCTTTACGCAGATGATACCACATTACTCTGCAAAAATTCGAACCTAAATTCCCTTCGCTTAGAGAGTAAATCCGTAGTAGAACACGCCGCATCTTGGTTTCACAGGAATAAATTAACTTTAAATACTGACAAAACCGAATCAATGATGATTTCCACTAAGAAACACGATTTTTCAAACCCCCCGTACGTCAAGTTTCTTGGTATCCACATCGACCCACAACTTCGCTGGGATCAGCACTGTGAATTCTTAAGCCGAAAACTGAGGTCTACAGTATTTTTAATTCGTAATTTGAAAGCGGAAGTTTGCCAAAATGTCGTGCTAATGACCTACTTTTCGTTATTTCAGTCACACCTGAACTACGGCATTCTTGTCTGGGGACACTCACCAGCAGCCCATAGAATTTTCGCTCTTCAACGTAAAGTTGTTAGGGTCATAGCTGGTGCTCCTTTTCGAGCTGACTGTCGTGAGCTCTTTATAAAATTAAAAATAATGACTTTACCTGCCTTATTTATCTACCAATGCCTAATGTTCATGCACAGGAACTTATCTAACTTCCCCTCTTCCAACCACGGACATGACACACGGCAAAAAAATAATATACGTAGTAATTTCCTTCGTCTTTAAAAATCAAGAAATAGCGCAAACTACTACGCCATTAAATTTTTCAATATAATACCTGAGGAAATAAGATCCCTACCAATCAAGACATTTTCAAACAAACTTAATGAATATTTATTGACAAATCCCATTTATGAAATTGATGACTTTAATAATGTTCATTTTTAATTTATATTATTTCATTATGTAACTAAGACTGACTGTAAACATATTTTATGTAATGTAGTCAATAAATGTATTATTATTATTATTATTATTATTATTAAACGCCACGTACAGGCTGTAGCGAGCCCTGATACTTTACTTTAATATCGTATCGTTTCTTATGAACTAGGTAGCGAGCCTGTGATATTGTATAAAGTCTGATTTCAAACTGAAATGAGATTCGTGACTAAAGGAGTTTGGGTACTAGGCGTGAGTGTTTTCCAGGGTTTATCATTACGATACGTGAATTAAATGATATGTATTAGTACTTACCAACCAACTGATCAGGCATCTTGTAATTAGTCTGGATCTTTGCTGTTCACTTAAGTTTTTCAAGGTGAAGGTTTACACACGTTAAGTAAGACGGTTTAAAATTAATGAATTTGATTTATTACAAATTACAATATAATATTTACAAAAGATTAAAATATAAATATTAAAATAATGAAAAGATTAAAACAAATAGAATCGGATAGACCACCAGAATGCCGACACATTGCCTCTAATAATTCAACAACTTAGATGTTAACGTCTTCAGAGAGACGGGTGTTTTTATAAGGTATACCATAGGCATTTCTAGGAAAAAGGAGTGAGTTGTCTTTATAAAATGTCATTTTCTTTACATCTTTTTCATTTTTAATGCAAACTTTTGATTATAAAGATCAGTACAACTTGAGAAAACGAAAATTCAGTTCCGCCTAGACATAATAAACAGAGTATACACAAAAAGATAAAACGGATATGAGTAAAAACAAAAATCTTTACTGCCTCATCGTATTAATCTGTTAATAGGAGTAGCATTAACAAATTTAAAAATGGAGAATATAAAACCGGGATTGAATATTTTTAATTTCATTTTCGTTCTTGAACAAAAAAATAAGGTCATTCCCGTGTCTGTTCTTTAAGAAATTCTGGTAATATCGTTATTTTGTTTTCTGTTTGTTCTCATCCTGTGATAAAAATTGAATCGAAGAGATAGGAGTCGATAGTTTTTCCAACTCCTCGCCTCTTGAATCCCGACTCCAACTCCGACTCCGACTCCGACTCCCATCTTTACATTTTACTCCAGAATAAGATTTGATGCATTATTTGTATCATTGTTACTCAGCAATATTTTCTGGCCACTAGCAGCGTTGCTCTCTCTACCAATGCCGTAACTTCATATGTGTCCATCCGCAGAATTTTTTTACCACCCCCACCCCCGGTAGATTTGACAACATTATCTAGAGATAACAAGCGACAGCAAGCTAGAAAAATTTAAACGTTTGATGTTATCATAAATGGTTTTTACCCCAAAGAAGTCATAAATATCTGACCACAGCAAGAAACAATCGCTTTAATTAGCAACATTTAGTCAGTTACCGATACATCTCTGAACGGTCAACATTATATCAGTCCAAATACAAATCATTTAAAAACTCTAACACTGAAATTTTCATTTAAAATCCTGCAGACACAATAATACCACATTAGGTCTGGTTTGTTTTACGCAAAACTTTTAAATTTCGCGCCAAAAGAGTAAGTGCAGAATCGTGCTCAACCTCCAGAGATCGAGTAAGTTATGCATATATATAGTGCCAATTGGGGAACGCTTATTGTAAATACAATTTAAAATATGTACCTACATTATACGGAATAAACGAATCCTTATGGATAAACTCATATTTGTTTTTGAAAAACTTTTATTTTTGGTGCTGTATTAAGAGCATACTTCTATCAAGCCTACAGGACTGTCCAACTTGCAAAAACTTCGCCCGTAACAGCCGTAGCCACCCCTGTAGTCGAGCGGTTTGGAGATCTCAACGGTTGTATAGAACACAAACCTGCAAAAATCAATTTCGTTTAAATTTTTATGATTAATTTAAATTTGTTATATTTGATGTTTTTATATAAAATATATTGGAGATTTGAATAGGGGATCAGGGTACGATATTTTAAATTATCTATATATTATTTTGATATTTATACCCGGTTGCTAGGATTTAAAACTAGTTATAAGATAAAATTAGATAAAAACACACAAAAATTTGTACAAACACAATAGTTTCTTATTTTCTGTATGGTTATAAAATTAAAAATTCTTGTATTTCGGTTTGAAACAAATTGTTGTATTATTTCATATATATTAAATATAAAACAGTTCAAAGGGAGTGCTAGAATCTCGTAGATGCTTCAGAATATTTAGTGCTTGTTGAATAAAAAAGTCAATAAATATTTATTTCACAACCAATATTTTAAAAAAAATACATATCTACTCTAGCCTTAAATATTGTTACAAAGCTTTAGGTTATTTTAATTTTTTTATAGTGAGGTATGTTCCGATACTATTGATACGATACCAGTATCTATATTTTTTATTCGATATCGATATTTTAGTATCGATACTAATCTTCCGATACTTTATTAATATTTGTACATTTGACATAGTATCGTATCGTTTTTTTTTTTTGTTAAAACAATGTCGTAAAATTTTTATTTATACACAAAAATATTTCTGTGATGATTTTTTTTTTTTAATAAGAAACACTTCTAAAAATTGTACTCTAGTAAAAACTGGTAGAAGAGAATGGCGCTGGACTAGAAGTTGCTGGCGTTTGGCGCCTTTTTCCTCTAAGTTTGAGGCTATGAAATGTTATTGGTAATTGCTGTATTTTAATTAAACATGTTACTACCAAGAAGCAAAGTTTGGACCAATTTTACCAAAATAGACCAAGGAGTTTTCTCAGTGCTTGCAATGAAGAAGAGTGGAGTGTTTAATTTAATTATTTTAAACAATAACTCAGACACTATAAAAAAATTTTGTTGTATATATTTTCTGTTCAATAATAATTTTTCAAGTCAATAATAAGGGAGATATTTAGGTTTTTAAACAGTTTTAACCCCGAAACACCCCACTAGAATAACATTTTTGAAATGTCTTATAGCCTATGTTTGAATCCTGGTTTTACTCTATTATCATACCAAGTTTTGTAAAAATATGTCCAGCCGTTTTTGCGCGAATCTCGGACAGACAGACGGCAACTAGACAAAAATTGATTTTTTGCGGATATTGTCATATAATCATCTGAATCGTGTTGAAACCAAATATGAGGCCGAAAAAATAAAAAAAGAGATATAGCCTCCAACTTTCTTATATTAAGGCGGCGCACAACCCTATAGTCCTCAATAGTTTCTTATACAAAACTAATAATCGGAAATAACATTAATAACAATCTATATATCAAAATTTGCAGCGTATTTTTATCTATCTAATAGGATATTTTTAATTGTTGAAAAAACTGTTAGGTAGTTGTAAATAAGCAAATTGCATTATAGACGCCGTCTTGTAAACCAATCGACGCATATTTGCGTACGATGCGGCAAATTGTACCTAAAGCTTCATTCTACAAATATGATTCTAGCTATTTTGTTGTATTGTGAAAATTACTTATAGTTATTGTACTTGGTAATCTATTTTTGCCGCCCTCTTGAATCTGCCGCGGTTTTCAAAATTGGTGTTACGGGTAAAAATGATTTATTTTTCGTGAAGAATACGTGTACCAAGTGGCATTCAATTATCTTGAAGTATAATATTTTTCGACGAAGGCTCTTAAACTATAAGTAATCAAGTCGAAAAAAAATTGACGTATTATTTAAACATTTCTACACAAAACTATATAAATATAAAAGTTATTCCAAACCTACAAATAGATTTAAAAAATTACAGAACAATATCGCTGATGTCTATTTTTAAGTTATTGAGCGATAATATTTTTACTATAAATGTTTCTACAATTAAAACTATCATATTAGATAGATACAAATTCGGTGCAAAATTTGATGTATAGGTTCATACTAATTTTATTTCAGACTGTTAGTTTTGTATAAGAAACTAGTAACTCCCGGGGGTTATACGCAGCCTTAAGTAATATTTCATATTAAGACATTTAAGCTAAAATATCAATTAATATTTTGCAATAAACATTTTACCGTCATAAAATAATTCTTAGCAAGATATTGTTTGTTCGCCAGACAGGAAAAATCTATTTGTTAACCACAATTGTGCCCAGCAAAACATAATACAGCGTATAAAGAATTCAAATTTAACATAAAAATTAATGAAAATAAATCCTTGAGTTTAACGTATTCCTTGTGTAATACCATGTTACGTTGTTTTTACTCTGACCACGATGAGTTTTACAAATTACAAGAATTAAGTTTTTGGCTTTTACGTGTTTTTAGAAGAGATGACAAATGCCGATTCTGGTTTACACACACTGATAAATTAATGTTAAAGTCTTTTTTCTAAAAATCCAAGTTTAAATCTTGTTACTTATTACGTATAATTAATTAATTTTTATCATTTGTTCTTATAAATAAATGACATAAGTACTTATATATGCCTAAAATGTTTTTAAAGAAGGCACAACTCTATAGTAGTTACAAGTTTTACATACAAAACTATCAGTCTAAAATAAAATTAGCAACAACTAGCTGGGGTACCCGTGCTTCACTGCGGCATTTAAATCCAGAAAAGTAAAACATAACCCTTACAACGTTAAAGTTAAATATAAAACGGTATACTAATTTTAACTAACATAAGGCAGTGGATAAAAAAAACAACTATCCAGCAGTGCCATCAGTTGACAAATTCCACAACTCTCAACATATTTGCATTTCGGGCTTCTGTTTACACTATGATATCTCTGTTATTATCAATCTTTGATGTATAGTGTAATAGTATATTATTATACGAGTTTTGAGTTATACTTGACTACCAAGAATAACTCCCCGACTCTATTCCCTAAGACCATTCTATAACTGTTAACCAGGACACTATGACGTCAAGTCCTACCTCAATTGTTTTGTAAACATTATTCATTTGTGTAATTGTTGGCAGCAATTAAATACCATAGTCATCGCAATTAAATAATGTTTATAAACACATTAGAATGTAGTTCAAAACTTATGTTGACAAACACGCAACACTGCACATTCGTTAATTCCCAAAACCGTACGTCATCAACCATGACCTACACAGCCTAAAGGCCGCCCAAGGAATTAGGACATTAGAACACAATTATACCATAATTGTGACAATATGAAAATATTGTCACAATTTTTTTATATAGCAAGGTTCATTAAGATTTTGAAAATTGCGCCTATGGCATCCATTGGTTGTTTTAAGTTATAACTCCGCCCCTCTGATTTCGTGTATTCAATTTCAACAATTTCCACTGGTTATTAAATTTACGCTTTTAAAAATTAAATGCACATTTCGCCAAATATAACAAGAATTTTGAAAAAATATTTTAAACAAAATAAAAATGCAAAAAAATAGAAAAAATAAAATTGTCTCGAGACCGGTGCGAACCCTAGTTTGCAAATAAGAACGCGAGAACGCTAACCATTACACTATCAAGGCATTGGTATAGTGTGTATAAGTTATTAAATATATTACATGGTCAATCAAAAAACACAAAAATGCGTTATATTCCGAAAACATAATCTGATCAAAAATTCCTGTTGTGCTATTACGGTTCACACCATTGCATATTACTTAGAATTTTTTCACATTTTTAGTTTAAACCATCTGGGCTACAGGGTGTGGGACAAAAAATTTTTTGCACAATTTTGACAAAAATCGCATCAAAATAATTTATTTTGCAAAAATAAAATTTTGATCGTTAATCCACGTACTAATGGCTTTCATTTGATACTCTACTCAGAATTTAAAAAACAAATTTTTTTTTTCGATGAGCACATTTTTTTAATGTTTTTAGGGGGATATATTTTTTAGATGTTTTAGTATTTTTCCTATGTGCGGGTCAAAGAGTTGTATAAGTATGCCAAATTTCAACTCTCTAAGTTTAGCCGTTTGGCTACAACTTTTACCGAACAGACAGACAGACAGAGGACAAAATGACGGTATAAGGGTTTTTTTGTCATACCTAAAAACCCAAAAAGGTCATCTTTTGGTAAAAGTTCATTATTTTGAAAAGTGGGCGTTGCTAATATTTTTGACTGATATTTGGAAAAAACATATTAGTTATACTAGCGTCGGCGAATCAATGCAGTTACGTCACACAACGTAACAAACGTCTGTATTGTCTGGAACAATGCAATTGTTTGATACGTCGTGTGACGTAACTGCACTGATTCGCCGACGCTAGTATAGTTAAAATTTTTGGTGCACAGCAACAAAGGCTATTTGGACCTAATGTAGTCCATGAAAAAACATATTGGCGCGTGTGTTTCGTTGTTTCTACTTCAATAGTAATGAGGAACATGCGCTAGGGTCTCTTTTCTTATTTAATTATTACTATGATACATCTTTTGTTATCAATATGGACGATTTGTGTGAGTGAGTATAAAATTAAACCCGAATGTCAGAAAGAGTGAGAGAAACAGTTAAAATATTTAGCTTGCAATCATTAAATTTATTTATCTTTTTGATGTTGGCAATAGAAACTATTTGCTTTGGTCGGGTCTGGGGCAATTTAGTCAGTCTTGTTAATGTCTTTGTTCACATTTCAGTTAAAACCATAGCAAAAAACGACATTTATAAACCAGAAAAATAAAAATCGGACATTCTATGTAGCAAGCGAAGCAACTTAATGACAAAATGGCGTCAGATTAAGCGCGCACAATAATACGAGTAGTACGATTTCTTTCAGCAAACAGTACTACCAACCCCTGCAAATAAAATATACAAGGACAAAAACGTTTAAAACTCATTTGCAAGCCAGAAAAAAATTGCCACGGGCTTCGAACACACACAAAAGACCAACAAAATGGCGGACTGTTTAACAGGCACTTCTTACTTCAAATGAATAAAAGTCATTTCTCATTTGTCCCCTAGTTTTCATGCGTAAAGTGCGTAATGTGTACCATCCTACACAGTTCTATTTGTCGTATGCCACTCCAAAAATTTCCCTTTTGATGTCTTAAATTAATTTTTAACAGATCTAATTCAACATGTTTGATAAGTAGCTTTCAACTGTTTTCTATTAAATTTCGTCCTTTTACTTAATACAACTAGCTAGAAGCGTTGAGACACGGAGAAAGCCGTTAAACATTTTCGTGACCCGGGAAGACTGCAAAACCCAGGACTGGATTTTTTATTTACATATCTCCAGTTTTATTATTTGTGGTTTTGTTATATGAGTTCGAGCACTCATTGAAGTAATACTGACAATGATATAACATAGATCTGACATTGTTTTAACGAAGATATGACTTACAACAGCGGTGGGCAAACTATTCTTGAAGAGGGTCAGTTGCAAATAGTGTGACTAAAAGGGCAGCACTAAAAATAATAATAATAATAATAATACGTGTTTCGACATCATGCTGCTCTCCGCATGCTCTACTACTATCTTAGACATACCTATGGTATTGACCAAATACCGGTTATACACTACGTTCCTTCTCACATAGAATCGGTGGTGGAAAATTCCAAGTGCTGAATTTATTGGAATTACTCCTTCCCCACCTCGAGGATACTGACAGCCATTAAACCGGACATATATATTTTATCTAGGTAGAAAAAATTCTGTAGATTTCAAAAATTCACATCGCATTCAAATCCCTATATTTGATTGTTCTTTAGTTAGAATTCCAACAATAATAATAATAATAAAACGTTATGTCCGGCTTAGCTGCTGTCAGTAACCTCAAGATGAGGAAGGATTAATTTCAATAGATGCGGCACTTGGAATTTTCCACCACTGCTTCTATGTCAGGAGGAACGTAAGGTATAACCCTCCTGGATATCGAGACCAAACAGATGTTTGTGATCAAATTCTCAAGTCCAGCTGAGAAGAATATCTCTCTCAAGGAGGACGAAAAGAGATCCATGTACATGGATCTCTTGTCCGAGCTTAGAAAGCTGTATCCAGGGTATAAAGTTAAGCTTGTAGTCCTGATAGTTGGTGTTTTGGGTGGTATGAAAGCCTCCTATCGAAGGGAATTCGAGTCCATTCCCGCCTGCAGATCTTCTGCCACATCTTTGTTCTGCAGGATGCAGAAAGCAGTGCTGCTCGGGTCACTCCGCATTGTACGGGCACTGGATCTAGCGTAATTTCCGCGTCTGAATATCGCCAGGGTTTGGGATGCATCCGTGTGTATGTAGCTCCACTAGTCTCTAGTATGACGCGGCTCAAAAGGTTGCTGAAGTTTGCGATTAGTGGACGCTTGTCAAGACCTGACAAACCCCATAATAATAATAATAATAATAATAATAATAATAATAATATTTATTGATCCAGTAGATTACATACAAGTAATATTGGGATAAGTCATTTTATAAATAATCAATAATTCATAGCATTTATACAGTCAAAATTTAAATAAAAATAATAAATAATAAATATAAAATTATAAAATACAAAATTTAGTTATCCAAAAAATATCCTTACCTACCAATATTCAGACGCTTCTTGCTACTAACTCTCTAGATATTTATGGAATTATTTATAACTATATCAAATCAGAAAATATCAAAAATTATAAACATAATTTTAAAAACCCTTAATCTCTTCCTTTATTCCTGGCTAATAGCCAAAACTGCTAAAGCCAACAAACAAAAGGAAAAAGAAAGAGACCACAAGATTTTTTTTTTACATTTTAATGCAGAAGCTCTTCACGTGCCATAACTTTCAAAGACCCTTATACATTTATAGAGGGAATTTTGGGTAATAGACCAATGATTTAATCAATTATTAAGTCTTAATTATCACGTTTTTGTGTTCCTCATTACGTGTTTTGCTACTTCATCCATATTAAATGTTACTAATTAGCGGCAGATATCACCTAGTATCTATCGTACGCCATGTACTTTCGCTTTTAATATCAACAAATTAGAACATGTTGAAATTATTTACGCGTACCAACCACTTAACATTAATTAGCTAATCATTCACACTAAATATGTAATTATCAACCGAATTTCAACCATACACCACTGCCACCTATCGATATATTTTGATAGTTTGATACTGATTCATTTGTTTAATTTATAATGACATACAATATTTATCACTGTTACATAGTTCTTCATTCGGAAAAATAAAAACGAGAGAAATGAGGAAAATAGTTTGATTTGTACAGGTTAGTGGTAAATGTTTAAATTTATTTAATGGTTTAGGGTCATTATTTATTAATTTTAGAATTATTTTGGTAAATATTAGGTTGGTATAATAAATTGCATTTTGTAACATAGGCTATTCAAAACGTTTAAACGAAATATAGCCTGTTTCTTTAGTTTATGTGCAACTAGATTTTGAATTCTACTAACTTTTACTGTTCAAGTGAGGCTTTTGATCATTTTGTTCTGCAAAAATACAATTCAAACCTTAAAAGGAGAGTCGAGTTTTATTTTCATTTTTCATATCCTTAAAAACTGTGGCCTAAGTATGGTATCATCTGCGTAAAATAAGGTTTTGACATTATTAATAAAATGTGGCAGAACATATATGTACACCAAAAACAATGGGCCAAATATCGATCCTTGAGGTACTCCAAATTTATAATATCTTTGAAATTATTTTGCAATGGTCCAATATTATTGCGGACACCGTTATTTTGGACGTTTGCCATTGATGATAGTACTAGGCGAGAATAGTACAATATAATGAGTATAAGTATCAAAAAGATATAATACCCATGAGTTATATAAAATATTTTCGGACGTTTCGAGACTGCTCAACAATCTGTTTTCGTGTTCAGCGATCACGAGAAGTGATGAATAACATTCAAACCATTTGTGTCGTGTTATTTTTTGTACTCAGTTCTGCCTGTTTGCGACCGCCGGTCAGGTTGCATTGTTGCAGTTCACTTTTCGTGATCGCTGAAGACGAAAACAGATTTTGAGCAGTTTCCGAAACGTCCGAAAATATTTTATATAACTCATGAAGTATTATATCTTTTTGATACTTTGAGATACTTTAGCTGCGTAATACACCAGGTCTGGAATGGAGAATTTGGATACACAGTCACAATCGATTTCACAAGTCCACACCGTACATTCGCGAAATGTACTAACACACACGAATGTATGCGTAAAATGCATTCACGATAACAAAACAGAGAAAAGATGTAGAACAAGACAAATTCTACCTCTTCTTAAGACGCACGATACTAAGAGCTCAGATGATGCGGAGACCGAAATGAGCATCTAATGGTTGGTTTATATACGGAATAAGAATAAGGAATAGGAAATAAGAATAGTACACAAGATGTTAAAACATGGCTGCGCCGTATATCGGTTTATGTAGGAAAGAAATTTAACTTAAACATAAGAATAGTTGGTAACATCCAACATTTTATTCTTATTTCAAGAATAAGACACGATAAGCCTGCGCACAGCAATCAAAATGTCTGCCGTAATAAAGTTTGGTCAACAGATGTTTTTCAGTTGTGATCAGAGGGTTGTAAACAACAATAAAATGTTTTTAACGGTAATAAACGACATTTTTTTAAAGGTTATATGAATCAGAACCTGTCAAGTGACAAACGTTAAACACAGGCCAACGCAAGTACGCAGGCGCAGCGACGAAATGTTATGTCCTATATAAACGGTTTAATATTTTTTATTTTTGTGTACTATTCTTATTTCCTATTCCTTATTCTTGTTCCGTATATAAACCAACTATAAAATGCACGAGACGAATATATATATAAAATACATTAGTGAACTGCAACAATACAGGCAGAACTGAGTATAAAAATTAACACGGCACAGACGGTTCGAAAGTTATTCGGTAACTAAATTAAAATAATGTTGGACTGAGAACACCCCACATAGATATTAATAAACAAAACCAATTGTTGCAATTTCTATTAATATCAAAATGGCTGTCGTTGCGAATTTTCCACTTCAAAAACCAAACTGACTTCTATTGAACAAACTTGTTAAGTATCTTGACTTACAGTTCACAGAATTTCGCTTGCTCTGTGGGAGCGGTAATTTCAGAAATAAAATTTCATTATTATCTAAAATAAATTTATTAGTTAAAAATATTCAAATAATTTAAATATAAAAACTAATCTATTTTAAGATAAACAGCTTCAGAGATTAGTTGAGTTTAATCGTATATTTTTTTAGTTAAATGTTGAGAGACGTGAGTAAAATTACGGTCGTATATAATATGATTTGTTTAAAATATTGTTTATCTCAAATAACATAGAGAAATGTTTACAAAGATGCTGATAGGCGACTATATATTTTCAGTAATACGGACGTAGGTAATTACAGTCAAAATTAATTATTTGGGTTATGAATTATTGGGGGTTAAAAAATGAATCTTTAAGATAAGTTAAAAGGTTTTTGTTGTTAATTGTAGAGCTGATTATTTTTACAACCATAAAAAAATGGGGTTAAAAAAATTGAGATCAAATTATTAGTTTTAAGAAAAGGGATGGGAAAATCTTGTGAGAGACGGAGAGTCGTGAGTTAACCATCACCGGAGTCGGACGAACCTCTCAAGTATTTGGGTTGAGAAACCCGGTAGCGTATAGAAGTAATGTGGAAGTGTTGAGGACAGACTTAATGAAATAAACGAACCTCGTTAACGAGTTAAACACTGTGAGGTGTTTAACGGCTTGTGAGGTGTACGGTGATTGTGAGGTTTTGTGTTGAGTGTCTCTCATGGGATTTTGTAGCCAGTATTAAATTATAAGTACTAGTGTAATTATTAACTTCGATCGTAATTAAACATTAAACGTAGATTAAGTAAAATGCAGACTTTAATTCAAACTATGGGGAGGGCCTTTTAAAGTAAGTACCATGAAGTACAATGAAATTATTTAAATTCATGCAGCCAACCGTGACGTTTCGACCGATCCTAGAAATGCCCCTTCAGCTGTTCGGTAAATGAAATGGAAAGTTGAGTGTAATTACAAAGTAAACTGGTATTAACCCATTAACTGTTATACCAGTTTTCATCAGTTTCCTTCGCGAAACGCGCCCTTTTTCAGGCAAAATAGTCAACAGTCGCGTTCAGAAAAGTGCGCCCACTGTTTTAAAAAACAGTTTTTTTCTTTCCTTTAACGAATTTTTCTGATATAATTTCGTATTGTAAAAGGGAGAAATTCGCAGTAAATTCCTAAAAGAGAGACATTTTAATACTCGAGTAAATTTAAATAAAACGCAAAACAATTTTTAGATCAGAAGTAAAGTTTTCTTTGTTTCCGTAACCACACATGAACAATCATAAAAACTTTTTCCACAATGTGTTTAATGTGTTTCATAATTTTTCCGCGTACTTTTTATTTCACATACACATCTTCTGTCATATTAGTATATCCTGGGAAATGTTTTCCACGACTTTTCCTTATGAAATATTAACTAATGCTATTACCTTTGGCCACGTGACTGATGTATGTCAGAAACATAAAAGATCACTTTGAATTAAAAAAGTAATAGACAATATAAAAGATCCTTTTTATAACGCTACTCAAAAAAACCCAGATACGTTCTTTTTATAAAAGTTGATAACGTTTGATTCTTTCTTTTGATTATAAATGTTTAATTTCAGTAATTAACGTCATGCCTCGCTAAACAACACATTTTTTTTTTTTTTTTAATATAAGGAAAATTTAAATATAATTTTAATTAGCAAAATGATAGAAATAAAAAAAATATGTGTAAAAGAAAAGTTGGCATATAAGTTATTTTGATCCCACCCCTCATGGGGGAACCACGAAGAATAAAATCACCCCCAATATTTTTTTTAATAAATACAATTTTATAGATAATTTAAAAAATATCCATTGATATAAGATCAAATGGTAGGTTATAAGTCTTAGGCCCGGTCTTTCCACCTTCAGATAAAGTTCCAGGTAACTATCTGACAGATAAGGTTATTTGTAACTTCATCTGCTGAATAAATGTCAATACCAGTCAGTGAATTCAATACGTCAGTCTCATTATCCGTTAGATAACTATCTGATAGATACATTTGTATAGAAAGATGGGATGACATTTACTCAGCAGATGAAGTTAGAAATAACCTTATCTGTCAGATAGTTACCTGGAACTTTATGTGAAGGTGGAAAAACCGGGCCTTAATAAATTAGAATCGAATACAGAAATACCTTGGATTGCGAGCATTATTCGTTCCGGAAAAGTGCTTCTAATCCAAGCACTCGTATATCAAAGCAAATTTCCCCAGAAGAAATAATGGAAACTCAGATAATTCGTTCAACAACTAAAAATATTCATATAAAAATGATTAATACAAAATATAAAGTAAAAACAAATTAACCTGCACTTAACTTTTGAAAAGTATCATGGCTAGTATGAGGGTGGCGAGAGAGAGAGAGGACAGGAGGAGGACGGTTATAGTGTAGGGCTATTTTTTCTATAAATAACGGAATCACTGCTATCTGTTGGCTCACTGTAATCTTTTTCTTTTTGTGTGACTTTAATAAGGAACTTATCTGAAGGAACCTGAGTGGCACGCCAACTTAGGACGAGCATAGGAGACGATTACCCACAATCCTGCAGCGAGAAAGAACCATCAGCTTAGTTGTAATCACGCAACGCTCGGCAGACAATGAACATATACTTTAGATGAGGTTTTGATCACAAATTGGCAGCATGGTTATTTTTAAAAGATGTAATAAACGGCTTTTTAGGTAACAACATGGCTGATAACGCTAAATCTTTAGTAGAAAATTTATTAAAAACGTATCAAATACTGGGTTGCCGAATATCTTTAAAAATACATTTCTTGCATTCCCATTTCGACTTTTTACCCACAAATCTTGGAATGGTGGGTGACGAACAAGGAGAACGTTTCCATCAGGACATAAAAAGATTAGAGGAACGTTACTATCGAAAATGGAATTCAAAATTGTTGGGAGATTATTGCTGGTTGATACTACGGGAGGATTCGTCAAGCCATAAGAGAAAGTCTTAAATCTGACGTTTATTTTTATTTTTATTGTTCGTAGTCAATTAAAATATGATAAAATATAGAAATAGTTCATTTTCTTCATTTCGTAATGTTTAACCCTTTACTGCATGAATTTTTATTTTTGGCCGAAATAATTCATGGGCATTAGGAATTGGTTCTTATTGATAGAAAAATTAATTAAAAAAATATATTTAAAATATTAATTATTGTTTTTATGAAAATAGGGTTTGTGCCATACATGGAACATTATGTTATAAAAGAAAATGATTCCGTATTATTTGCTCGTCAATTGCTGGGTGTTCTTTATTAGGGATTAAAAGCAGTCGCTCTCGAATTTTTGAAAGAAAAGGTCGTATCTTCTAGTTGTCCTTTCTCAATAAATTCTCGTAAAATTCGAGTTATCCTTGAAGTGAAAATTTTGCTTGATATCCTCAAATCTATTGCAGCCCATTACTTGAGATACTGCAGGATCCATTGCTGTGTATGTGGCATATATGAACATTCATGAAGTAACGTTCTGATTCAGTTTTAAAAAATAAAAATCGGAATGTGCCATATATGGCACACTATGCGGTAAAGGGTTAATAAGCTTAAGCAGAATAAACTTAATAAAAAGAAATAACGTATTTGATAAATAACTAATCAGTGTATTTATTAATTTATGATACCTGGCCATAACAAAAAAACTGTACGTGTTAGGAAAATTTTAAGGTCATTTTCGTTTTCAGCGGGTCAGTATTATACAAAAATAGTTAATTTTATCCATGTTAGAAAAAAAGTTTTTATTTGTTAATTATTAAATTAACAGGAATTTGTACAACCCATTTTTGGGCGAACCTTCCTTCTATTTTTCGCCATTCTTTCCGTTTATTTGCAATTTTTGTCCAGAAGTTTCCGGCATGTTTCTTAAAACTGTCGTGTCATCTTTTAACTTGTCTTTCTTTTTTTTTCTTATTCCTCCGAACCCAAACCGTGGTTTTTCGCGCCCACCTTTGATCTCTAGTTCGTATCAAATGTCCTGTCCTTTTACAAATATTGAATGTATATGTTAATCACAAAACAACTATCTCCCACATCGTAAAATCTGATTTATTTTTTTTATTTTTTTCTAAACATTTTCATTATTTCCACAAATCTTTATTTTGTGTACCTATAGACATCTCTTTCCAGTATCTAGTAGGTATATCAGTACTATGTGATCATGAATAAAAAAACAACCATTCTTTATTATTAAAAAATCACCAATGTTTTCCAAATAATTTTATTAGATGTAACAAGTTGTGTACATTTCACAAATTATTGGAAAAAAATTCGTCTGCCATAATTGTGGTCAATCGATAATCGGAACATTTCAATATTTACGCGTTAACGGTAAAAAATCAAGGCCACCTGCGATATTTACGTCTTTCCGCACGCATTTTTCACATAGCAACAAAAAAAAAACAATCATTTCAGTATGTGACAATGAAACAAAAAGGTTGATTTTCTTTTGTTAATAAAAACATTCTCAGAAAATATTACGTTTGAGAATTCAAAGAAAAATAATTAAAAATAAATAAAATGCTTCACAGATTTTTATGAAATATGGCTTGCTGATTTCCCTAGTTACTAAACATTGACAATCGGTCTGTTCGTAGAACCATTTTTAATGGCTTATTATCGTCAGACGCAAGGACAGAATTTGTAGAAGTGCGGTAAAATAACTCTACAATTGTGTCTGACGAGAATACACCATTAGAAATGGCTCTATAAACAGAGATAAAATGATAGGCAAAAACGTGTTTTCAAGGTATCTAGAGACTTTAAACAACCGCGACTCATTCGTATACAATATGCTGCTCTAGTCTGCGTCTAGTCTGTCCAAAGACTCGCAAGGCAAGCACAGACTTTGCAAGCACAGAAAGTTTTTAAACTCGATGATTTCCGAGCAAATCCAGTCAAGTTACAGGTCTTATGGATACAAAATCTTATTACCTCAACCTTCTTTGATCAGTTAGAAGTAAAATTGTTAAATTTTTATCTTCTGCGAGATGATGTGCGAGAAAAATGCAAGGCAAGTCACAGAAATAAATTGTTTACGTTTTTTCATACACAGGTCAATAAAACCATTTGTGAACACCGATTACATTCTCGAGTCATGTTTTTTATGATTTTAAAGATGGCCTAATTGGACAACAATATTGGCAAAATGAAAGCACCTCTTTGGCGATTAAGCACCATTTTTGGCTACTATAGAACGGTAGTTCAACGAGTTCCAGTGTAGGAGGATTTTTCTCAAAGACGATCATAGTGAAGATCGTCCTGTTCAATCACTCCGAAAACTATCGACGCTATCCGAAATATGTTGGAGATGGATAACCGCTGTACTTACAGAAATTCTTGGGCATAGCCATTACTTGAATTACAGTCAGGAAAATTTGTTTTCGATTGATGCCACACCAGTTAACTGATGTTCATAAGAAGTGTGGAGTGTGAAAATGATCATTAAATTTAACAGTGTTCTGTCAATAGCTGTTTACGAAATAGTAACAGGTGATAAAACATGGATCTATTGCTACAAACTAGAAATTAAAAAGCAGTCGGCTCAATTTTTCTTCCCAGACGGAGGCAAACCAGTTTAAATGAATCGTTCGCGAAGCACTGGTAAGAAAATGGTTGCTTCATCCTTTGGATGTACAAGTCAAATTGCCACTGTTCCAATGCAACATTGTCGTACAAGCACTGTTGAATGGTACGCCATATTTTGTTTGGCGGATTTGTTCCAAAAAGGAGTGGCCACATCAGGAGTGGAAGAAATTATTCATCCGCCTTAGAGTACCGTTTTAGCGCCTTGTGACTTTTTCCTTCTAAAGGAAAGATTCTTTAAGGATAAAATGCACGGATCAAAATTTAATAATAATCTAGTAATTGTGGATTATATAGAGCTATACAAGTCTTATGACTTCTGCTCTTAGTTGTTATAATAATGAATAATACATAATAGGAGTAGCATTCAAACGGCGATGGAAGCCAATAAAAATCTCGTTCCTGAGACATAATAGCTGAAATAATCCTATTAAAAATAGCGTGAGTATTCTTAATTCGACATTTCACATCTCTGTCGGGATTTACCTCTTGGTAATGAGACAGCCTAAATATTTAAATATAGCCACTCGTTCAATTTGTCCACCATCAAGACAAAAAATATATTATCGTGATTATGGTGGTTGAACACCATGCATTTTGTTTTGGTTGTATTAATATTTAAACTGAATCGATCTCCTGCTTCGCTGATTAGATCAAGAAGCATTTGAAGATCTGCGATGCTCTCGACTAGAAAGACGATGACGTCCACTTACTTGTTGTTGATGTATACACCATTAACGTTGACTCCCAACTCTAATCTATCCAAAGCTTCCTTGAAGATTCTGTCAGCATATGGATTGAACAAATGGGGAGAAAAATTACATCAATGATGGACTCCTCGTTGGATTTCCTTTTCTGCTGTTTGTGCATCTCCGATCCTGAGCTTTACACGTTGTTGCCAATAATGGCTTTTTTATATTGTGGCGAAAATGTTTTGAATTCCCTCATGGGATGCTTATGGTGGCATTTCGTCGAAAGTTTTTGTAAGTCATAACCATGAAACCATGGTACAATCTAGACGTCTTTAAAAAAACATGGAAAATTGTAGCAATCGAATCTAGTTTACTCAACGATATATTTTTATGTAGTCCAGTTGTAGTCGGTCAGTATATTGCTAGTTTGTGCCTCCGGGCGAAAAGTGTGTTGGTATTCCATATACTATAAAAATATAAGTGTAAGTATAATATTTTAAGTGTAAGTAAATTTTACCTTCTGGAAAATTCTGCGATTTTGTTTGAAGAACCCAAACACGTAACAATATGTTGGACTTCCTTGGCTTTTACAGTCTGTATAATAAGACATACATGCTTATGACTCATTATCAGGCATGTGCACAAATAATAAACAGCTTCCAACATGATAGGAACATCACGACCTAATACGCCCGATAATTAAAATTGTTTAGTTAGTGTTTTTGTCATTCAGTAGTGCTGTTGTGTAATAATGAGTGCTATTTATGCAAAACGTTTTGAAGCGGTTTTTTTATGTACCCACCCAAAAGGGCCAAAAATGTCCTTTTCAAATGCAGCAAAATATATGCACAAGTAGACTTTGTGAAGTATTGGGTGAAACGTTATAAAATTAATAAAAATGTTGAAGATTTACCTAATCGTGGATTAAAAAAAGTGACCACTAAAAGTGATTTTTAACTTTTTTAAATATAATCCTATGTTATCTGTACGTAAATATCAGGCAATTTTTTTAAAAAATAACATTAAGTTAAGTCTAATGACCCTGAGAAGTCGTTTAATTGAAAATGGTATTAGATTCAGGAGCACCAAACTAAAAACCATTGTTATCGGTGAAAGATGTCGAAAAATGACTCGCTTGGGCCTAGGAAAATTTATATCGCGATTGGAGTGATGTGGTTTTTTCTGATGCCCGATGGAAACCCTACTGATAATGTTTGGGGGTACATGAGATATAAGCTTCGAAAAAAAAAACGTTTAAAATTTATATCAGTTATCTCGTCAAATACGGCAGGTATGGAGACCACTGCCAAAGTCGTATACTGAAAAGCTGGTAGAAAGTGTACCGAAAAGAAGCCAAACAATAATTTATAATATTGGAGATTGGACCAATTATTAGGTAGTAGCGTAATAATATTTACAGTCAATTTTTAAATTATTTTTAGGTTTTTTTTTTTTCTCTTTTATAGTTCGCCAAAAATCATTAAGGACGTCTTATTATACAGACTGTACACACACCTTGGGCCTACTATATCCTTAATCAAGCACTGCCATTACCTAATTAATAAGCAGTGTTGTAATAGATACATTTGAAAATATATCTAGATACAGATACAGATACTTGAGGAAAAATGTATCTAGATGCAGATACAGATACAAATTTTAAAAAGTATCTAGATACAGATACATTTTTTTTACAATGTATCTAGATACTTCAAGATACTTTTAAGATACTTTCGGAAAAATGAAAACACCACAAAAAAAAAGAAATAACTAGAGCAAGGAATATATTTGTTCACAATAAAAAATAAGTTATGCACTATTATTACTCTTAAAATAAACACAAATAGCCTTTGAAGCTGTGTGTCAGAAATATTAACTAACTATATACCTATGTAATCTTTAAAAAAATCCCTTTTTTATTCCAATTTCAGCGGATATCTCGAACATTTTTTGTTCGCTAATAAATTACTGATTATTAAATGAGTATTTAGGATGACAAAAATAAAACAACAATTTTATTTATTATATTTCTTTATTTAATTCACATTTATAAAATTCATTCTTATTCTTAGATTAGATAATTACTTAATGGTTGTTTTACTTAACCGTTGTTAATAAAATTATTTAATTTTTTTTTTATTTATAATTTTTTTAAATTTATTCAGAGCTGGAAATACAATTACAATTTATTAAAATTTTATAGATAAAAATAAATTAAATGGCTGAAGCATGTTTTTATTCCCACCAAGCAAGAAAGAGTTTACTAGTCGCTGATTGGTTAATTTAAACTTAAAATTCAAATATCTGAATGATGCTAAATGTATTACCAACTTGAAAAATCGTAAGGACATATATTGTAAAAAGACCTTGAAAAAGACAAAATAGGAAAGTATCTGAAAAAAGTATCTGAAATACAGATACTTAGATACTGATTTAAATATCTAGATACAGATACAGATACATATTTTAAAATGTACCTAGATACAGTAACTAGATACTTGCACAGTATCTAGTTACTAGTATCTAGATACAAATACCTAGATACATTACAACACTGTTAATAAGACACCGTTGCTAAAAACTTATATGACAAGAAGCAATGTTGTTAAAGTGTTGAGAATTTTTTTATATCTTGTTCAATTAGAATATAGAAATTTTGTAGTGATATTCAATAAAGTATGTGGCTTGGTTGTTGCTGGGTACTGGGGTAGTCTCTGTTTAAAACTAGCATATTTTTTCTGTGTGTTCGTGCCTGGGCCATAAATAATGTGGTGTGTGGCCGCTAGCACACACACACACACACGGCCATTTTACCCGCGTTCGCCACCCTCTACGTTTTCCCTCGTCCTCGCATACACTCTCATATATACATACACACATACACATACACCTTCCGGCATAGATTTTAAGCACAAGTACACTCAATGCTAGCTACCCTGTTCAATATTGCGCAACGGGGCTTTGCTAGATTTTTTAAAAATTTTAGGAGAAAATTTTCAACATTATCATGAGATTTATAAAATAAATGTTAGCTTACTGGAATAGACCAAGGGTCAGCAACCTGCGACTCCGGAGCCGCATGCGGCTCTTTTAGAAAATTTTGTGGCTCTTTGAAAATTGGCTGGTCTTTATTTTAATATAATTTATTTTTTAATTTTCAACTTTCTGCCTGTAAAAAGGAAATACTGCAGGAAATATTCCCTTTTAGAAGAGATAATTTGTTTCGAAAAAAAATTATCTGTATTTGTGATTAATTTACGTGTAGAAATATTTTTACATTTAATTAATTTACAAAAACATAAGGATAATAACAACGTTATTAATGCAATTTTTCTGCACTAACTATTGTTAAAATGCAAGAAGCTTTTGGAGAGAGATTTAAATAGTTTAGAAAATATAAAGCTACACTAGCTTTTTTGACAAATCCTATTGAAGCAGATATGCAGCAATTACATTTATCACCATTCCCATTGATTAATCAGGCACAATTTAACTTATAGAATAGATATGAATTTATGGAATAATATATTCTTAAAACTTAATTCTAGAATGGAAAGTTTAGAAAGAGAAAACTGTATATTATCTTCCCAGCATAAGTGGACCGAAATTCGCAATCTTCAAAATGTAGATAAAATTGTTTTCGAAGCTTGGAACCGACTTCCAGAATCGTTCAATCTTTTAAAAAATTATGCTTTTGAGCTAGTGACAATTTTCGGATCCACATATTACGGTAGCAAATCTTTTCACATATGAAATTAATAAAGAGTCAGTTATGAAGTAATCTTACTGACCTGAATCTTGAGTGCTGCCTTAAGTTAAAGATTACTGAATATTCACCAAATATACGTCTTATCGAAAACTATGCAGGAGCAATCGTCCCATTAAAAAAATTATTATATTTTAATATACGGGCAAGTGCAAACTAAATGTGTAAGTAATTATTAATTTATTATAATAATTGATTATTTTAAAACAATTAAACAATTTTTACGTTTTTTTCTTAAATATAGCATATATTTTTTAGCGGCTTTTCCATGTTATTGTTTTTTTTTTTCAATAAAGATTTGGCTCTTTGTCACCAAAAGGTTGCCGACCCCTGGAATAGACTGCAGTTCTTCTATTAAGCTTCCATAGTTTGCCTCTTTGATTTTTGAATTCGTCTTTCCATTTGGTTCTTTACCTTCCTCCGCACCTTTTCTTGAACATTGGAAACCAATTTGTTGATTCTGTGGTCCATACGAGATGTGTAAACTAAGTAACCGGACTGGCAACATAGCGTTTGATCTAGCAACATTTGAGACGCGGGACTTGGAGGGACGGCAGGTGACATGTACGAATTTGAACTCGCTAGAGTAATTTTGTTGTCCGTAGCGATTTTTTTCGTGAAACAGTTTTTTCTAGTGCGTTCTAAAAATGAGTGACATTAATTCCGAGCAACGGTGTGTTACCAGGTTTTGCTTAAGGCACAGTGCAACGGAAACTTTTGCAAAACTTCAGCAGGCCTACGGAGACAGTGTATTGTCAAGGATCCAGGTTTTTGGTGGTTTAAGGCATTTTCAGAAGGAAGAGAGTTGATTGAAGATGAATCACGCAGTTCAATATTGTCTCCGTCAAAATAAACCACACAGCGCTGGAGACGGTTCTTCCAATCCTCATAGTAGTGCTGGAACTCGGATACTGGAATAGCTTTCACCTGATCGCTCACGGATGTTCGAATGGTTTCGACTTTCCCAAAATGACGTCCCTTAAGGTGATTTTTCATCCCTTAAGGTGATCTTGGGAAGAGGAAAAAATCACAAGGCTGAGGAGCCACAGGAATGATTTTAATGGCCAAAAACGTAGTAGTAAATCGTTTATTGAAATTGCTGTATGACAAGGTGCAAGATTTTTCTCATCTCCAATTCATTGATCAAAATCTGATGAAATGTAGTGTGAGTCAAATTCAACTCTTCCCCGATCATTCTGACTGTCTACTGTGGACTCTTTTCATCGGTTCTTGAGGATGAAAGCCTTCTGCTACGTGAATCATCTTCAATCAACTCTCTTCCTTCTGAAAATGCCTTAAACCACCAAAAAACCTGGGACCTTGACAAAACACTGTCTCCATAGACCTGCTGAAGTTTTCCAAAAGATTCCGTTGCACTGTGCCCAAGACTGAAGCAAAACCTAATAGCACACCGTTGCTCGAAATGTCACTCATTTTTAGAACGCTCTAGAAAAAACTGTTTCACGAAAAAAATTTCTACGGGCAACAAAAGTACTCTAGTGAGCTCAAACTCGTACTGAAGGCGTAACACATGTTCACCTGCTGCCCCTCCAAGTCCCGAGTTCCAAATGTTGCCAGATCAAACGCTATGTTGCCAGGTTAAACCTGGGTCCTTGACAAAACACTGCCTCCATAGGCCTGTTGAAGTTTTCCAAAAGTTTCCATTGCACGGTGCCCAAAACTGATGCTCGAAATGAATTCATTTTTAGAAGGCACTAGAAAAAACTGTTTCACGAAAAAAATCGCTACGGACAACAAAATACTCTAGCGAGTTCAAACTCGTACTGAAGGCGTAACATATGTTCACCTGCTGCCCCTCCAAGTCCCGCGTACCAATGTTGCCAGATCAAACGTTATGTTGCCAGATCAAACGTTATGTTGCCAGTCTGGTTACTTAATTTACACCTCGTAGATCACTTTTAATGCCAAGAGTAATTGTAGTTTTAATGTTTACATTAACTACATATTCTCTTCTAACAGAGTATAGGTATTGGGTAACGCGCGCAGTCTACGTATTCTTTGATTAAACTACGTATGTGGTATTTCCATGGACTGATACTTATTCAGAACAGTTTGTTTGGGATGCGTCCATTTAAAATGTACAGAGAATGAAGATAAGATTTAAAAAAATCACTTTTAATGCCAAGAGTAATGTAGTTTTAATGTTTACATTAACTACATATTCTCTTCTAACAGAGTATAGGTATTGGGCAACGTACGCAGTCTACGTATTCTTTGATTAAACTATGTTTGTGGTATTTTCATGGACTGATACTTATTCAGAACCGTTTGTGTGGGATGTGTCCATTTAAAATGTACAGAAAATGAAGATAAGATTTAAAAAAATGTTTATAAAATGTGAGGGTTGCGGTAATGTGGTTTATGCGGGACTATCATGAACATCTCGGAGAAAAAAAGCACAATTAACATAGGGTTAAAAAACATAACTTCGTTAGGGCGTAATCTCTTCGGAACATAAACGCTAATAAAGACCATACAAAATGAGAATGACTAAAAAACTCAACTTATTATAATTAATCTGGGTAGCGTCGTTAAGATAAAAAATCAACTGTAATAAGCCATGACAAAATTCAGAGAAAATTCAAATATATTCTAAACTCAACATGGTTATATTCTAAAACTTTCACGATTGGTGCATAACAGTGTATTTTTTAAAACCAGGGATAAACAGGATTTAAAGTGTTCCACCGCAGCGCCGCTCTGTGAGAATATACTTCAACTACAAAATCTCCCCCTCCATTTATACCCTCGTTGAAAAAAAAAAATTTCGAGGTAAAGCACCGCCCTTTTTACCTAGGATAGCTTTCCTATTGGTTGGAAAAAGTACAAATGCCGCATATCATTAGAAGAGTTTGCATTTTACAACCAGCGATTTTCGACCGTAATTAATCGATGGGGAAGGACGTGCTATATAACTCTACACGCAAGTGCAAAGCTCCACAGAAGAGGGACACTATATTTAATATGTCTTAAGGATTTTGGGATGTTTTTGAGAATTGATTTTTAGTTAAAAAAAAAAATAAAATAAAAAAAAATATAAAAAAAAATAATAAAAAAAAATAAAAGAATGATAAGAATACACTTTTAGTACTGAATTTTATAATTTTCTTTTACTACGAGGGCTACCTTTTAAGTTTTTACAAAAACTAAGAAAGAAAAAAATTTGTCTTTCGAACAAACTGATTTTTTTTGTATTTGGTTTTTGATTGTCAAGTTAATTTTAACGTGTTAAGTATTTATTTATATCCAGATTTTAAACTGATTTTAGATTTCTATATTTGTGACACATTCGCAGACGATATGGTAATACTGTGCGACTCGGAAGAGAATCTAGAGCTAAATTTGCAGGCCTTCAATGAAGAACTAACGTGTTGGACTTACCATAAACAAAGCCAAAGCTAAGACAGTGATTATCGGAAACGGAAACATCAAACACGGAATTCATATAGAAAAAGAAAAATTGGAACAAATACAAAACTTTAAGTATCTAGGTGGCCACTTTTTAGAGAATGGAAATATAGACTTAGAAATTAAAGAAAGATGTAATAACGCAGGTAAGGTCTTCAATTCATTGAAAACAAAATTTCTCAATGCAAAAGATATTCCCGAATCGATAAAGTTAACTGTGTATAAGACAATATATCTGCCAACCTTAATTTACGCAAGTGAATCCTGGACGTTAACAGAGAAACATAAAAGTAACCTACAAAGTATGGTAATGCGGTTCCTACGTAAAATCAAAGGAGGCACAAGATTAGGTAGAATAAAGAACACTGTTTGTAGAGAAGAACTAAATACAAAACCGGCATTAGAAACCATATACGAAAATCAACTGAAGTGGTATGGGCACATGGTAAGACAGCCAGTCGAAAGAACAGCTAGAAGAACTTTTGAAGCCAGAAGCATAGGTAGGAGACCAAGAGGAAAACCCAAGAAAACTTGGCAGGAAGGCATCACGGAAGCAGCTTAATACAAAAACATAAACCCGCGGGAAATGAAAGCTTGGGCGATGGACAGAAAAGAATGGAGGAAGCTCTATAAACTTCCAACACACACACGACACGAGCAATAAGAACTATATAAAACTTTCACCTCAACAACTACGGGTAGAAGAGGTTCTATGATTATGTATGTATGTATATTTGTGACACTATACTGCGCAATGCGCTACCTATTTCTTATTTTCTTCTGCTTCTTCGTGTTGTTCTTGACAGAAAGTCGTGGTCGCCAATATTTGTTAAATGATTTGACCATATTTCACCGGTTGTAACTAAGAGGACTATCTTTTTAGTTTTTACAAAAACTAAGATATATATATATATATATATTTTTTTTTTTGAATAAACTTTTTTGTTGCTTTTCAAAATATTCACCTTCAAGATTTATACACTTTTGCATGCGTTCAAACCAATTCTCGAAACATTTTTTTCCACTCTGAAGTTGGTATCTCAAAAACATGGTGTTCGAAGCCTACAACGGCTTCATCCTTATTCTTGAGCTAGCTGTAGCTCCGAGCATATTAGGAATAAAATTAAAAGTTGTTAAATCTTTTAGTTGACGACGCAACCAATGTTGTATCGCTTCAACTATTTTTTCATTAGAGTCAAATCATTTGCCTCCTGAGAACTATGTTACTTATGTTTAAAATCCCAACTATTTTCTTCACAGATATTCGCTTACTGCTCCGGATGAGCTGGTCAACTTTTTTAATATTCCCAGGATTCATAGCAAAACTGAATAGACATCATCCGGCAAATCTGACAGGCGTTCACGGCCATCTTGTAAGCATTTGCTTGATAAACAACCTTCTTCAAACTGCTTTTGAAGTCTCAAATGAATCACAGTTACTTTTACACGTTCATTGAAAAGAAATTTAATAATTATACGTTGTGCAACTGAATTTGAAACATCGTTGAACGCCATCATTAATAAAATTGGTAGTATTGATACAATCAAGTTGCAATTATTTATGGAATTAGCTAATATTGGATCAGAAGCTTGGACAACAACGGAGAAGCTTAGACAATAAACGAAAAAGCGGAATAAGAATCAGCGAACTTAGGTTCCTGCGGAAGATCAAGGAGAAGACAAAACTGGACCTAAGAAGAAATACAGAGTATAGAGAAGGACTGGGAACAAAACCAGTAGAAGAGTGATAGATGAAAGCCAGTTGAGATTTAGTTATTATCAAAGGATGGATGAAGGTAGAGACACAAAAAATTATGAAACCCGGGTATTTAAAAAAAGACACCGAGGAATACATAGGAAGGAATGGAATGATGAAATAAGAAAAGCTGTAGAGAGAAGAGATGCCTCCTGGAGTGAAGCAAAAAGTAAGACTCAATAGGAAGGAATGGAAAAAACTGTGGAAACGTTCCTCCATGAAAGAAGAAAACAAGTATAAGTAACATTCAAACTAACACAAAGCCCGACATCAGAGTAAAAGAGCTCAACGATTAAGTAAGTAAGTAAGTTAACATGTCTTCTATGATGAATATAAAACCACTTTTGCAGTAGCTCTTCAATTACGTATAGAAACAAATAAAATACAGATCGATTTTGAATCTTTCTCATATTTTCCTGACTGTTTGCCAAACTTATTTCCTTAATGACAATAACATTATTTTGATTGATATATTTCAATGATACAGTCAAAAATACGTCTTTCATCTGATGTTGATAAACTTTTGCAGTTTTAAAATGTTCCGACGGCAGAAAGATTGTGAGTTTCCGACGGTGAGCGTCGCTGGAGATCTCAATGCTTCTCATCGATCTCACGGTCCGTTTATACTGGAGCGGTGTTAACCGATAAAATTGGCAATACTAGCGAAATAGTGATATACAATGTATTGGTTTCTATGTATGCATTTATAATGAAGCAGCTTGCAAATTTAACTTTTGTACCTAAGCAAAAATAAGACGAAGGTAAAAATTATATTTTTATGCTCTGATCGACTAGAAAACATGGACGTTGGAAATAATCATCGAAATATTTGTGATTATTTGCTAAAAAAATTGTGGAAACTTCTTTAAGTCATGATATAAAACAGGCATGGTCAAACTAGGACTCGCGGGACAGAACGAGTCCATGAGGTCGTTTATATGGGCCGCGTAGCCATTTGTCATTTCTTGTTTTTTTGTATGAAGAATATAATAATTTTTACAAAATTATATTGTAAATCGTAAAGAAATGTACGTTTGTAAATGTATACGAATTTCGCGGTATAACAGTCAAATAATAAAAACGGATACCACCGCCACACTCATGTGGAACTTCGCGTTGAATCATAAAATAACTTATCTACTATTATATTGTACAAGTGTGGTATGTATGTTTTATTCAACGTCTGGTGTATCTTCATTTTTCCGGTAACGCGGAGAGAGGAAAATGAACCGCCCTCTCATCCGGGTGATATTTTTTTAGTGCTTAGGCTTAATTTTATTTCGACAGGGGGTACTGACTAATTTTTATTGATAAAAATCATGCATTTTTTCCTCGAATCCGTGTCGAATCAATGTCACCATTGATCGGCACGGACAGGTTTTATCAGACGATAATTCAAAAATATTCTTAATACAAGACGGCCGGTCCAGAATATTTACGGCGAGAATCAAAGTGTTAAATGATAATAAAGGTTCAGGATAGCTTTTTGGACGTGCGAGATCATATTTTGAGGTATCAGAAAACATTTTTCAAAGAATCTGGGCCATTATTGGAAATATGCTTACAAGATTTCAGAAGGTGACAGCTGTCAAATTTTTTGCATTTTAAAATGGGAGGAGATTTCACATTTTGAACGTATTTCTTGACAGAAGAATACTAATTAAGGATTTAAGGTGAATTAACGATAAAGTTTAAGACATTTGCAGGGCGAATTTCCATAAAATAGTGTTAAAAAAGATTTATAGATATTAAAAATTTCATGGTTAATCAAAGTGTTAAGTGGTGATAATGGTTCAAGATAGCTTATTTGACGTGCGAGATAATATTTTGAGGCATCAGAAAACATTTTTCAAAGAATCTGGGCCATTATTGGAAATATGCTTACAAGATTTCAGAAGGTGACAGCTGTCAAATTTTTTGCATTTTAAAATGGGACGAGATTTCACATTTTGAACGTATTTCTTGATAGAAGAAAACTAATTAAGTATTTAAGGTGAATTAACGATAAAACTTAAGACATTTGCAGGGGGAATTTCCATAAAATAGTGTTAAAAAAAGATGAGCGACGAGTTTTATAATCGACAAGTGCGACTAAAATATATTAAAACGAGTTGCGAAGCGACGAGTTTTAACAACGTAGGGGAGAAGACCGGCGTAGCCGGGCTGAGGCCCCTAGTTTTATTATAATTTCTGATTTTTTTTATAATCTAATACCAAAGATTCGTCATTATTAGGTGAGCTGGAATAAATACAATATAGGGGGCAAATTATGGAACAAATATCAAAGAGTTACTCCTCACTTAACGACCGAATATCGTACCTACGACTAGGTCGTTAAGCGAATTGTTCGATAAGCGAGGAGTTTAATCGTTTCTGTTTATTCTGAAGGGATGAACAAAACGAATTACACAACATAAAAATACAATTAGTAAAAATTATAAAAATGATGCACCATAAATATTAAAGTTTATTCATAAAAAAAGATGCATATTAACATTTTAGTCATCGAATTCTTTAAAGCAACCGGAAATATTAAGTGAATTTAACGTTTACGTTATGTTTTATTCTTAACCGTGGTTGGTTTATGAAGAGATTGCTACAGAAAAAAATTTACCAGTTCAGCACATCTCCCCTTGGAGAGCTGGCCGTAATTCGGAACAGTCGTTAAACAGGTAGGTCGTTAAGTGAGTACCTGTATAATTTTTCGCCTTTTTTCCTTATTATGGAGTTAACAGAAAAATATGTACAACAAAAATTGTTTATAGTAAGAAAACAAATATTTTTTGTTCAATGCATTTTTTCAATTAGATGAATATTTGGGAGTTTCGGGGAACAACCTAAAACTAAAATCTACAAATATCTACCTTATTATTGACTAATTAATGAATTATTAGGTTTTGGACTAGTGAAAAAATGAAAGAAGTTTATTTAGCTAAGCTTACGTTTCGATTTTATTCAAATCTTAAACAGAGCTAGTTAAAAATCACTGAAGTTAAAAATATTCGTTAACTTCAGTGACTTTAACTAGCTCTGATGAAGATTTAAATAAAATCAAAACGTATTTATAAACTGCATCTATTTTTTCACTTATCCGAATCCTATATGACAAAAATACTTTATAATTAGAAAATAAATATTTTATTTTTCTGCAGTTTTTCATTTAGATGAATATTTGGGGAGTTACGGGGGTACACCATAAACCTAAAATCTTGAAATATCTCACTTATTATTTACTTTACATCAAAAATGTATGAACAATTTTTTCTTCTCTTCAACTCAGTTTTTAATTAGAAGATTATTTAGGTGGCACGGGGAGTGTTACTTATAAGGTTGAAATATCTCATTTATCATTTACTTAACAGCAAAAATGATTATAAGAAAAGACTATCAGATCAATTCTGTAAAAAGTTACTGTAATAACGTTACTACAACATAAAATATTATAAAAAGTATAATACCTTTAATTCATGATAGTAGCTGACCTTGCTCATAGTGACGAATTTAGTTACTATTATCATAGTAACAGAGTTACAGAATTGGTCTGTATATCTGTTTGTTTAATGTAGTTTTTACTTACTTACTTACTTAATCCTGAAGCCTTTCTACCTTACGATGTAAGGCTATAGTCGAGTTACTTATTTTCTGGTGTTGTTCTCCATACTTCTTTCCATCGTGTTCTGTCCTTTGTATATTTTCTTATCTCCTCCCACTTTACGCCTCGCTTCGTTGCAGCTTCTTTTGTTTCTTGGTGCCAGGTTTTTCTCGATTATCCTGGTCTAACTTTCTTCACTGTTCTTGCTTCAAAAACTCTATTTACTATTTTGTCTTCACTCATTCTGTGTACTTGTCCCAGCCATCTTAGCTGTCCTTCTTCTATTATAGTCTCTACTTGTTTTGTGTCTAGTTTTTCTCTAAATACTTCATTTCTTATTCTCTTCAATTTTTACCTTCGATTTTCCTTAAAAATTTCATTTCGGAGTTTCTTATTTTGGACCTGGGCGTGTATGTAGTGGTCCAGGATTCTGAGGCGTGTCAAAATTGGTACTGTCACTTTTTTGAAGATCTCTACCTTGATGTTGGTTGGTATTTCTTTTTTAGTTAGGAACGATGCTATGATGCTGTTGAACATTCTTCCTGCTGCGTCTACTCTATCCATAATTTCTTCATCCATTTTTCCATCTTCCGCGAAAACTGTGCCTAGGTATTTGAATTTTCCTACCTGTTCTATTATTTTGTCATCTATTTTTATTTTGTGTTGCATTTTTGTCCTGCTTATTACCATTGTTTTTGTCTTTTGTGTGCTAATTATCATATTTATTTTCTTCAATTCTTTATTGTATTGGTTCAAGTTGTTTTGTAGTTCGTATTCGTTCCTTGATATTATAACCATGTCATGTAGTTTTTAATAAGATATATATTTAGGGAACTATGGAGAGGGCTACCTATAAACGAAGTATCTTACTTATTATTTACTTAACATCAAAAATATATGCAAAAGAGCTTTCTGTTCTATTTGAAACAGAAATATCTCATTTATCATTTTTTGTAAAAAGCTAAAATATACTTTATATAAATCCTACGAAGTATGGGTACCCCAGCTAGTATTAATTATACCTGTTTCCAGATTCCTTTGTCATAATCATCTTTCAATAGCAACCAAATGTCATGTTATATGAGCAAAGTCCTGCTTTGGGACATCAGTAGATAATTATGAATCTCATCAGAAATCCCTTTTATTCTCATTCTATAAAATTATAGTTTTTGGCAGATCTGTATTAATTTTCAATATAACAAAGGAGAAGATTAAAATAATTAATGTATAAGTAATCCAATGGATTATGCTAAAAGTTGAATTTTATGGAACCGGCAAAACTTTTCGAACAATAGTTTTAATGAAACATGGAATTTAATATTAGTTTTTGTTCTGTAGGATTAAAGCTGGTTTTTGAAATTGTTTAAAACAAAATTATAAAAATATAATAATCTACTTTGCTTATGAATTTTGAACAAAAGTTATTAATCACAAAAACTAACAGGAAATTTTATTAGATTGTTCTCAAAAACAACTTTTGATAAGTAAACGGACTGACATATGTTCTAATAGCCAAAAATTCAAAATTAAATTTTCTTCATCTTCGCATTTTGTTTTTTTTTTGTATTTATTAAGTGAATGAAGATTATTTGGGATGCCAAAACAAATTTTATGTTAAAATATTTTTGTTTGCTAATTTTAATTCGAATGACCATTATTTAGGTTTCTAAATATGTGCAGTATTTTTTTTTTTATATAGCAAGGTTCATTAAGATTTTGAAAATTGATTGTTTTAAGTCATAACTCCTCCCCTCTGATTTCGTGTATTAAATTTCAACAATTTCCACTGGTTATTAAATTTACGCTTTTAAAAATAAAATGTAACATTTACCCAAATATAACTAGAATTTTGAAAAAATAATTTAAACAAAATAAAAACGCAAAAAAAACCAGAAAAAATAAAATTGTCTCGAGACTGGTAGCGAACCCTAGTTAGCAAATAAGAACGCAAGTATGTTAATCATTACACCATAGTTACACACATAGTTATTAAATATTTTACATAGTCGAGCAAAAAATACAAAAATGCGTTATTTTCTGAAAACATAATCTGATCAAAAATTCCTGTTGTACTATTCCGGTTCACACCAATGTAAATTACTAGATTTTTAGTTTATACCATCTGGGCTACAGGGTGTGAGACAATTTTTATTTTGCACAATTTTGGCAAAAATCGCATCAAAATAATTTATTTTGCAGAAATAACATTTTGATCGTTAATCCACGTACTAAGGGTTTTCATTTGATACCCTACTCAGAATTAAAAAAATATATTTTTTTTTTCGATGAGCAGATATATGTTTTTATTTTTAGGCCGGATATGTTTTTTAGATGTTTTAGTATTTTTCCTATGTGCGGGTTAAAGAGATGTATAAGCATGCCAAATTTCATGCCACTAGGTTTATCCGTTTGGCTACAGTTTTACAGAACAGACAGACAGACAGACAGATAGACAGACAGACACAGACAGACGAAAAAATGACGGTATTAGGGTTTTTTGGTCGTACCTACAAAACCCTAAAAAGCACACTGTATTTATTAGGGCTTCGAACCGGAACTGAACCGAAAACCGAAAACCGAAAAAAACATTATTTTTGTCGGAACGAAAACCGGAACTGAACCGAAAAAAAATATTGGTTTATTTCGGTTCAGATAATGTTTATGGGAGTGAATATAAAATACATTTTATTGAAGGTTATTTTTTAAACTGATGAGTTAAAAAAATATTTTTTTTTAACTGATAAGTAAAAAATATTGTGCTATTATTTCGGGGTGGGGGGGGGACGCTCAGGACCCCCCCACCCTGGCAGCGGTCTTGGTATGATTATTACAAATTAAGGAAACAAATGTTCTTCTAAATTATAGTAGAAAATAAATTTCTAATGCAAATAAAAGCATTTAAATATTTATCACTCGGAACTGAACCGAAAACCGAAAAACCGTTTTTTTTTTTACCGGAACGAAAACCGATATTTATTTTTTTAATTTTTAATTTAACGGTTCAAGTTCAAGTTCAAGTTCAAAATTCCTTTATTTATAACTTTAGGTACATGCAGATCTTCTGCTTATCAATCCAAGTACTACAAGTACGCGCGGAGTTGATATAGCAGTTATTTAAATACATAAATTATACAAAGGATTTTACACATTGCGAGTTACAAGTATGAAGTATATTAAGAAATGTATAAAGAAATGACAGATATTACAATGTTACATGACTTAAATATGTGAATAAAAATTCTACAGGATATGTTAGACCTTATAGAAATATATTATTATAATACAATTATTTACATAGTATACATAATATAGATAAATTTTGCACATGCAGGTCTGTTTATGTATTGCACATAATAATTTCTTTCAGTTTGCTTGTAAATTGCTTAATCGGTAAATCAAACTCAATTTGCGTTGTTTTATCATTGACTAACATAGGAGATTGGTAGCAGCATTGGTTTCTGCTAGTTTCTTTAAGTAATTTAGGTAAGACTAGTTGTAAATTATCATTCGACCTTGTATTAATACCCTTACAAGTTCTAATTTGGAAGACTGAAAAAAATCTTTTAACAAAACATAACAATGAATATTGATATAACTGATCCACATTCATGACCTTTAGTTGAGCAAAGGCAGGGCCCGAACTGTCATATTTTTTCTCGAAGTCCTGGTATTTATGATGGTTGGTTCTTCCAAAACTGCGGCATTTGTAGAGCTGTCTACGGTATTCGTAGAGTACGACGATGGACCCACATTTTAAATGGTGGTTAGCAAATGCACCTACTAAGCTAGAACATAATTTAGATTTAATTTTTTTTGCATTAATATCTACTTAAATGTTAATTAAGTAAATCCTTCATAGTCAAGAACTAGCATTTAAAAAACGTTTTAAAAACTAAAAACTCCACAAACTATAAAGTTTAGTAAAGCAAAAAAGTAACTTTTAAACGACCTAAAAAGTATGTAGAAACTGCCAAAAGGCGTTCTCATAAATTACGAATTAAAAACATTTTTATTTGTGTCTAAATGCGACAAAATGTGCTTCATAAATTTACATTATGTAGATAAGGCAGATTTCTACACGTTCACTAACAAATGGAAAAGTTTCCGGCGTAGGGGGTAAGGGGGTGGACTGAAATATTACTTTAATCTCGGGAAAACGTGAAAAATAACGCGTCTCTACGCCTTAGCTGAATCCAAATTACACCGGAGTAATCCGGTAAAAGGTGAGCTTGCGGCCAGCAGAGGGCACTGCTAGTTATAACCAACCGGGGAGACAACAAGAGAAGTTACCACCACAGGGCTGTCCAATGACGATGTTCCAAACACTCACAAATTAAGGCTAGCTTTTGTCATCTTCGCACACTAAAAATGATACTATGTATTTAATTATATCTATATCCAACTTTACTAAGGGGGGGGTATGGTCAGAGCAGCACATTTTATACCCATTTTCAAGATTTTTTTTTAGATAACTGTTAATAGTAACTTGATTGGGATAATACCGACAGTAAAGAACAACCTTTGAAGAGTATACAAAAAAAAATTTATTGAAAAATATCGAAAATTAAGCTCGTGACATGAATTTGAAATTTTCGTTCAGGACAAAGAGTTGATTTGCGGTGAGACACATAACTAATGACTGGATCATCTAAAACAAAAAAACCAAAAATATTTCGTTAGTTTATGAGTTTCTTGAGGTAACGCTGTCGAGTTTTTTCAAATATCTAGATTATTTAATTTTTGGTATAAGTTTGAAGTCAAAAAAACGAAAAAATTCCATAAAAAAAGAAAAAGCAAGAAAAAAAAAATATATCTCGACAGCGTTACCTAGTAAATTGCCTACAGACATAGTGTGCAAAATTTCAGAAAAATCGGTCGAGTAGTTTTCGAGTTACATGTCTCACCGACTTGAAAAATAAAATTCCTCAAAAAATTACGAAACACGTGTACCGTAACTGCTCGATGAAATGAATGTATACTACTACAAGTCACATACATAAGTGTTTTTACACAAATATAGCACAGACAGGTGTGTGGATAGAGTGGGAAGACTCTACTATTACGTATATGAGAGCTGCGCGCGGCTAATAAAGCAGCGTTCTGAAAGGAACGCTATAACACGCGATTTGCGCGAAAATATGAATTTGAGTTATTTGTATTGTTAAGCCGATAACTTCGTTAATTTTGCTCGGATCGACCTGAAATTTTGTATGGACACTCCTGAGTCACTATACAATCGATTAAAAAAAAACCACATTTTAAGCATATTTTTGTGATTTTTTTTCAAATCTATGGTTAAATTTATTCATTTTCAAACTAAGTACATATATAAAGTATGTTTTGAAGAAGATACAAAAAAATTTTGAAGGCAAAATATGGCGAAATGAGCCAGCTGTGGCAAATCTTCTCAGACTCCGGGATAAAAATTAGATTTTGCGGTGACCAGCATAACTCGTCACTGGATCATCTGAAAACAAAAATCCAAAAAGATTTTGTTAGTTTATGAGTTTGCCGAGGTAACGACGTTGAGATATTTTTTTTTCATGGTTCTTTTTTATTTAACAATCACAAATATACTCATTTTTAGGTTTTTTTTAGGGAAATTTTTTTTTTTTTTTTTTCTTCTAAGTAACGCTAAAATGTGAAAAATCATTTTAAAAATAAAAACTCAACGTCATTACCTCTGCAAACTCATAAACTAACAAAATCTTTTTGGATTTTTGATTTCAGATGATCCAGTGAAGAGTTATGCTGGTCACCGCAAAATCTAATTTTTTTCCCGGAGTCTGAGAAGATTTGCCACAGCTGGCTAATTTCGCCATATTTTGCCTTCAAAATTTTTTTGTATCTTCTTCAAAACATACTTTATATATGTATTTAGTTTGAAAATGAATAAATTTAAGCATAGATTTGAAAAAAATTAACAAAAATATGCTTAAAATGTGGTTATCCAAGATTGACAAGAAAATTTGTCAAGATGACTGTTGACACAGATTTGTTTGTGTTACACACTTTAAATCAGTGTGTACAGTTCGAGGATGTCAGAGAGTGGTTAGGACTTTAGGATCCATCCATAAGTAACTGTACTTTAGGTGACGACACAACAATCTTCCTAAGAGAATCGAACTCACTGTTTTAAGTTGGAAGTCTTGCACCTTATTTTAATGTGTTTATCATTTTCTGTGATATGGATGGTAAATGGCCCCTTTACAGCTTGTTACCACATCACTCTGCGTTTGTTCAATTTTTCGAATATACTTTAATCCTATTTATTTGTGTTCGTCCATACAAGGTTTCTTTTATTGAGTATGTATATAAGATTTTATTTATTTATTTATGGTTTAATTTATTATTTTTATTATATACTTATTATTTATGGGTTTACGTTATTTAGATGGGCTGCACTTGACGCAAATAGCCATCGTTGCTGTGCGCCAGAAATTTTAACTAACTAACTTTTCTAAGAATATTATCTATACAACACCATTTTCTTGATTTTATTAAGCTATATTGATTATCGTGCATTATTAAAAAGGCATATAGAATAGATCTGTTTAAGAACTGTAACATTTTCCTAACATTTTATTACAAAAATATTTTCTTCTTGTGCATCCCTGTAAAAGTTTTCATCTGTGAATTCTAGTGTTTTCCGCTTAAACACGTTATTATGAATACAAGTGTGGTGTGCAGTTATATATTAAGGCCCCAACGTGTCTGGAGCAAACGTGTGACAAGAACTAGCCACCTACTACGATAACACTCCAACACTCACAGCCTGGACTTTCACAGACCAAGAGAAGTTACTAAAACGATAACATATCTGATGAAATAAAATTAAATGAGAATTTTAAAAAGGATGTAGAAAACTAGAACTGTTCTAGAATTAAAAAAAAATGTTTTAATTAAAGATAGAACAGAATTGACAATAGTGCATTGAACACAGATACAATGTTACGACATATTCGGTTCCACTACAATCTTAAGGAGTGGATATATATGTCTGAAAAAAATGGATACAATTTTTAAATTTGCTATTTACGAATTTAGCTGAAAAATTTGTTAATTATTTTCAGTATTCCAGTAAGTAATTATTTAAAAAACATTTTTTAATGTATGTTTTGATTAATAATCCTCATATTTCTAAAAATATGTAAAAAAATATTTTATCTTCGAAAATATCCTTTCAATGCTTAATGATTTCTCATATTTTAAAAATTAAATAATTTGAAAAACACGAAAATGTTTCACAAACAACACAAAATTAATAAAACAAAAAAATTCCAGAAAATGGACACAAAAAATAATATTAAAACGTAATAAAATATTTGATCTAACCTAATACAGGTTTTGGATACTAAAGAGGTTTTTGTCCTTTTTGGTTCACTTCCAAATCTTAAATCATCTTACTCTTAAGTAAAGTCTATTCCAAATATTTAGCGGAACTAGATTTTAAATGTCATTTTCATTACATTTTGATTTATTTTGACATTCTTAATACAAATTTTCCACTTCTTATGTTTTATTTTCCAAAAAATAATATATTTTATTTTTTATGTCACTCATTTTCCTTTTGGTATTTTGATTTTTAACATGAATAATTTCTGCCCTTTTATTTTTAATAAAGTTTTATTTTTCCTATTATAAACCATTAGGAATCAATTTTTACTAAAGGCTTACTGAATTTGGAACCATATATATTTAGAGAATGTACATTTTTATGCTTTCTTTAATGATACTTTTAATTTTGACCATCAAGACACTACTTTTGTCATGTTAACGACATGTTAATTTACTATGGATACATTTAAAACGAAAATTGAGTATAATATAATATAAAACTGTATTATAATAGCTTAAATCTCGTGTGCAATGTTGCTTTTAGTATTGACGGATGAAATAGTTACTGTTTATGACAAGATGTTTGTTATTCGCGGTACCATCCAGACAGTTTCGTTAACTGTTCATAGCAAGTCAATCGTATTTGTAGATTACAAGTAAAACCCCAAGTCAGAACATGCGCGTTGTTAGTTTCGTTGAATTTAGTTAATAAACTGAGTTCTTCCACTTAAATTTACTAAACTGTGATTACAATTTTAGTAACGGATGCCGCATTTGCTAACAATTGATAACAAATGGATGCGAATGTGAATTTTTCAAGCGTCTTTGGATCGTTTTAACAAGAATAAAACTGATTTTATTCGTCGATTTATAACTATGGATGAAACTTGGATTCACCACTACACACCAGAGACGAAAGAACATTCTAAACCAGTGTTACCCAACCACCGGTCCGCGTGATTTTTTTTTTAACTATGCAACTATTCGTCTAATAAGTTTTAACCAACTTAATTTTGAGATGAAAATCTCGATCCTTAATCTGGTAATTACTTAAGTAATAATTTGTTTCTTTTTTCAATAATAATATGTGATTTTTTATTTGTTATTTTTTGTGTTTTTAATTAGTGCAATAAAAAATATAAAACTTTTGCGATATACATTACTTTCTAAATTTGCCGATCCGCGATTTTTTTCTAGGTCGCTTGCCGGTCCTCCACGGAAAAAGGTTGGATAACGCTGTTCTTAACAATAGTTAGAAGCTGGTCCAAGTGCGCCAAAGGCCATGGCATCAGTTTTTTGTTTACAAAAAAAATATATAAATTATTTAAGACAATGCACCAGCACACCAGAATGGTTTGAGCATGGCAAAAATCAACGAATTGAAGTATGAATTGCTTGAAAATCCACCATATTCGCCAGATTTAGTTCCATCAGACTACCATCTAGTGGCGAATTAAGTTGCTTGGGGGCCCTGGGCGGTAAAATTAAAATGAGCCCTCTATTATTTTAAATAGAATAGAAATATTTGTATATAGGCTTCGGTAGGCCCCCGGGTGGCTGCCCAGTCTGCTCACCGCTTAATTCGCCATCTATTCCCAAACCTGAAAAAATTTCTTTGTGTGAAAGAGTTTTTCATCCAATCAAGAAGCAATTGATGCTGTAGATAGTTATTTTGCAAGCTTTGATACAGATCATTATAAATATGGTATAGAATTTTAGAAAAACGTTGGGTTTAAATGTACTGATCTACAAGGCGATTATATTGAAAAATAAAATTATTTTTGAACCACAAAATTCATTTTTTCCTTTTGTTTTCAAAACTTTTCAAACTGCCTCCTATACGTATTCTAGGGACTTATTTTCAAGAATGGTCTGTCTGACCTCCCAGCTCTTTATCTTTGTCTTGGGCCAATTTAGCTGAAGACCTACTAGTTCTTTTAGCATAGTGCTTAGCTCTCTAATGTTGTTGCTAATGAAGACTACGTCGTGGGTGAAACGAAGGCGATTCAAGTATATTCCATAAAATACCTATTTTACTGTATTCTTATTTTAATTATACATGAATATTACCTTGAACATTTTAGATATACGACATTTCGTGGTCCGGTGGTAAATATTAATAAAGCAAGCCCAACGTTCCATGGATGTAATACCCGCTGTTCACTGGTGCGCAATATAAAAGTTCCTTCTATGTAAATGTTAATATTGTAGCTCGCTGCCGCTTAATTTCATGCAAATCGTTAGCCATCTTGAAATAAAAATGCACACTGCATTCACTGTATACATAGCCTGGAACAGGCCGGGACTCAAATTAATTTAAAGCTTTTTTATATGTGCTCGAACGAATCTTATGCAGACAGCGATTAGAACATCTGTGAAGGATAGCAAGATTGACTGATGGTGAATTAGTTGCAAGATCTTACCAAGGAAATTTCAATTTTACCTCCCAAAGTCTCACCATTCTGTTCAACTTCATCTTCATTAAGTATCTTAACTATTTACCGGTTTTAGGGTTTTTCTAGGTATAGTATTTCCAAAATGAAATGGCCACTGTTGGGGCGATGAGTGGTATGGCACGTGTGGTCAAATGGTGCGCCCGTACCGGCTAGATGTTCGGCCGGCCAACTCGAAGAACCAGTGCCATTTTGAATGGTTGCCGGGCACAGAGCGAATGGACTGTTGATAAAGGATCGGTGCTGGTTGATGATCTTGGTACACCGCAGCAAATACCACGAAGCTCAGATGTAAATAACTCTCTAGACGAGGTCTACCTGGCAATAAAACCACGTAGAGACGTAGCGGTTGTAAAATAGTTTCAAAAAGAATATATATTAGATGCTGCTCTGAGTCTTAAAGCTAATACTTACCTTTGTTTTGTGTCTAGAAGTCTAGAAGATCAGAAACGGTACTGAAATCTTTATATAATGAAGAAATACACAAATTCAGATGCAGAGACCCAAAAATTGTGTAATATATTAAGTTTATTGCCAGAAACAGAATTAAGATAATTATTTACAATATTTTTTACAAGGGAAAGTGACAAGAGTAACAAATAAATACAATTTCATGGCTAGCTTAAAAAACAAAAAAACAATATATAATAATTAATAAGGTAGCCATGTAGTGAGTTCCTAGAAATTGCGTTGTCCACTCTTGTTAAGAAGCTTATCAATGCAGTAATGGATTTATGGCAGTAATCCTAAGACTCGATGATGTAAAAAGAATATGAGGTATTAACGGAATTTTAAATTTAAATTGAATAATTCAACTGACGTTTCTTAAAAACCATAAAGGATATTTTCCAATTTTATAATCCTACTGTTTCTAAATTTTAGGAGTTATTATACACATAATATATAATACTTGTTTTTTAGTTAATTTTCAATGTTCATAACGTTCATACATTAACAACATAGTTCTTTGGCGACCATTTAATTTTGAAGAAATTCCTAATTTCTGTAGTGAAAAAGTGAATCTGTACAAGGTGATTTGGAGTGCGAAAATGTGGACGTGACTACTAAAGACAAATGTCATTTGTCAGAAGATTGCAAAGTTCTGATACTGAACGTTTATAAAAAGTTAGTTTCGGAAGGTAATGACAAACCTATACTTAGAACTGCAGAATTAACTAGTGTTCCATACAGAAAAATTCAACGTATCATTGATATCACAATGATAATAGTGATAATGATTAATATTTTAATAATGTTAAATTATCATAAATTGACAAGTTCAAAAAAATAATGATTTTTGTTTGCGCAAATTTAATTTAGACTATAAAGACTTAAAAAAAAACGATTTTTAAATATGCCTATATTAATTCAAATATAGCTATTCCTAAGCCCGATAAAAATGTGAAGGAATGTCATGTGAGTATATACAGTTCATTTTAAATAGCATACAAGAAAACACGTTTATTTTAAATAAATATCACGGTTCTGGAACTATTTTTAATAGAACCATAAACTCAGCAGGTATAATGGTTATACTGTCAGTCATTATTGTAATCATTAATGTTAATTTACAACGTTCATAGCTTCCATACATTAACAACATGGTTCTTTGGTGACCATTTGATTTCGAAGAAATTCCTAATTTCTGTAGTGAAAATAGTGAATCTGTGCAAGGTGATTTGGAGTGCGAAAATATGGACGTTGACATGGAATGCGAAAATGTGGACGTGGCTACTAAAGAAAAAAAGTCAATTGACAGAAGATTGCAAAGTTCTGATACTGAACGTTTATAAAAAGTTAGTTTCGGAAGGTAATGACAAACCTATACTTAGAACTGCGGAATTAACTAGTGTTCCATACAGAACAATTCTACGTATCATTGTTCGTGGTAAAAATCAGCAGTGAAAACGATCCGATTTACAAATTTTCAAGAAAATAGATAGTTTCATGTCTAAAACAAGAATAAATAAAATATACGGTTTTTATTCGAAAAATATAGTGCCGATTGTGCATCTTTTAATAAAAATCTTCTTACTAGAGTTGGTGTATTTTACCGGGATTTTAGGTCATAAGAAAAAACTTCAAATTATTGAATATCCAATACCGGTTTCGATAACTTTATTATCTTCCTCGGTTGATCTACGTGGACAAAAACAAAAAAAGAGATAATACAATATAATACAAATATTGAACTAATGGGTGTACATTACAAAAATATAATATAAAATAAGACTTTATTTTATGATATTAAAAGTAGTTCTATCAACATGCTGATGTTAAAAAATAGTACAACTAATCTAATAATTAAAATGAACTACTTTTAATATCATACAATTGAGTAAGTCTTATTTTATATTATATTTTTGTAATGTACACTCTTTAAATCAATATTTGCATTATATTGTATTCTCTCTTTTTTTTGTTTTTGTCCACGTAGATCAACTGAGGAAGATAATAAAGTTATCGAAACCGGTATTGGATATTCATTAATTTGCTGTTTTTTCTTATGACCTAAAATCCCGGTAAAATACACCAACTCCAGTAACTAGATATATATTCGAGGTCGTCAAAGTATACATTTTTAATAAAAAAGTTGGAAGAAGACGGAATAGAATTTCCATACAAAGTTAGCCGTATAATTATTTGAAGTTGCTAGGATTTATTTTTTTGCAAAAAAAGTAATGATTTTTGTTTGTTCAAATTTGAAGTATTTAATATTGACTATAAAGACTTTAAAACAAAACGATTTTTATACATGCCTATATTCATAATTCAAATATAGCCAGTCCTATAGTAAGTTCTAAATTAAAACAGTATTGGAAATTATGTTGGCAATGCGTACCTCGTGACCTCACCTTAAGACAGAAATCTCTGTCTTTCATAATAATAATAATAATAATAATAATAATAAGCCCGCTCCGCATTGTGCGGGCACTGGATCTGGCGTAATTTCCGCGGCTGCATATCGCCAGGGTTTGGGATGCAGTCGTGTGTATTTAGCTCCACTAGTCTCTAGTATGACGCGGCTCAAAAGGTTGCTGAAGTTTGAGATTAGTGGACGCTTGTCAAGACCTGACAAACCCCAAAATAATAATATTTATTAATCCTTTAAATGCAGGACTGCATGTAGGATATGTCAGTACATAAGTTTACAATTTTACACAGATCTTGATCAGTAATACAAGTTATGCAATTAATAAAACAACAAAATCATATATTAAATTACCCAAAATTAATGTTCCCCATTGGCATGACTACACCAGTCCTTACAAATTTTCAAAAATTCATTCATTGAGTATACACAATGCTCTATAAGAAATACCTTAATCTTCCTCTTAAATATAGCAAACTGCGTTTCATTTCTGACATGAAATGGCAGTGAATTAAATAATTTAATACCAACAGTTTTGGGTGATTTTTTTGTCAGTTCCAGCATGTTTGCTGGAGTTCTGAAACAATCTTTTCCTCTGGTGCTATATGAATGCTGGTTCAAATGGCGAGCAAAGTATATTTGATTTTTAAATACATAGACCAGCAACTCTAAGATGTAAATACCAGGAACTGTTAATAATTTGTATTTTACAAAAAGTGGTCTGCATGATTCAGTGCGTCTTTTGTTTGCTATACAACGTATTATTTTTTTCTAGGAAATAAATGTGTCATCTGCCATAGTTGATGATCCCCAGAAGCATATTCCATACTTAAGCATACTATAAAATTGTGCGTAATAAAATTTAATAATTGTCTCCATACTAGCACTTAAAGTCCTAACTTAAACATCCTAACTTAAGTTCTAGTATGAAAAGGGTATTAGACTAATCCTGTCGTTCTTCGTCCTACAGAATCACTAGGCATTTTACTGAATTTTTTCGTGAATTACGTGAAAATCCAACTCTGTTTTCCCTGTGCGAGTCGTTTGGTGAAACTAACTGTTGAAGTACACCTTTGTTCCCAGGGCTGTGGTGTCCCTGTTTAATATTTAATTGTACTTTATATCTAAAGCCGTTAAGGAGTAAAAGATGGTCTCGAATCCTCGGTACATCCCCATTCTCTGGACACTTTGTTTTAATGCACGCCTAAAAAGGTTAATTCTCTTTTGAAATTCTCAGATGTAAATTAAGGCCGTAATGTACAGAGATTTACTTTATTTTTTTAAATAAAACGAGAAAATTATTACTAAGAGCTGGAATATTTGTTTTAAAAAAACAATTCTCAATTTTGGACACAGGGAGTGGACGCAGTTATGTGAAGATATCCAACTAATAAATTAATTGTAACACCTTTGAGAGAATTTATACCTACCCACCTACCTACCATCTACTTATCATCAACCTACGAGGGCTACCTTTTAAGTTTTTACAAAAACTAAGAAAGACATTTTTTTTTTTTTTTTTAACAGACTGTTATTGCTTTTCAGAATATTCGCCTTTAAAATTTATACACTTTTGCACGCGTTCAAACCAATTCTCGAAACATTTTTCCACTCTGAAATTGGTATCGCAAAAACATGGTTTTCGAAGGCTTCAACAGCTTCTTGAGGTGATGAATTTGTTTGACATTGGGAAAGAAAAAAGTCGTTAGGGGATAAATCAGGTGAATACGGGCAATGAGACATTAATTCGATGTTTTTCTCCTTCAAATAATCAATTGTTTAACGTGGTGTGTGGGAGCTTGGTCATGATGAAAAATGATGCGACGTTTTTGGTTGTTTTTCCTGATTTTGTCGATGACTTTTGGCAAACAAATTGTTGTATACCATGCAGCATTAACTGCTCTCCGATCTTCTAAAGGAATGGTTGCGACATGACCAGTACAACCGAAAAAACAATCATTTTCTTGGAAGTGCTTCGTAAACGAACAACTTTTGTGGGGGACATCTTCGAAAACCCAGTGGACTGTTGCATAGTTTCCGGTTCATATGAATAAATCCAAGTTCCATCACCTGTAAGTTATTTACGAATTTTACAGTGCCTAGGTTGATTTTTTTTAGCATTACCAGCTTAAATTATAAGCCCCGCCCTCTGATTTCGTATACATTCAAACAGAGAATTAAATTATAATTTCAACACTTCTCACTGGTTATTAAATTTACGCTTTTAAAAATTAAATGCAACATTTACCAAAATATAAGTAGAATTTTGACAAAATAATTTAAACAAAATAAAAATGCAAAAAGAAACAGAAAATTTAAAATTGACAGGAATCGAACTCTAGTTTGCAAATTACAAAGCAACGACGAAACGCACTACGTTACGAGCGCTTACTTATCTACTGTGTTACATAGCGAATTAAATATTTAACATATTTTAGTTCAAAACATAAAAAATGCGTTATTTTCCGAAAAAATAATCTGATCAAAAATTCCTGTTGTACTATTCCGGTTCACACCAATGTACATTACTTAAAATTTTTTCATATTTTTAGTTTAAACCATCTGGGCTACAGGGTGTGGGACAAATTTTTTTTTGCACAATTTTTGCAAAAATCGCGTCAAAATAATTTATTTTGCAAAAATAAAATTTTGATCTTTAATCCACGTACTAAGGGCTTTCATTTGATACCCTACTCATAATTTTAAAAAATATATTTTTTTTCGATGAGCACATATTTTTTTATATTTTTAGGGGGTTGTTTAGATGTTTTAGTATTTTTCCTATGTGCGGATCAAAGAGTTGTATAAGCATACCAAATTTCAACTCTCTAGGTTTAGCCGTTTGACTTCAATTTTTACCGAACAGACAGACACACAGACAGACAGACAGACAGACAGACAGACAGACAGACAGACAGACAGACAGACAGACAGACAGACAGACAGACGACAAAATGACCTACCTGGTTTTTTGGTCATACCTACAAAACCCTAAAAAGAGCAAGACTTTTTTGCGCCCAAGAGCTTTACAACTGAGTTAAACAATATATTTTTTTCAAACATTGGCAACATTGTCCTGAGTCGAACTTACACCTCGGAGATATCCTTCAGGCTTCAATATAACTTCCCTCTTCCTCCTGGGAATTCAATTATTAAGGTATGATGTTCACGTAATTAATGGTGGTCCAGTTAGGTGATGATAATTTTTTTTTTAGATGAGTTTCGTACTAGCTGCTTGTTAAATCGAATCTATTTACGTGAAAATTCAGTTAAATTTTATCTCGTTCGATTAGAATACGACCAATTGAATTTTTTATTTAATTTGGGAATTTGGGAATTTGAGAAATGAAATCTCAGAAGTTTCGGTTTAAAGTAATTATAAATAATTTTAATTAAATACAACTAGAAAATCTACAGTCAATTTTTTAATAATGAAAATGACGTTACCGAACAAAATCAGAAAATATGTAGCAAACCCAGTATGTTACTTTACAACGTACCAGTTATTGTCCACTAGGTAGCGAGCCTGTGATATTATAAGAGTCTCAACCTGAAATGAGATTCCTGATTAAAGGAGTTTGGGTACTAGGCATGAGTGTTATCCAGGGTTCATCATTACGATATGTGAATTAAATGATATGTATGAGTACTTGCCAACCGACTGATCAGACATCTTGTAATAAGTCTGGATCCTAGCTGTTCACTTAAGTTCTTAAGGGTGAAGGTTTACACACGTTAAGTAAGACGTTTAAAATTAATGAATTTGATTTATTATAATAATATTTACAAAAAGTTAAGTTTGAAAGAATAAAATGTAATTAAATTAATGAATAAAACAAAACAGAATCGAGTAGTCCACCAGAATGCCGACACAGTGCCTCTAAGAATTCAACAAATTAGATGTTACTGCTATGCAGACCGAATACTGACTGATCTCCTCTTCAGAGAGACGTCTTTTTATAAGTCATTTTTAGGCATTTCATGGAAAAAGGGTTTAGTGTTGTTCAAGGGGATGCTAGTTATTAAGCAATAACTCTGAACAAATGTCTCCTTGAGCAATGAAACATTTAAGGCGGCGCCCGTCCTATAGTTCTCAATAGTTTCTTATACAAAACTGATAATCGGAAATAAAATTAATAACAATCTATATATCAAAATTTACAGCGAATTTTTATCTATCTAATAGGATATTTCCAATTGTAGAAAAAACTGTTAGGTAATTGTAAATAAGCAAATGACATTATAGACGCCATATTGTAAACCACTCGACGCATATTTGAGTACGATGCAGCAAATTGTACCTAAAGATTCATTCTACAAATATGTTTGTAGCTATTTTGTTGTATTGTGAAAATTACTTATAGTTATTGTACTTGGTAATCTATTTTTGCCGCCCTCTTGAATCTGCCGCGGTTTTCAAAATTGGTGTTACTGGTAAAAATGATTTATTTTTCATGAAGAATACGTGTACTAAGTGGCATTCCATTATCTTTAAATGTAATATTTTTCGACAAAGGCTCTAAACTATAAGTAATCAAGTCGAAAAAAAAATTGACGTATTATTTGAACATTTCTACACAAAACTATATAAATATAAAACTTATTCGAAACCCACAAATAGATTTAAAAAATTACAGAATATCGCTGATGTCTATTTTTAAGTTATTGAGCGATAACATTTTTACAATAAATGTTTCTACGATTAAAACTATCATATTATCTTGATACAAATTCGGTACAAAATTTGATGTATAGGTTGATACTAATTTTATTTCAGATTGTTAGTTTTGTATAAGAAACTAGTAACCTCTGGGGATTATACGCAGCCCTAAAAGTATATTTCTAAAGATACGTACTTATTTTATTTTATTATCTGAATTCTTAACAAAATTTATTTTTAAAATACCCCTTGTAAAAAAACCAAAAAACGTCGGCAACCCCTTTTAAAGAAATTCTCACGACGGGTGTTTTGTGAAAGTTAGTCATTTTTCTGACAGACTACTCGATTCGTTATATTACTCCCTCCTTTTAAAAAGTGTCTATCCATTTATGACACCTTTTCTCAAGGATCCTTCTCAAATTTGGCTAAACCTTCAAACCTGAGAAGGATCCAAAGAGGAGTTAACTTAACCTTGTAGATGAGTAAACAGTAAAAAAACAGACAATATTTCTGTGAAACGTATAGCTCTTAAAAAAGAACACGAAAAGATATAGAATAAAATTTTTGAGTGTTGAACAAAATTTTTTTGTCTAAAATTTTGCTCATATACACATACATTTTGAGTTGTATATCTCAAAAATAATGTAGTATTTTTCTATTTATCTATTTTTGTAAAAATGTAAAAAGTTCAACATGGCAACATGGCTGGAAGTTTTCATGTCTGGGGCGGGTTACTCCCTGTGAGGTCATACATCACGCGTCCCTCCCGGAGTGGTGTGCGCTGCCCGGAGCAGCCCGGAGTCCCATCTACCGGACCACCCAACTGAAACTCCCGGACAGCACACCGCTTAATGGGCTGAGGACGATTTAGAACTGCTAGATACGCTAGCGAACCAACGTCAACTACATTATATAAGGAGATCTTAGCTTTCATATTAACCATGCACATTTTCACTTGCAAATTACAATTATTTAATATTTTAAAATATACTTTAAATATTACAAAGGCATTGTTGGAATTGTTATAAATAAATAAATACGTATACAGTACAGAAAAAAATTCTGTGTGCACTTATAGACACACACTGTTTTTCAAGCTGTGGGCCGCAACCCCCTGTGGGGTCTCAAAAGTAATGAAGGGGATCATCTACTAAAGAAATAAATAATTCTGCTACTGTAAATAATTATCTGTTTATTAATTACACTGTAAATCCAATTAGTAAACTTTTTAGGTTTTGTAGGTATGACCAAAAAACCCTTATACCGTCATTTTGTCGTCTGTCTGTCTGTCTGTCTGTCTGTCTGTCTGTCTGTCTGTCTGTCTGTCTGTCTGTCTGTCTGTCTGTCTGTCTGTTCGGTAAAAATTGTAGCCAAACGGCGAAACCTAGAGAGTTGAAATTTGGCATGCTTGTACAACTTTTTGACCCGCACATAGGAAAAATACTAAAACATCTAAAAAACATATCCCCCTAAAAGTATAAACAAATATGTACTCAACGAAAAAAAAAAAATATTTTTTTAAAATTCTGAGTAGGGTATCAAATGAAAGCCCTTAATCAAAATTTTATTTTTGCAAAATAAATTATTTTGACGCGATTTTTGTCAAAATTGTGCAAAAAAATTTTTGTCCCACACCCTGTAGCACAGATGGTTTAAACTAAAAATTTGAAAAAATTCTAAGTAATGTATATTGGTGTGAACCGGAATAGTACAACAGGATTTTTTGATCAGATTATGTTTTCGGAAAATAATGCATTTTTTGTGTTTTTAACCAAAATATGTTAAATATTTAATTCGCTATGCAACCAAGTTGATACGTCAGCGCTCGTGGCATTGTGCGTTAAGTCATTTGTTTTCTAATTTGTAAACAGAGGTAACTTGCAAACTAGAGTTCGAATCCTGTTAATTTTATTTTTTTTTTGCAGTTTTCTTTTGTTTAAATTATTTTGTCAAAATTCTAATTATATTTTGGTAAATGTTGCATTTAATTTTTAAAAGCGTAAATTTAATAATCAGTGGGAAGTGTTGAAATTATAATTTAATTCTGTTTGATGTATACGAAATCAGAGGGCGGGGCTAATAATTTAAGCAACCAATAGAAGCCATACGCGCAATTTTCAAAATCTTAATGAACCTTGCTATGTAAAAAAAAATACTGCACATATTTAGAAACTTAAATAATTGTATTAGGCATTTGAATTAAAATTCATAAAAAAATATTTTGACATAAAATTTGTTTTGGCATCCCAAATAATCATCATTCAGTTATTAAATACCTGCAAAACCCTGAAATGTGTGAAAATTCACACTTCACATCAATTTTTTACTTTGATTTGAAGACAAATTTCAAGACAGTGACTTGTTTGGGTATTTTTACCTACCACAATCATATTCACAACTTTAAAGAAGCGATACACATAATATCTAATTAAACACATTTGAACATATTTGCTGCTTCATATGAGTGTTTTAACATATTTCTTAAAAAGACTTATTTCGTCAGGTTCACATACAAATTTTAGTGATAGTACGTTTAGTCCTTTATATAAATTTGTTAAAATAAATAACATGAATGCACCATCCTTCCAATTTGGTTTTAGAAAGCAATGGAACACATCACAGCAGTTATTAATCGGAAAAGGTTTTGATAAGAAACAATTTGCCACAGTAGTATTTCTAAACATAGCTCAGGTATTTGACAAAGTCTGGATAGATGCTCTCAAATTTAAATTATTAAACTTAGAATTACCTGGCTATCTCACAGAAATCATATTTTCTTTTCTCGAGGAACAGACTTTCTTCACAAAAATAAATAATACTATTTCATCACACAAACAAATACTTGTAGGGGTTCCACAAGGTAGTATTCTAGGCCTAACATTGTTTAATATTTTGTTAGAGACCTACCCTCTAGCTAGTGTTTCTTCTCGAGAATTCTTTCTCGATAATTTCTCGAAAAAAAGTTATAATTCTCATTTTTCATTTCTTGAGAAATGTAAAATTTTTTCTCGAAAAATGTAAATTTTTCTTGACGCCACGTTAAACGCATCTGTGGCAATAGATAAGAAGCAATTTATAATATTTAGCTAATTAGCATTTATTGTCAGAGTCGCAGTAAGGGGGGGGGGAGGGGACAACGGCCCCTACCGCACTAAAGAAAAGGGCGCTGACGGGCTTTCTAAGGGGCGCCATTGTGAAGAAAGATGAGGACTTTTTTTTTTTGCTCATTACTTGAATTTTTGGAGGTGAGGAACTTTTTCTTTTGCTCATCACTTAAATTTTGAGAGGTAAGAACCTTGTTTTTATTTACCAAGGGCGCCAAAACACGGCTCTGACCCTAGCGCAAGTTTTCCTTACTGCGGCTCTGTTTATTGTTACATTATTTTATTTTAATTTAGTGTATTATTTATAATAATCAATTACATTTCATTTTTTTGTTTAGTTTAAAACTGTTATGTAAAAGATTACCTACAAGTTAAATAAAATAATTATTACTATTATTATTAATTTCTTAATTTTTTGGAAATTTCTCTATACATATGTATTTTCAATTAATATGCAATTTACGTGCCGTTTTCGTAATCATTTTTAAAGCCCCGTTATCCATTTGTTCTAATGTTATTTAAATGAATACTTGAATACTTTAAATATTATTACTGGAGTTATTTTATGAATTCGAGGTCGTCAACTTTAAGGTTGACTATAATTTTAACATGTTTTTATCCTCTACAATATTTTCAACATTAAAAAAAGATATATATTCTAATAATTATTTTTCTCGAGATTTCTCGAGAATTCTCGATGATTCTCGGCAATATAGTAGATTTGCCCAAATTCCCTCGTTTTTAGAAAGCGAAAAAACTTCTGGGTTTCATATATTATTGATTAATGTGCAAGCAACTCTTTCACCTGGATCTTTAAAATATAATTCAAATTAAACAATATGGATACGTGAAAGGAGACTTTCTGATCCTTTGAAATGGTTTTTTTTTTTTTGCGGGAAAACGAAGAGGAGATAACCTAGTGTGCTTCGAAAAAGGCTCATCTCTGAGAATCATTTTCATTCATCATTTTTGAAATCATGCGGAGAATGACGCTGTAATTTTCTGCGTTAGGGAGATTATAGATGAAATTTTCTTGCTTGCAAATTAAGAGTCGAATCATCTACATTGCATTTCTATAAAATAATGAAAATATAAAAAAATCCAAGATGGCCCTTGTCAAAATAATCGTTTGAACTATGTATCCTAGTATTAATTTTAGCAGTGCACTATTTGGTAAAACTTTTGATGAAAATATTAATATGAAAACTATCTGAATAATAAACTATGTAGTATATTTGCACATGTATGTACGTCAATATAATATAAAATACATAATGAGGGTGTGGAGAGTATATTCATGTTGAGACATAGTTTGCTCGGTCTAATTGACAATCTCCGGACTTGTCAAAGCATGTCTTTGACTCTTTTGACTGTTGTACGTGGATAATAATGAGCAATATTTGCATAAACCATTTCTCTCGCATGTCACCCACATATTAAAATGACAACTACTAACACGGACAGCTAGATAACTTTAAAACATCATTAATAACTACATTTTGTTATGAATATTTCATTTTAAACTTTTGAAAACACACAAAAATCCCTAAACTTCGTACTTGATTATACCAGTAATTTTCTAAACTGGTTGAGCTGTGTTCAATATTAATTCAAGTTGTTATCTCATAACATTTTGAAATTAAACAAGTATCACTACTATCACTAGCTGTTCGCAGAAGACGCGGAGATCTAATACAAATGTATAAGATATCCACTGGACCTTCATTTCCATACGTATAAGATTATGATTGTTCAAAAACTGCTGCAAAACAATTCATGAGACGACACAGGTTCGCAGAAGCGATGTTGGAATTGCTGACAGACGATATCGTTTTGATCACGAGTGACGAGGCCCACTTTCATTTATCGGGGATGGTAAACAAACAGAACTTTCGGTACTGGGCAACCGAAAACCCTCAACAACTGCATCAGAATCCTCTACACAGCGAGACACTGTTTGGTGTGGCGTATCTCGAACCTACATTATTGGGCCTTATTTTTTTCGAGAAAACAGTCGAACATTGACTGTTAACACAGATCGCTACGTTACCATGTTGCGTGATTATTTTCTGCCAGAAGTAAGAGAACGACGCATCAACCTCAACACAGTTTGTTTTCAACAAGATGGGTCAACTTGCTATACATCAAAAGAAACAATGGCTTTTTTAAGACAGCATTTTCCAGGACGCTTGATTTCATTGCGTGGGAATATGGAGTGGCCACCTCGGTCACTAGACCTGTCATCTTGTGACTACTTTTTATGGGGCTACCTAAAAGCTCAAGCTTACATTAACAAACCACGTACTCTTGAAGAGCGTTCCGAAAATTCAAAGGATTCTACGTGCCATGCTTGAACATTGTATGGACAATTTGCCACCCGTCTATAAGAATGCCTCGACAAAAATGGACGCCACCTAAAGCATGTGTTTTTTTGATTATTTTTTCGAAAATTGATGTGCATTTTTTGCAATTGGCAATGTACCAGTTATTTATAAAAACAAGTTTTGAAATTGGTTCGTAATTAAATTAGTGATAGTCTTTTCAAAAATATCGGTATAATTAATAATAAATTTTTGAAGTCGCTGAATGTTGAACGAGTTATTTCACAAGGATCCATTTTAGGACCACTTCTATTTCTAATCTACGTAAACGATTTCGCCAATTGTATTGAAAATGATTGTATTTTATATGCAGATGATACCACCATAATCTCTCACTCACTATCATTAAATTTAATAAATGAAAATAATATAATCATTGAAAAAGCAAATGGTTTCTTTCGAACGAATTATCTCTCAATAATTCGAAAACTCAAAACCTTTTAATAAGTTGTAAAAACCATAATTTTTCAAATCCTTCTTCTGTTGCTTTTCTGGGTGTTTATGTTGACCCTGCACTTAAGTGGGATCAGCACGTAGACATTCTTGCCAAAAAAAATCTGCAAAACTATATTTCTTTTTCGCAATCTGGCCAATATTGTCTCAAAAGAAATAATGTTGTTATCATATTATGCCCTATTTCAGTCACATATTTCTTATACTCTTCTAGCTTGGGGACATTCTGTTTCAGCTAATAGAATTCATTCCCTTCAAGGACGTGCTATTCGAATTTTAGCAAAAATTAACTACAGAGCTGACTGTTAGAATGCATTTAAAGAATTAGAAATAATGACATTTCTTTCCCTCTATATTTATCAGTGTGCCATTCGAATGCCACTAGAAATAAAGACCATATATATCCAAACTTTTTACGTTTAACTAAATCACGCAATGTCTCTAATTATTACAGCATAAAATTTTTCAGTATTTTGCCAGAGGAATATAAAGTCCTGCGTTTTCTGAATTTCAAGAAAACTGTAAAAGAATTTTTGAATGTTAAATTTTAAATTTATTTATGTCCATATATTAACACCATATATTATTGTACTACCCTAATAATTACTGCCATTTTATTTTGCTCCATATTAACATGTATTTGTACTTTGTTTCGTATTGCTTGTATGACTGACTAAAACAATGTTTAATTTGTATTATGGTCTATAAAATTATTATTATTATCATACCTCTCTGCCGGACCCTGTATAAAACTATAACAATTATTTTAATAAATGGCCCTGGACCACTATAGAGTCGGAAACTATCGTCCGCCATTTTGAAAGATTATCTTGGTCTTCTCAAGTAGCATGTAATACTAATTTCTTTAATATTTTTATTCAATGCTCCCATTATTTAAAAACTTAATGCCACTTATATTGTTCTTTCTAGAAACATTTTACCAAAGACTACAGTTCAGAAGCAATTGTAAAATGATGTCACGTAATTTTAAAAAAAATCGTAGTTAATTTTGAATGTAGTGAGTTAATAATGCATGGATGAAAGTGAAAATATAGCGGTATAAATGTGCGAGCAGAGCATTTTTCAGCTATAAAACAAATAATGGAATGGAGTATGATAATGTGTTTTATCGTGAGTTCGATGTCTAATAAAAACATCGATAGTCTAGTGCGATAATATTGAAATTGAACAAATTCTTGTGTAAAAAGGCCACTAAAGCCCCGATCAATATGAACCAGTGGTACGCCAGAAAAAAGACCAATCGTAAAACAAACACAAGCGTGTATCCATAGCGACAAAATGGTTGTGCCTTTAAAAACAATGAGTATTTGCCGATGGGGTATTTTTACAACAAATTTAACATCGAAATGCAATGAAAATTGTGTTTTGTTACATAAACTAGTTTAAAATGACCACAAACGAACGGTACACACTCCTATTTACGTATGCGAATGCGCTATTGGCTATTTTCAACTAATCCAACCGATACAAATGTTAGACGGACGATCTCAATGAAACGATACGTGCGTCCGTATTCACAATCGACAATACTTCGCATACGTAATCGATTCTTAAGATTACAATTAAGAAAACGTGAGAAAGATGAGAATAATCTCGACGGACGATCTAAATGAAACGATACAAGCATTCATATTCACAATCGATAATACTTGGCATACAAAATCGATCCTTAAGATTACAATTAAGAAAACGTGAGAAAGGGATAACCCCAATAAGGCACGCACTCAGCAATTTTTCTTGGAGGGGGGTTCAGAAGACGAAATTGTTTTAAAGGGTAGAAATCAAGAAATTATTCGGATACAACTGCTGGTCAATTACTCTTTGCAAGTGTTGACCTAAACAAATTGACATCACTTACATTTTTACAAAAACCACATGTTCTTAAAGCTGTGGGGGGGGGTCTAGACCGTGAGCCCCCTCCCCCTCTGGACGCACGTCTGACCTCAACTGAGCTGACCTATTTTTCCTAAAACAATTCATTCATCTTATTAAATATCTGTCGTCAAAAGAAGATCTTTATTGTGCTTTGAGATCTAAAGACCCATTTAGACACCCAAATTAAGCTCATATCGGATTTAATTTTTTAAGTTTTGAAATTGTTTAATTTATAAGTGCTTTGAAGTACCGTAACGTTCTATGTAACAAATTAGTGTGCGGTTTTAATATATAGTCTGTACCAAATTAGTTTTGAAGATCGCAATAAAATAATAAAAGTTAGGGAACTCATAAAATTACAATAGAAGTAATTTAACTAGGTGTGTCAACCCATAGCCGTAGGAATTAGTTCACATTACGCATTCTACTTAAAGGATTAACAAAAACAAGTATACTTATTTATAGTTAGTACTTAAACGTATGTATGCGCCACTGACCGTTGACTGTTTACAAAGTGGTTGTAAACATGAACCTAGTTCTTTTGTAGTTTAACAATGTGATTATAGTTATACGGGATAATTATTTTATGCCGATCTTTAAAAATAATATGGTATGTTCTATACCTACTCGATTATATTTTTAAGTTTCACGATTTTATGTAAAGCCAGTTTATTTGGTTTAAGCGGAACTAGATTTTCAAATCTAGTATTTTTTAACGATTAAATGAAGCATTTGATCATTTTGTTTTGTAAAACCCCAATTCAATAGTTAAGAAAATAGCTAGTGACAACTTAAGAAAATTCAAATTCCATTTAGTTCCTATTAAACAACTGGAATAACAGCATATTCCATATGCTAGATTCACAATGTCTAAATTATAAATTAATTAACGTTTATTTATATATTAGTAATTAATGTTAAATTTGTACTTGGAAATTAAGCAGCATGCACAACAATGTAAATTAAAATTAAGACACAGACATTGAGCGTTGTACCTGTTAAACTTCTATCGATTTCTACTTTATCGATCTAAATTCAATAGCTGCTTATATTGTTGTAGTTTTAGGTATCTAATTGTTTTGAAAAAAATTACAATGGAGAAGAAATGTATATCTTAATCATAGAAAACAGGAAGGAGTAGACAGAAACAGAACAGTATAGTCATAGAAATTTTTAGGTTAGACAGATTCTTACTGCGCATGCGCTTATTATAAATTAAGCGTAAAAGTTTGGAGATTGTAATCTCCTAATTTTAATTTATAAATATAAGTTCTAATTGAGAAGGTTCTGAACGCTAACGTACGTATAACAAACATTTACGTTAATTTTAAATACTAATTTTAATTTATAATTTTGATATTGTGAATGCGAAAAAAACACTTAAGGATGAAGGGCCAGACTTTTCATGCAGGCTGTTTGAAACTTATAATGACATGGCCCGCGGAACGTAGGTTGCACACCACTGATGTAGTTCATAAAGAAAACCAATGATATTTTCTAAATATCTTGAGGTACAAACCATAGACTGAATGGAAGAAGATGGAACAGGTTATTTTATTTATCTAGCATCAACAAATACCGTATCCGAAAAAATATTTTTTCTCGTGTCTATTCTCTGTTCCTCTAAGAAAAAACGCCTTTGAGTTAGGCCTGGACGCCTGTGCAGCTAAACCTGTAGTTCAAGTTTCGGACACGTTTAGAAAAATATGGTCTGCTTTTGTCAGTTATTTACGGTTTTTTAATTTTTATCATTTTATTTTTGTCCTCATCAAATCACAAAGTGACTTAGCTTTCACGTCAAATAATCCAGGCGGGATATTCTTGTTTGTGTTTATATTTGGCGCGTTTTGAGCAGTTCATAAACTGCCACCAGAGCGCTATTTTGGCGCTATATTTAAATTTATAATGTTTAAAAACAATTGTTTTTAGTTTTATTGAATTGTTGAGAGAATGTTGAATTTAGAGGTAGATTTATCAATGTATCCCCTTTAGTTGGAGTTAATTTTAAATACAATTCCTCTAAAAATATTTAAATGCCTTCAATATATTTTATAGGGGTTCCTTCAACCACAGAGCTCTGGTGTAGTCCCCACACTAATGCATCTTTTTTCCGGACAAGCAGTTTTTTTATTACTCTCAGTGGCTGGAGTCTCTCTCGACTGACTTTTTAAAATTTATTATCAGACATTTTAGTTCATTTATTTCTTGGATGTGGAACAGTTCGTCCAATGAGAGTCAGTCCCAAGCCAGAACAATGTTATTTCTCAGCTATCTCATTATTCAAAGCAAGTCTTTTGAGTTTTGTCAATGTCACACACAGGAACAATTTCTTTTATTATTCACAGTAAAAAGAGAAACTTTTGAAATATCAAATAAATTTTGTTGGTTAATCTGCCACGATCTGTGGTCGAGTAAAAATAAAATTTCTAAAATAGTATCATTGACATAATAATGGAATAAATAACACTGGTAAACAAAACTGAACTTATTTTTTGTGACACGCACGAAACATGGTGTATCCCACGTAAAATTTGACCCAAGAGCCGAAAATGACCACAGATTTTTTCTATCACCCATCATTTTTTTGCTATGAGGTATTGTTGGTGTCTAACAAAATATAGCGATGGACGTATTATTATTAATTTTAACCCATTAACGCCGACCGTACCCATTTGAGGACGCTTATAAAAATAAACATTCAACGTATGTGTAAACTGTTTATGAAATTTTTCTAGTTCTAACTTGTTAATATAAAGACTGCAATGAATCATTGGAATTAGAGTGATTGAACAATGACTAGTTGTGACTTGAGATTGCTTGGTATTACACGGTATTTTGAAATGGTGTAGTTACGTTAAAAAAAATTGTGTTTGATAAATAAAAAAATATAGTTTTAATTTTTTTTTTCCCAAAACATAGCGTCTATAGACTAATATTAATGTAAGTATACACAATTATTCATTTATTTTTTATTTGGTAGTTTTTAGCTGCCATTATAACTTACCGTCCTCAAATGAGGACGTTAGGCAGAAATATATAAACTGTATTTTTTTTTTTTTCTTTTCATGTCAGAAGAAAATATTTATTTATTATGGATCCTAAAACTTTTTATTGTTCCAAAACCTTCCAAAAGTTGGAACAAGCCTTGGAAGAGATTGAAAATGAAGAGTATGAACAGGTTGACAACATTGACGTTCTCCCACCAAATTTGGATGAATTGACAGATACTGAAGAACTTGATGATGATATTATAGAGAATCCAAATTACATTCCGAAGGAAGAGGCAAGAGGCTCATATGATTACAGATATGACAAAACAAATGACATTTTATGCGTGAAATGGTATGATAACAATGTTTGCTCCATGATATCAAATTATGACACTATTGAGCCACTGAATCATGTAAAGCGGTGGTCCAGATCTACAAAGTCTAAAGAAAATGTAGTTCAGCCGAAATTGTTTGCTACTTACAATTCTGGAATGGGCGGGGTAGATACCCATGATCAGTGCATATCATTGTATCGAATTGGTGTAAAAGGTAAAAAACGGTGGTGGGTTTTATTTACCTATTTTCTTGATATGGTCATGACTAATGCCTGGAAAATGCATCAAATGACTTCAGAAAATATGGTGGATTAGTTAGAATTCCGGCGTTATATAACAAGCAGTTATCTGAGAGATGGCACCACTTCCAGAACCCAAAGGAAAAGAAAAGCTGGATCCAGCGTTGAATTAACTGAAGGTTTTCATTTTCCAGGAAAATTAGAAAAACAATTAAAATGTTGTGTGTGTCATTTGAAAGCCAGATGGACATGTAAAAAGTGCCAGAAAACAATGTTCATTGAAAAAGGATGTTTTGAAAAACATCACACATCTGCCTAACGTCCCCATTTGAGGACGCCCTTGTATCTTTACAGTTGATAAAAAAATAAATAAAATTCTTAAATATATGTAATAATTGTAACCTAGACTTCATGTTTTTGTATAATTTAAAACTTTTTTCTTACCAGTTTCATTTTAGGCGTTAATGGGTTAAGTTATCTCAAAATGTTGTTTATGATGTTTTACGTCGATATTTTGTTACTGAAGCATCCCTAATTAATGTCCTCCAGTGTTTAGCAAGCAAATTTGGGCTCCATTTACCTTGATATCGCTTTTCCATGGCGGAAATGTCTTGGTGTTTAAATTAACCGAAATTTAAAAATACAGAAACAAGAACTTTTTGTAGAATTCTAAATAGAAGTAAACATTTAAATTGTTATATTTTAGTTAATGACAGTAGAACTTTTTCATGGAAATACCTTCAAAAAACTCTGTAAAAAGCCCCCTACATTTAAATTAGAAGGCAGAAAAAGAAACTTTTTTAAATGAAAAAGGGAAGTTCGTTAGGTTTTTTTTTTCGTTCTCCTACGTTACGTATTAACGTTAAAGTAACCACTGAATCGTGACATAAGAGAATAAACTTTGTAATGTGAAACACGGTGTTAAATGTATAGTCATATATTATTCAGTATTTTAAAGGTTACTTTACGTACACATGTACGTTTGTACAAGAAATGTTACACAGAGATTTTTAATAAGGCTAAAAAACACACCTGGAGTAAAGCTTGCTACAACTCAAATATAAATCCACTTCTGCCAACGTAAAGAATATAAAATTTACATTCATGAAGTGTTAGTTAAGATTACATACAAAAACACACAAACACAAATGCACAAATAAAATAATAAAAACAGTTATACCTTGAATGTATTTCTATGAGGGCTACCTTTTAAGCTTTTACAAAAACTAAAAATGATTTTTTTTTGGTTTTATTGCTTTTCAAAATATTCACCTTTAAAATTTATACACTTTTGCATGCTTTCAAACCAATTTTCGAAACATTTTTTCCTATTTGAAGTTGGTATCTCAAAAACAAAACGTTCTGTAAGAATCCTGAATAATGTTCCTAACAGGCACCACTGCCGAGAGCTCTTTAAGAAATGCAGCATTTTGTCTTTTTATAGTTTATTTGTTTATGCTTGTCTGGTATACATTAAAGAAAACCCGAAGAAATATGTAACCGTATCCTCTAGACATATTTTCAATGTTCGCTCTGCTGGCAACATCAGACTACCAAGACTTAGATTGTCTAAATCTAGGAATGGTATTTTTTGGCAGCTACTTTCTTTAACTACGTCTAGTCCAAAATCAAAAAAATTCTTATTGAAAATTGTCTCTACAATTCGGTCGGATTTTTCAAAATTAATTTCTGTAATTACACATAACACGTAAGCTGTTTTTTTTTCTACCTTTGTTAATTTTATATATATATTTTTTCTCTATCTCTTATCTATCATATGTAATATTGTATTTTCATTTTTCAATGTTTTCAAATGTTTTTCTACTTTTATTCAATGAATTTATCATATATGTACTGACAAATGTAAACGTCGTAAGATGTCTAGCATGAAATAAATATTATTATTATTAACATGGTTTTCGAAGGCTTCAACAGCTTCTTGAGGTGATGAAAAACGAGCTTTTTCTTAAACTTAATACAAATTACTTAGGCGTCGGCTTATATACTTGTCTCTCTTCGTCCTTCATCCTTAATTGGTCGTCCTCTTCTTCTTTTTTCTATCGGCCTCGCCTCATAGAATGCTTTAGCTGTTCTTTCATCTCCCCTTTGTACATGTCCTAGCCATCTTAGTTGACCTTCTTGTATAATCCATTCAACTGGTTCCTTCATCTGCAATTGTTCCCTAAACGTCGCGTTTCTAATCCAGTCCATCTTCGTCTTTCCCGCTATTTTCCTTAAAAATCTCATTTCAGTACTTCTAATTTTACTTTGGTGTTTTATCGTGGGAGTCCACGATTCACTGGCATATGTGAGTATTGACACCGTTATTCTTTTGAATACCTATACTTTTGTTTCTGTGGGGATCTGTTTACTTCCAAGAAATCTGCTTCTGATGGCATTAAATAGCCTTCCTGTTCTTCCTATTCTTTCCATTATTTCGACATTCAGGTCGCCATCTGTATTTATTGTGAAAATTTACAATGTTTTTTATTTCAACCATTATTAAATATACAAAATTTTAACAAAGTTAATTTGTCGACATTAAATTATAAAATTAACACTCTTTGGAGCTTAATTTGGATATCTAAATGGGCCTTAATACTTAGAGAAAACGTTGCCAATTGTTCGTGCACCAACATAGTGTCCACCAAAATGGCTTCTGACTACCTTTTTGTATTATGATTTTGATATGCACTGGTGTATAGTGATGAAAGCAGGTAATATTTTGTGTAGTCATTGTTACGATGTGCCGTGTTTTTGTTTTCAATTAGCAATGCGTGTTATCGAAAGGGTTAACGATTCACCGATAGTTTCCGACAAATTTATTTGATGAGGTCTGATCATCCAGTTTTTGCACTTTCACGACTAAAACTACACTATTCAACCATTACTTTTTACGTATTTTAACTATAAATGGTTATCAGTTCAAAAGATATCGATACCTGACATCGATGGTTACTGGATCTCTTACATCGATATAGGAAAGATATCGAACAAAAATAATATTCATCCCCAATTTTAACCACTATGAAACTATATACGAGAGACAATAATTTATTTATTTATTTATTTATTTATTTATTTATTTATTTATACATTGGGGAAGCTAACGGTTGCCCACAAGTAGCTTCCACGAAATACAATTAAATAGTGAACAAAATCTTATAAATTATATTACAGGTTGTGTACGTAAACAAAGTATATTAATTATTAAGTATCTCATTACAATTTATATTAATTAAGTATTTAGAAATTATAAATCTTATTACAATAATTTTTTTAGTTTATTAAAAGTTAAGGAAAATATATCGATTAGAAATTATTATAATTAAATTATTTAATTAAAGAGACAAATTTATGTAGAAAAAAACGGTTTGTAGGAGGAGTTTGGTGCTTTCATGACTTTAGGTTGGCATCACTGGGATGAGCTGAGAACACCTGACGGATAAAAATTGTTTTGTTTATAACCTCGAAATTGCATTTAACGATGGCGTGTTCGCTTGAAGTTTCCACATTAGTTGAACAACGCTCAGTGATCCGGTTTTTGCTTTCTCAAGCTGAAAAACCAGCTAAAATCTTTTCACGAATGATTTTACAGTATGGTGAAAGTTGTATGAATCACGGAAATTTTTACAAGTGGGTTGAACATTTTACATTAGTTGAACAACGCTCAGTGATCCGGTTTTTGATTTCTGAAGGTGAAAAACCAGCTAAAATCTTTTCACGAATGATTTTACAGTATGGTGAAAGTTGTATGAATCACGGAAATTTTTACAAGTGGGCAGAACAGTTCAAAAATGGACGAACCTCAGTGACCGACGAGCAACGTCCTGGCCGGCCAGTTGAAGTGTCAACTCCTTCGCTTGAAACCCGCATTGACGACATTATTCGTTGAAGATATAGCAAAAAAAAGTTGCAGTAAGTGTTGGCACAGTTCATCACGTTATCATTGACAAGCTCAAGTACAGCAAAACAAGTGCAAGTTGGGTCCCGAAACAGTTAACGCAACAACACAAGAAAACAAGACTCAAAGTGTGTACAGACTTGAAAGAACGCTATGAAAGAGAAGGTGATCCTTTTCTAAACAAGATTTTAACGTGTGATGAAACTTGGGTTCACCATTTTGAACCAGAATCCAAAAGACAAAGTATGGAATGGAAGCACACCAGCTCACCTGTCAGAAATTCAGAATGCAAGCATCAGCGGGAAAAATTATGTTGTCTTTTGGGATGCCCGAGGTGTCTTTTGTGATTATTTGGAAGATCAGCGTACAATAAACAGTGCCTACTACTCAGACATGCTGATGAACAAAGTAAAGCCAGCAATCAGAGAAAAACGTCGCCAGTCTCAAAGAAAAGGTGTGATATTGCTCCACGACAATGCTGGCCCTTATACCGCCAAGCTGACCCAAGAAACCATTGAAAAAATGGGGAGATACTACCTCATCCTCCCTACAGTCCAGATTTGGCTCCCTCTGATTTTCATTTGTTTGGTCCACTCAAGGAGGCATTACGTGGAAAAAAGTACAGCGACAACGAAGTCAAAGAATTTGTGGGAAAATGACTCAAACAACAAGACAAAGATTTCTTTGCATCAAGTATAAAAAAACTAGTTCATCGTTGGGACAAGTGAATTAATATTCGTGGGGATTATGTGGGGAAAAGTCTCATTTTGTAAAAATACACAGTTTTTTTACATCAATTTTTCTCTTTAATTATTGAATGTCCCTCCTATATATACATATATATATATATATATTTAAATCCACTCAGAACAGAGCGGTAGTAGCATTTTTTGCAGTACCAAACAACCAAGAAATATGACTGAAGTAAGCGTTTTTAATCTAAATTTTTAGCAAATTTTCTGTATAAATTTTTAATGTGAAGAAAACGAAAAATACGTCTTTAATTAAAAATTCAAAATTAATTCTTAACTTCTTGCCTTTGCTTTTGCTTTAATGAATTTTACAGTTTTAATCAAGAAAATAATTATTCCATAAATATTTAAGACGAAATTATGATGTAAATAGGATTCTGGTTGGTAGCGAGTACGAGTTATCCTTGCTACGTAATAAGGATGTGACCCTTTGCAGGATAACACTTCTATTGTGGAGCCTGGGAAAATGAGAGGTCCTGAAAGTGGCAGATTCTGTCCTCTTGAATAATATATTATCCTTTTTCAAACCCAGGGTTAGAGTGCAGGTTTTAGACTAATGCAATGTTTTTGTTAACTCTGATAAACTTTTTTTATTTTAGATAGAAAAGGAATATTTAACAGTAAAAAAATCAATATTTTTCAAGAAAATAATCCGATATAAAATCCACTTGTACTGCTTTAGTTTGCATTAATGTGCATTAGTTAGGATTTTGTTTTGATTTTTAGAACAACATCTATGAAAAAAAAAAATAAATAAAAAAATTGATGTGAAGTGTGAATTTTCACACATTGCAGGGTTTTGCAGGTATATAATAAGTGAAGGCGGCATGCTGAGTGTGTAGGACAAATTTTGCTTTGTAGTAACCACGGCAAAATGAACGATCTTTTTAAAATAATTTATCGTCTGTTAATCTCAGAGCTTTAAAAACAAATTTTATGTTTTTAAAGCTCTAATATCATTATTTAGGTTTCTAAATAAGTGCAGTATTTTTTTTATATAACAAGGTTCATTAAGATTTTGAAAATTGCGCCTATGGCTTTCATTGGTTGTCTTAAATCATACGCTCCGCCCCTCTGGTTTCGTATAAATGACACATAGAATGAAAATATAATTCCAATTGGTTATTAAATTTACGCTCTTGAAAATTAAATTCAAAATTTGCTAAAATATAACTAGAATTTTAACAAATTAATTTAAACAAAATAAAAATTTTATAAAAAAAAACAAAAAAAAAATTAACTCCACAAGCCAGGAACGAACCTGCGTTGTGTATAACAAATCTGCTTAGTTGGCGCGCAACATAGCCTCTAGACCACCACACGCTTAACAACTCAGCGTGTTATATGAGTATAAGCTATATGCATCGTCAACCAAAAAACACAAAAAATGCGTTATTTTCCGAAAACATAATCTGATCAAAAATTCCTGTTGTACTATTCCGGTTCACACCAATGTACATTACTTAGAATTTTTTCAGATTTTTAGTTTAAACCATCTGGGCTACAGGGTGTGGGACAAAATTTTTTTTGCACAATTTTGGCAAAAATAGCATCAAAATAATTTATTTTGCAAAAATAAAATTTTGATCGTTAATCCGCGTAGTAAGGGCTTTAATTTGATACCCTACTCAGAATTTAAAAAAAATATTTTTTTTTTCGATGAGCACATATTTGTTTATATTTTTAGGGGGATATGTTTTTTAAATGTTTTAGTATTTTTCCTATGTGCGGGTCAAAAAGTTGTATAAGCATGCCAAATTTCAACTCTCTAGGTTTAGCCGTTTGGCTACAATTTTTACCGAACAGACAGACAGACAGACAGACAGACAGACAGACAGACAGACAGACAGACAGACAGACAGACGACAAAATGACGGTATAAGGGTTTTTTGGTCATACCTACAAAACCCTAAAAACTGCCAATTTGCTGCAAAAATTATATCAATATATACGGTGGCTACCTTTTAAGATTTTACAAAATATAAGATCTAAGTTTGAGAAATTTTTCCAGAAATGGAAAATAGTTAAATTTATATATTTTTACTTGCCCGACCTTAATATATAAGGGGCAAGTATTGTAATCGCGAAAATTTTCGATGTCGAGATTTTGACTGAAGACCACGTTTCATGGTCCAGGGAATCCAAAAAACCTATTTTCGAAGTGCGTTCCGTATGTGTGTGTGTCTGTGTGTCTGTGTGTCTTTGTTTATACACGATAACTCAAAAACGGTTTAACTTAAAGAGTTCGTTCTGGTACTAAAAAATTCTCCTAATAATTGGGAAGAACCCTATTGTTTTTTATTAAAATCCGAAACCGGAAACGGAAGTTATTAAACTTTAAAATTTTAAAAAATTCTTCAAAATTAAACTAGTAAACTAAGCCTTGGACAAAAATTTGTATAGGACATAATTTGATGTATTTTTGAAGATTTACCTAAATCTTCTTTTAAATTTAAAAAAAAAAAATATTTTTTTTTTATGTATTTTTTTATTATTTTTTTTTTTATGGGAGGGCAAGTCTAGCGGAGGTCTCCCTTCACCACCGGTTTATACTTTTAAATACCTTGGTACCGTGATAAATCAGGTGAATTACAGCAGGAAATTACGAACAGAATTAAAGCTGTTTATGCATCGTATGAGGGCTGCATTTTAAGTTTTTACAAAAACTAAAAAAAATTTTTTTTTGGAACAAACTGTTTTATTGCTTTTCAAAATATTCGCCTTTAAGATTTATACACTTTTACATGCGTTCAAACCAATACTCGAAACATTTTTTCCACTCTGAAGTTGGTATCTCAAAAACATGGTTTTCAAAGGCTTCAACAGCTTCTTGATGTGATGAAAATCGCTGTCCACTCATTTTTTGTTTGACATTGGGAAACATGAAAAAGTCATTAGGGGATAAATCAGGTGAATATGGACAATGAGACATTAATTCGATATTTGTCTCCTTCAATTAATCAATTGTTTGGCGTGCTGTGTGGAAGCTTGCATTGTCATGATGAAGAATGATGTCGATAACTTCTGGCTAATAAATTGTTGTATACCATTCAGTGTTAACAGTTCTCCACTCCTCTAAAGAAATGGTTGCGACTTGTCCAGTACAATTGAAAAAACAAGCGATAATTTTCTTCGTGAACAACTTTTGTGGGTTTTGGTTCATCTTGGAAGACCCAGTGGATTATTGCATAGTTTCCGGTTCATATGAATAAATCCAAGTTTCGTCACCTGTAACGATGTTGTATACGGATTTCACAGTGCCTAGGTTGAATTTTTTTAGCATTCCCTTACACCAATCAACGCGAGCCTTTTTTTGATTTTTGGTCAAATTATGCGGAATCCATCGTCAACAAATCTTTTTCATTAAATGTTCATGCAAAATCGAATGTATTGCAGTCTGCGATATGCCAAAGGATGCCTCTATCTCACGGTAAGTCACATGCCGATCTTCTTCAATCATTTTGCGAACAGCATTGATGTTTTTTGAATCACAACCGATTTTGGTCGACCTTCACAAGTTTCATCACTGACGGACGTACGAACACGACGAAATTCTACAAATCAATTTTAAACAGTCTTTTCTGATGGTGCTTCATTACCAAAAATTGAACAAAGCGAATCTATGCCTTGTTGTTGAGTTAGGCATTTACTAAAATCGTAAAAAATCATCCAACGAAAACACGAGTAATATCCATTTTTTCACAAACTTTTTTTAAACTATCACTGTCAACAAACTACTCGCTCAATTTATAAGCTGTCCCTGATTTCATAATAACAAATTTTACGAATACAGTAATGACACATTGAAATATTGCCATCTAGTATTCGTTTGTACAAACATAAATGGTAACCCTCCTATCTTCTCAATTAATTGTTTAGTTCTTCTCAAAATTTATTGCAAGAAATAGATTAGAATTATGAAATTAAATCTCAGTATATTTTGGAAAATACAAATGTAGGACCCTAAATAGTTGAAATCTTCTTCTTCTTCTTTGGGCATCAGTCAGGTTGACTTTTGGCCTCACTCACATAAGCCCTCCATCTCGATCTATTCATTGTCAAGTCTTGCCAAGTACCCTGAATAATAATATTTGTCAGATCTTTGGTTAGCTGATCTCTCCATCTCTTGCGAGGTCTTCGGTTTAAATGTATAAATATTTTGTTTTCGCAGCTCCCCCCCAAGACGTGCCTGGGGCATCATAACCCTCCCCCCCCTTGTTCCCTTTCGCTACGCCACTGTCCGAAACTACTTCTATCCTACAGGATATGGCCCGAGTAGATAAAAATTTGGCAGTACCTAATATAAAACATTTTTAATTATACCTACAAAATCCTATAAACAGAGTATTTTTAATTTGTATCAGAAAATATTAAGCGTTTTGTTTGGAAGGGTTTAGAATTGTTTCTTGTAAATTATTTAAGTTAAATCTTTAGAACGGAAACATGCAAATACGGGAGACAATATAGAAAATTTCCACTATGCAAAATTTCATCAGAGCGGAAGCGGCTTTAAAAACAATGCCCCCCCCCCCATCCAGTGGTGATAGTAGACGCATCCTCCATGAAACAGTAACGCCTGCAGCAAAAGTAACGTGCATTTCATAATTTTAAGTCCTTTAAAAATTTCTGCTTTTCCAAAAATATTTATTTTGCGTCCACAAATTTATGATGTACCAAAATAATGTTTGCCTGTGCTAGTAGAACCAGAGGGAAATACAAGAGGGAATAAAAGAGGGGGTAAAAGAGTAATTTTTTTTCTCTTTCAACCAATGAAACTCAGTTTTCCCCCAACTCGAAACTCCTCCCATTCGTTTTTATGTCCTGCTTTTAGCGTCTCTTTTTAACATTTTTCCTCGTGAAAAGTACACTGTTAAAATAAATTCCTACGATTCTTTTTCTATTGATTTGTGTTTAAACTTTAGTAATTTGTTAAACTTTGTTTTTGAAATAGTTAGGTTATAGTTAGAAACGAGCGACAGCCTTCATTGAAAATCGTAATTTGCGGATTACCCTCTTACCTCCTACCTCTGCAGATGTGGATGTGCATTTTGTTAAAACTTTTATACAACCTACACTTAACTAATTACAACTACAATGACTAATTACCCAGTACGTACTGCTCGTTCCAAATAAGTTGCCGGAACTCTCATTCCAACGTCCGAATGAAATATGGCAAGATGGATGACTTTTCGTTATTAGTTTTAACACTTTTTTTAACAAAAATACCACCAGAACGTTTAAACTGCTTTGCACAAATTAGTTTCAATCTACTATTATATTGTACAAGTGTTGGTATGTATGTTCTATTCAACTTCTGGTGTATCTTAATTTTTCCGGTAACGCGGAGAGAGGAAAATGAACCGCTGTCTTATCCGGGTGATATTTTTTTAGTGCTTAGGCTTAATTTTATTTCGACAGGGGGTACTGACTAATTTTGATTGATAAAAATCATGCATTTTTTCCTCGAATCCGTGTCAAATCAAAGTCACCATTGATCGGCACGGACAGGTTTTATCAGACGATAATTCAAAAATATTCTTAACACAAGACGGCCGGTCCAGGATATCTACGGCGAGAATCAAAGTGTTAAATGGTAATAATGGTTCAGGATAGCTTTTTGGACGTGCGAGATAATATTTTGAGGTATCAGAAAACATTTTTCAAAGAATCTGGGCCATTATTTGAGCAATTTGAGGTAAAAATATGCTCAAAAGGAGACAGCTGTCAATTTTTTTGCATTTTAAAATGGGACGAGATTTCACATTTTGAACGTGTTTCTTGACAGAAGAATACTAATTAAGGATTTAAGGTGAATTAACGATAAAGTTTAAGACATGTGCAGGGCGAATTTCCATAAAATAGTGTTAAAAAAAGATTTATAGATATTAAAAATTTCAGGGTTAATCAAAGTGTTAAGTGGTGATAATGGTTCAAGATAGCTTATTTGACGTGCGAGATAATATTTTGAGACATCAGAAAACATTTTTCAAAGAATCTGGGCCATTATTGGAAATATGCTTACAAGATTTCAGAAGGTGACAGCTGTCCAATTTTTTGCATTTTAAAATGGGAGGAGATTTCACATTTTGAACGTATTTCTTGATAGAAGAAAACTAATTAAGTATTTAAGGTGAATTAACGATAAAACTTAAGACAGGGGGAATTTCCATAAAATAGTGTTAAAAAAAGATGAGCGACGAGTTTTATAATCGACAAGTGCGACAAAATTATATTAAAACGAGTCGCGAAGCGACGAGTTTTAACAACGTAGGGGAGAAGACCGGCGTAGCCGGGCTGAGGCCCCTATTTACTTCATATTGATTTAAAATTAAAATTAAAATTGAAAACGCAAGAAAAATTGAAAGCCTACGGAGTTTTGCAGACTTGACCCTTTGGTGTACTGTGACACACGAAGATACTCATATTGGTTCAGTGCCCGTCACTATGGTTTGACTAGTGGTCAGCTCGCTCGGTTTCTAAGTGTGGAATCGTGAGATCCCTAGTAACAAACCGGAAGCAATATGTTTGGGCAAATGATAATCAATCTGATGAGCAAAACATCCATTTTGGAGTACTGCAAGGTTCAATATTAGCCCCGCTGTTGGTTTTAACTTACATTAATAATTTACCAACTTTTTGCAAGGTCTGTTTTATATGCAGACGATACCACGTTGCTTAATTAGTCCGAAATGATATCCAATAATACCTTAATAAAAAATTGATGTGAAATGTGAATTTTCACACATCCGAGACAATTTCAAACGCATAATGTTTATGTTTGATACTCTGGTTAAGAGCGTGATGCTATATGGAGTGGAAATATGGGGATGGAAAGAACAAAAAGATATAGAAAAAACTGATTTGAAGTGTGAATTTTCACACATTGCATGGTTTCGCAGGTATTTAATAAGAGAAGGCGGCATGCTGAGTGTGTAGGACAAATTTTGTTTTGTAGTAATCACGGCAAAATGAACGATATTTTTAAAATAATTTAAACAAATTTTATATTAAAATATTTTTTTGTTAAATTTAATTCGAATACCTAATACCATTATTTGGGTTTCGAAATATGTGCAGTATTTTATATATATATATATATATCAAGGTTCATTAAGATTCTGAAAATTGCACCTATGGCTTTCATTGGTTGTTTTAAGTCATATGCTCCGCGCCTCTGGTTTCGTATACATAGAATGACACAAAATAAAAATATAATTCCAACAATTTAAACTGGTTATTAAATTTACGCACGTTAAAAATTAAATGCTACATTTGCCAAAATATAACTAGAATTTTGACAAAATAATTTAAACAAGAACAAAATGAAAAAAAAAAAACAAAAAAAAATTGTCTCTTCCGCCCAGGAGCAAACCCTAGTTTGCTGCGTAGCAAGCGAGCAAGCTAACCACTTTACCAGGATACGCCTTCTAGTATAGTGTATTACATAATTATAACTTTTGTACACCGTTAACCAAAAAACACAAAAAATTCGTTATTTTCCGAAAACATAATCTGATCAAAAATTCCTGTTGTACTATTTTGGTTCACACCAATATACATTACTTAGAATTTTTTCAGATTTTTAGTTTAAACCATCTGGGCTACAGGGTGTGGGACAATTTTTTTTTTGCACAATTTTGGCAAAAATTGCATCAAAATAATTTATTTTGCAAAAATAAAAATTTAATCGTCAATCCACCTACCAAGGGCTTCCATTTGATACCCTACTCAGAATTTATAAAAAATATTTTTTTTTTTCGATGGGCACATATTTGTTTATATTTTTAGGGGGATATGATTTTTAGATGTTTTTGTATTTTTCCTATGTGCGGGTTAAAGAGTTGTATACGTATGTCAAATTTCATTTCTCTAGATTTAGCCGTTTGGCTACAATTTTACCGAACAGACAGATAGACATACCGACAGACAGACGACAAAATGACGGTATAAGGCGCTAGAGGCAGAGCCGTGTTTTGGCGCCCTTGGTAAATAAAAAATAAAAACAAGGTTCTTGTCTCTCAAAATTTAAGTAATGAGCAAAAAAAAGGTCTTCACCTCTTAAAATCCAAGTGACGAGCAACAAAAAAAAGGTCTTTGCCTCCCACAATCCAAGTAACGAGCAAAAAAAAAAGGTCCTCATCTTCGCAATGGCGCCTATTAGCAAGCCTGTCAGCGCCTTTTTCCTTAGCTCGCCCCCTCCCCCCCCCTTTTCGACGGCTCTGATAAAGCTATCTAGGAATGAAAGATCTAGCCAATATACGTACAAAAAAGTTCTGCACATAGACACATTGGTTTATATATACACGTTTATCCACGCACACACACATATACACAGGTATACTCATGTATTTTCCAGGTGTGTAGGTTTCGCGCGTGTGTGTGTGCGCGCGAATATACGTTCTCGCCCTCAGTTATAAGTCTACGGATATTAAGTAATAAAGGAATCGTTTGGAAAAAAGCCTACAGTTTTTATTACGTCAGATCGGTAGTTAGGAAATACAAAACGGCTTTAGTAACCGTTAAAAATATTGGGAAAAGAAAATGAATTTTCATTTGCAGAATAAAACGAGGGAAATATTTAAATAAAAAGAACCCATTGGGATTTTACACCAATATTTAATAAATAGGAACAGAAAAATCGAGTAGAAAATGTATATATTGTGAAAAATTAAATTCTTTTTATTTTACACTTGGCCCTCTTTTCCAAAAATAAAAATAAAATTCTAGGAACATCTATAATGCAAACTAGAGTTATTGCATTGTAAGATGTCTAGCGACGTAATTATTTGGGGTTTGTCAGGTCTTGACAAGCGTCCACTAATCGCAAACTTCAGCAACCTTTTGAGCTACGTCATATAGTAAAGGAGACTTTAGATGACGGTTAATTAAAGCATATGGTTCAATGGGAGAGAACTATAACAATAAAATTTCCATTTTTGAATAGAGCCATATCGTTTGGTCACAGAAAAAGCTCGAAATACAGAAAAAGATACAATTTGTTTCACTTGAAACGCCTGTCTTCCATCTAGTGGTGGGAATGTTGAATGCCCGCGCGTGTATACAAAGGGACATACGTTGAAGTTACCATATTATAATATAACCAAAAAAAAAAAAACTATGAACGTACGTTACAGTAAGAAGCCGAAATACGTTCTTGGCATCTTACATGAAACTGTGTGAAATAGATATATATTTCTTTATGGGTTCTCAATCGATCAATCTGTCAAGTAAATTCTCTTTTACTATACTAGAGACTAGTGGAGCTAAATACACACGACTGCATCCCAAACTCTGGCGATATGCAAACGAGGAAATTACGCCAGATCCAGTGCCCGCACAATGCGGAGCGACCCGAGCAGCACTGCTTTCTGCATCCTGCAGATCAAAGAGTGGGCAGAAGATCTGCAGACGGGAATGGACTCGATTTCCCTTCGATAGGAGGCTTTCATACCACCTAAAACACCAACTATCAGGACCACGAGCTTAACTTATACCCTGGATACAGCTTTCTAAGCCCTGGGACAAGTCGATGACGTACCTTTAACTCGTAGTTAACCACTGAATGCCACCAACTCCTAGCCAATTCGGTACATCCCCGGTGTTTTTGCGTTAGGCAGTGGTGATCCGTTGTTATAAAAAATAATTTGACCCAAATTTCAAGCCATTTTTCGTCGTTATATTAATTTCTTCGTAATATCCGATTTAGTTATAATTGATAAGTCGCACAAATAAAAAGTTTTGTTTCTGGCCGGGACTTGGACTGGCAAAAGCCGATAAGTCGTTATAACAGATGTCGTTATAAACGATATCCACTGTATATATATATATATATATTATCAGGTCGTCAAGAATTAAATTTGTAGTTAATAATAATGCCAACTTTAACAGCTTATTATTTGATATTAGCTTAATATTTTACCGTTAATTTTTTTTTTTATACTTACAGTTAGTTAGTTAAAATTTTTGGTGCACAGCAACAAAGGCTATTGCGTCTTTTGATACTTACACATCTCGTCTGTTTAAAGAAATCATCGTATGAAATAAAAAATATCAATTTTTTTTTTAAATTGATTTTGTTGAAAATGGAATGGTTGGAAATTCGCACTATTATGAAGTATGGGTTCTTACGTGGAGCTACGGCATCGCAGATCGCGCGAAACGTTAATAGTGTATTTGGCTCTAGTGTTACAACGCAGCAGACAATATCAAATTGGTTCGCCAAATTTCGTACAGGTAACTGAAAAACCAAACAAAACAAAAAAATAAACTGGCTCATGGATCACAGCAGAAATATACTGCAACCAACTGGACGAAATTATGCAAAAACTTAAGAAAAACAGCCTAGATTGGTCAACAGATCGACTCCTATCTTATTGCATGATAACGCTAGACCACACACTGCACAAATGACTGTGGCAAAACTACAGAAATTGGAGTTGGAACTTCTTCATCATTCTCCATACTCACCAGACCTAGCCCCCACTGACTACCACTTCTTCCGCAATTTGGACAACTTTTTAATATATAAACAGTTTAATTCCGACAATGCTATAAAACTGGCCTTCCAGGAATTCATTGACTCTCGTCCGCTAGGGTTTTATATCACCGGCCTGAACAACCTGCCGCATAAATGGAAAAAGTTTATAGACAATATGGGTGCATACTTTAATGAATAAAATAATTCCTTATATTTGTAAGTTATCAACCAACTTTGCCTTTTTTTCTACAAATTTCATCCTTGACGATCTAATATTTTTAGAACTGATTAAATATACCAAATCTTTGTATGTGTGTGTGAACATTGACCAACTAGAAAATCCGTAAATGTTTATTTTTATTGGGCTTCGCCATAAAAGTGTAACACAGTGCACCATATTGACAGGTAATTTCATTAGCAAGTACTTTCTGCACCAGTGCTAGCGGCCAGCCATAGACCTCCGCAATACTGGACTGGATAGAACTGGACACAACTCGACTGGACAAAACCACTACGCTCTCCCGTAAAATATACCAGAAATTTTAATAAAAATGCAAATGATTTATGCCTATACGAATTCAAATTTAAACACTCAAATTTTCAAAAAAGGGATTAGAAAAACTGTTTGAAATAAATATAAATAAATAAATTACAATAATACGCGTTGCTAGGATATGTAAATTTTTTAAACATAATCGAGTCTATTCTGTATCTTTTGTGGTTAAAATGATTTAGTTAAAAATGATGGTTAAAAAGTAACAATTAGGCGTTAAAATAAGCCTTGTTTCTTATTCTGTATCTCAGGTTATAACCCAAGCGTTAAGTTAACTTTTTAACATTATGGTTAAAAGTATGTTGTGAAATTATCTACAAGGAAACGTATTTTGCTTGTGTAAGTGTGGATTTAATGTAAACAAGTGTTATGGTTGAATCGTGAATGAATAACGTTCAAATGTAATAAATCTATATTGCGGGAATGTACAATATTTATATATAAATAATTATGGGTGCAGAAAGTAAATAATATAATATAACTATAACATGCAAATGTATCAATATTTTTTATTTCTTTTCTTTCTTCTTCATTAAAATTTTTTTTTATTATCTTTATTAACTTTTCCAGGTTATATTTACCTTATTTTTAGTTTTATTTTTAAACAAACAGAGAAATCAAAATTTATAAATGTAGCACAATTTTAAAGTTTTAAATATTTACTTGCAATATATCTTTTGGTTCTTCTCGGATTTTCAAAAAACACCATTTATAAAATTAGATATTCGTAGAAGTTTTAGTAGACAAATGAAAATATTTTAAAATGTTTCTTCAGGTAAATTAAAAGGATCATTCATATCAGGCAGTTACCTTTATTTAATTCGAACTTATCTCCTAAAAAGCATTTTCATTTTATATATTTTTTATTCTAAATTTTATTTTATTTTAAAATAGATTTTTTCTAGCTATTTGACGTTTAGAGGTTAGAATTACAGCTGGTTAAAATGTTAACACCATGTATTTGGCTGGAGTTAAAATTCCGGATATAACCTACTGAATTAACCACATCGAGGTTAAAATTTTAACACCATAGAGTTACAAAATAACAAAATATTGTAAAGTGCGTTTAAAATTTTTTAACTTCGACCTTGAGGTTAATTTTTAACGTTTTAAGATACAGAATAGACCAGTAATCGCGTAAAATAGTGGTAAAACAGGTACCCTGCGTTTCTATGGTCTCGGGTTCGAATACAGTTCATGCGTGGAATTTTCAAAAAATTAGAACTGTCCTGGCAAATATCTATCATAAAGGGCTGGTTTTACAATCCATGGTTACCTGTTGGTTAGCTCAAATCAATGGCTAACGGCATATTTGCAATATAATAATTACCATAAGTTTCCACGGTAACCACTAGCTAGATCCTTAACTGCCGATTGTAAAACTAGCCGTTAGTGAATAATTAAATTTACAAAAGAGTTTAAATATTAATTAAAATCTCAAATGACGATATAAAACCGGTATCTTCAAAAGGTGGAAATATTTCAACTGAACTCCAAATATGTATTGCTTTACGTTATTTTGTTAAAGGTTCATATCAACAAGATATAGGTAACTAGTTAATAACATGAATAATTAGTTAGGTATTATCTGTCTCATTTTGTAATACGAAACTAACAGGGAAACTTCTTTTTTTATGTTGTATATTTAAAATATCATCTTAGGGTGGTAATTCTGAAGTAACACCTTTCAAAATATTTAACAATTCATAATTGACATTAAATTACGTATATGTCAACTTACTAACACAAATTGTATAAAACACAAATTGACAAGTATTTGAAATATATTTTATACAACCAGAAACGAAAATATGAATAAGCGAAATAAGATGAAATAAATATTTGTATATAATTCAAAATATTAGACATGTCAATCACAAATTTGACATGTCAATTTGGTATCTGACATGTAGTTTTTGAGTGAATATAACCTCAGTAATGAAACTTCACCAAAAATGTAAAAGCCAGATTTACGAGTTTACATGGTTTCAAAAAAGTCTATATACACCACAACAGTCACTAAAGTAACCAGATCTATGGTCTATTTCAAAGTAGAAAAATGTGTGTAAGAAGATAGGAGCTGTTTGTCCTTGCTTCGGATTGGTTTAGATCGTCATCCCTATTACACTGTAAAAATATTGTTTTTAGTCCAAGTTGACAGATGTTCAGTGTCGTACATTGGAAATATATATTATTTATATTATTTAATTTTTCTCATATATTTTGTTATTATTTACATATTTAGACTTTTATTTATATTCTTGGCGTAGATTTTATGGAGAAAATTCTCCATATAATTTGTTTTTATGTAGTTATATATTTTTTAGGTTATCTGACATAAATATTTTTTGACACTTGACATTTAACCGATCAAGAGAGAGGACTAATGTGAGGCCAAAAGACAGCCCAGCTGATTGTGCCCAAAGAAGAAGTTGTTGATATAATTTTTAGACCTTCATATATACATATATTTTTAATTTTTATTTACAATAATTATTTAAATAAGAAACTTTAGCTCTGAAGATATATTGTTTGTTTTATTGCTTTGTTTAAACTCTTTTAGCCAAATCTCTCTTTTTATAACGGGTGTTTTTTTTAGAGGTATAGAACTTTAAATTGCAATAAAACAACGATGGATTATTCGATTGACATGAATTTTTTTTTATTCGAAAGATAATCTTGTGGCATTACATTAAATCATACCAACAAGACGGCGCAACATGTCACACAGCTCGTGCCACAATCGATTTATTGAAAGACACGTTTGGTGACCGCCTAATTTCACGTTTTGGACCTGTGAATTGGCCTCCAAGATCTTGTGATTTAACACCGCTGGACTACTTTCTGTGGGGCTATGTAAAGTCATTGGTCTATGCGGATAAGCCACAAACGCTTGACCATTTGGAAGACAACATTCGCCGTGTTATTGCCGATATACGGCCACAAATGTTGGAAAAAGTCATCGAAAATTGGACGTCCAGATTGGACTACATCCGAGCCAGCCGTGGCGGTCATATGCCAGAAATCATATTTAAAATGTAATGCCACAAGATTATCTTTCGAATAAAAAAAAATTCATGTCAATCGAATAATCCATCGTTGTTTTATTGCAATTTAAAGTTCTATACCTCTAAAAAAAACACCCATTATATAGTACATAATTTTAAAAATTAACATTTTTTTAACTTTTACAAATTTCACATTAAACTGAATTTATGTCGTATAAACAACGTAAGTGTATTATCTGCCTGGTTTATTTCAATATCTTATTAACCTTTTTTATATTAAAAAAAAAAATCACTTGCTAACCCAGTTGCTACGCCGATGCTCTAGTTGTAACTTATTTTAAATTTCCCGCTATACTGTATTTGATCAGTGTAAATCGTACTCGGTTCACAGCGCTATCTACTTTTTTCTACTTTGAAATAGACCATAGTTTCGTATTACAAATTGAGACAGATTATACCATTACATTTTTACTTATAATTCTTTTAAAATATTAATATTTATTGTTAAAAGAAATCGATAGTAAAATCATCACCAAACGCTGTCAAAGAAACAAGGTTATGTTTGTGTTTTTACCGCGATAATAGTACAAGCTAGTAACGCATCTTCCATCTCTTTTAACTTGTTGTACAGTGCATATGTCTATCTCTTTCTATCGACAGTAGAAAACGTTGCCAAACGTACTTCTCTATTAGGTAAAAGATTGTAATATAGAGCAGCGTTTCTCAACCGGGGGGCCGTGAAAGCTTCGTCGGGGGGCCGCGAAGTCATATAAAATCGGAGCATTAAATTATAATAGAAAAACGCTCAATTTTGCATGATATATTCATAAATATATGACATTTATATTCATTAAAATATACCTTCTAAACTTAAATAAAATAAATTATACTTATTTTGACAACTAATTTAAACTAATTAAAACGGTTCGCGTTGGAGGTACTTCAAGTACTTTCAAGTAGGTACGACTTGAACTTGCAATATTTTTTTTTATGCTCCGAGCTACTGTTAGCTAAAGAGTAAGGATGCGAAAGTGTTCAAAATGGAAAGCAACTTGGAACAATGGAACACTTGTAAATAAACTTACTTGCAAGCCATTATAGGTAAACGTATCAGATATTAAAAACATGTTTATGTAAAAGTTGTTTTTTTTCAAAAGTTTTATCCAATTATACCCAACGTTCCTATATATAAGTTCCTATATAAAAAATCGAAGTTGTATGTACCCACTGTATACTATTGATAAAATATTAATATATGTGTTTATTCTCATAAAGAATTATTTTAAGCAATTCTGTTCCTTATTTATTAATTGTTAATGACTATATTCCTTAATGAGCTTTATCACGATTAACCATCTTGATATGTAGTGATACGTGATTTTTGCAAGTGGCGTCTTCATTTTTTTCTGACGTTTTTAGTTATTTTTAAGTGATAAAAGTGCAGAAAATACTTGAAATAGTGTGTTATAGTGTGGACTTTAGTGTTTGGACTCCATGCAGACCAAAATTGGAGCGACTGGAAAGGTATTTGTAGAAATTTTTGTTAATTTTATAATGTAAGTCATTGTTATGTAGAATGTGCTTCTATGGACAATATAGAAACACATACATGCATACATTATCGGCTATAACTAGAGAAACAAAACTATTTTTTAAATAATTTTCATAAATCCCGATTATTGACTAAATGAAAATTGAATTATATTGGTATAGCAACAACAATTTATAAGTTAGAACCTGCTCTTAAAAATATTTGTTGTACTGGTAAATAAAATAATTATATATATATAGGGGGGCCGCAGACAATATTTAAGTTATTTTGGGGGGTCCCATGCCAGAAAAGGTTGAGAAACACTGGTATAGAGTTTATGAACACCACTAACATCACACTTTCTTAACTTAACAAGTAACGTTTAATTGCAATATTTATTATGAACATGGCCCAACTTCTTTAATTAGCTGTCAAATTTAAAATACACGTCCAATATGGCTGCCAATTGAGACAATCAACGACAACGGTAGCGCGGGAATTTCAAAAATTACAGCACATATGTTCATATTTAAAAATCAAAGTTTTAAAGTGTTGATTAACCCTGTATATTAAAGACATTCGTACAGTGAGTTGTTTAGCGGTGAACAGAGATATAAAATGCGCCTTCAACTGTTGTAATAACCAAATGATTGTAAAACAAAGCATGTATGTATTGTGCTGTAACGTCCCTCATTTTTAAAGTCATTGGTAGTCTATTACTCGCCGCTACATATATCAAAAAAAGTGAATATTGATGCCATCTATAATTCATGTCGAATATCAATTGGTGAAAAGAGGAGTGAGTCAGGCCAGTGTACGAGCGTCCAATGTTCTTAATAAGAGTTTATAGTCAACACTTCCCGACTGATATTTTTATGACGTTTTTTATGTAGTGAGAAAATTTTCAAATGACTATGACCACTGATTATTTTTTATTGCTCTCGTTTTGGAAAATGATGGAAAAGAATTATGATATGCGATGTATATTTTCATTTCTCAGATGGTTTCATTACACATTGGATGCTTCACTAATATTTTTTTAATTAATGTTATTTTGGAAAAATGGTTTTGGGGTGATAATATACATCAACGTATCCAGACAGAAAGTGGTGTAGTTTGAATCTGTCTTACTGTTTTCAGAACTCAAAAATCTGAAAATTTTGGCACGCTCAGTGATTCGAAAAAATATTTTAGCTCGGAAGCAATTATTTTATTCTTTAATATTGGCACATGGAATTAACCAATGGCGAAGAAAGACCTCCGCTAGACTTGCCCTCCCATAAAAAAAATATTAATATATATATTTTTTTTAATTAAAAAATTATTATGATCTATTTCAAAGTAGAAAAAAGTAGATAGCGCTGCGAACCGAGTACGATTTACACTGATCAAATACAGTATAGCGGGAAATTTAAAATAAGTTACAACTAGGGCATGGTAGGGCGTAGCAACTGGGTTAGCAAGTGATTTTTTTTAGTATAAAAAAGGTTAATAAGATATTGAAATAAACAAGGTGGATAATACACTTACGTTATTTATACGACATAAATTCAGTTTAATGGGAAATTTGAAAAAGTTAAAAAAATATAAATTTTAAAAATTATGTACTATATATAAAAAGAGAGATTTGGCTAAAAGAGTTTAAACAAAGCAATAAAACAAACAATATATCTTCAGAGCTAAAGTTTCTTATTTAAATAATTATTGTAAATAAAAATTAAAGATATATGTATATATGAAGGTCTAAAAATTATATCAATAACTTCTTCTTTGGGCACAATCAGCTGGGCTGTCTTTTGGCCTCACATTAGTCCTCTATCTTGATCTGTTAACTGTCAAGTGTCAAAAAATATTTATATGTCAGATAACCTAAAAAATATATAACTGCGTAAAAACAAATTACAGTCTGTTCCAAGCGGTTAAGCGGAACTAGATTTTGCAATCTAGTTACTTTCATCGTTTAAATCGTGCCTTTCAGCCGTTTCGTTTAAGCTTTGTAAATCATACTTACAATAAATATTTTTTGGTTAAGGTTAATATCATTTTAAAATGTCATTTTCTTTATATTTTGATTTTTTGTGTCATTCCAATACAAATTTCTCATTTATTTATTTTTTTTGTCATTAAAATATCTAAAAAAAATATTTAATTTTGACATATGTCATTCGTTTCCATGGTTTCATTGTTGGAATTTTAAATTTTGACATCCCAACGTGAAAAATGAAATAACCCAAACAAGGTCCCTTCTCGTGACAACCTAAAAGAACTAAATCCCCATTTAGTTCCGCTTAACCGTTTGGAACAGACTGTACATGTAAAATTTTCTTCATAAAATCTACGCCAAGAATATAAATAAAAGTCTAAATATGTAAATAATAACAAAATATATGAGAAAAATTAAATAATATAAATAATATATATTTCCAATGTACGACACTGAACATCTGTCAACTTGGACTAAAACCAATATTTTTATAGTGTAATAGGGATGACGATCTAAACCAATCCTAAGCAAGGACAAACAGCTCCTATCTTCTTACACACATTTTTCTACTTTGAAATAGACCATAGGTAAATCACTTCATTTTCACGAAAAAGAGTTAAAAATGTTCGTCAGAGTCTACTAGGAATCAGTGTTGAAGTCGATGGTTAAATATCTAAAGAAATCCCTCTTCGCTCTTCCAGTAAGATTTTGCACCAGCTCATAAAGCGAAGATTGCGTAACAGTGACTTAAAAACAATGTACCGGTCTTCATTTCTCCTGATGATTGGTCTTTTAGCAGCTCTGATTTCAACACCCTGGCCTACAAATTCTGGCTCAGGATCTTAATCAACTTATTTATATATTTCTTTTTCTCCTGCTTGCAAGGAATGTGCGAGACAGAAATATATAAATAAGTTGGTTGTTGATTTGATTATTTGTCATTGTGTCTTGGTTATGATTTAGGTCTGGTATTTGTTAGTTCTGGTTAAATGAATCCGAATATCGAATATAGATGTCGGAAATAGTATGGGGGTTGAAGAACAAGCAGACAGCTTGTGTTTAATCACTCAAAGGAATATCTAGTCGGCTTGTTGCCCGTGATTGGATACAATCAATGGCCAAACTATGCCACTAATAACTATTCATAGCCCCTATACAGCATACATTCATGTCACGCCATACCACAAGGAACCGTTTCATAAACTGAAACTTTGGAAAAAACTTAGTAAACTATAAGTTACTAAGTTACAAAAATATAGGATTATACTTAAAATATATTTTTTGCAATTCCGTTACGAAATATTGACATTTCTTTTTTATTTCGAATGTCAAAATGGTGCCCCTTTCCACACTTAAATCTTAATTTTCTAACTAGTTAGAAAATAAAGAAAACAAATGCTTCTTTGCTGAAACTTATCTATATTAACGACAGAACTGTTTAAAACACAGACATATAATAAAATAAAATTAGGAACCTTATGTTTCAACACGTTTTAAATTTAGAAATATATTTTTTTATGGTTCATTGTTCAAGGAGACATTTGTTCAGAGTTATTGCTTAATAACTTTGAACACTAGCATCTCCTTGAACAATGTTTAAACCCTTTTTCCTAGAAACGCTACTAGCTCTAACACCACTCCGAAGACGAGGTCAGAAAATATTCGGTCCGGTTAGCTTAAACATATAATTTGTTGAATTCTTATAGTCACTGTGTCCTGATCCTGTAACTTGCCAGGATTTTCTCGCAAATTACCTAGTTAAAAGATTGCGTTTGGCTCGGGAGCATTTGAACTGACTGGACGCAAACTATAGCAATATTGTGCAGAAATGACTAGGGGTTGAATCTAATTCTTGAGATGGGCGAGAACGAGTGTTCTGAAGGCCTAATTATCTAAGGACTTAATTGAAAAGAAGAGCAAAGTTATCTTACCGACCAGTGTTTCAACAATACAGCTAAGTAGTTTCTGGAAAATAAAATAAAGTTATCATTTAATAATAAATTAATCGATTAATATTAATTAATCGAAACCAAAACTATATTATGATTAATCGATACAAGCCCAGTCTTTCCACCTTCAGGTTCTAGGTAACTATCTAACAAATAAGGTTATGTGATACTTTCTGTGCTGAATAAATGTCATCCCGTCTTTCAATACAAATTTATCTATCGGATAGTTATGAAACGGATAGTGAGACTGACGTATTGAATTCCCTGATTTATTCAGCAGATGAAGTCCAGATAACCTTATGTCAGATAGTTACCAATTATTAGAATTATTAGAATTAGAGGTTTACCTGAAGGTGAAAAGATCGGACCTAAATAAAACAAAATAATCGATTATTTAAATCATTCAATCAATTGTTGCTGTCTCTACCTCCTACCACTGTTTTGGAAAGGTAATAATGGACCGAAATAATGGTAAATTAATTATAAAACTTTAATTATTTATTGTGAATATTGTTTTGAAGTGAGACATCTTTGAATTAATTTAAAATTGTAAATAAAAGTAGTGTGTTCGCAATAGGTAGGTACATCTTTTGATTGTGGCAAACAAACGTTGCATTTTTTGAAAAGAGGTCCGCGATAATACAATTGTGTACATGACAACTCTTTTGAACTCTGTGTTACATGTAATATTTTTTACCGCGCTAGCAATGTATCAATGTTAATATCAGCATATTTTGCTTGTTTATCAATTATTGTTTGTGGATTTATTCCCGATACACATTGGTTTAAATTCGGCAGGAATTTTTACACAAGATTAGTTAGTTCGAATTTGCCAAATTAGCTTGCGTATTATTTATACATTTGTGATTACCGGTTCTAATTATTGCGTTGTCTTACACATCAATAACATTATACCTATACAGGGTGAGCAGAATTATACTTAAAATATATTTTTTGCAATTCCGTTACGAAATATTGAGATTTCTTTTTTATTTTGAATGTCAAAATGGCACCCCTTTCCACACTTAAATCTTCATTTCCTATCTAGTTAGAAAATAAAGAAAACAAATGCTTCTTTGCTGAAACTTATCTATATTAATGACAGAACTGTTTCAAATACAGACAGATAATAAAATAAAATTAGAAATCTTACGTTTTAACACGTAACTTTTGAAATATATTTTTTTATGGTTCATTGTTCTAGAAGACATTTGTTCAGAGTTATTGCTTAATAATTTTGAACACTAGCATCTCCTTGAACAATGTTTAAACCCTTTTTCCTAGAAACGCTACTAACCCTCTTATAAAAACACCAGTCACTCTGAAGACGAGGTCAGAAAATATTCGGTCCGGTTAGATTAAACATCTAAGTTGTTGAATTCTTATAGGCACTGTGTTGGCATTCAGTCTATCTAATTCTATTTGTTGAATCTTTTCATTAATATCTATATTTGAATCTTTCAAACACTCTTGTAAATAGTATATTATAATAAATCAAATTTATTAATTTTATTAAACCGTCTTACTTAACGTGTGTAAATCTTCACCTTTAAGAACTTAAGTGAACAGCTAAGTTCCAGACTAATTACAAGATGTCTGATCAGTCGGTTGGTAAGTACTTATACTTATCATTTAATGCACATATCGTAATGATGAACCCTAGATAACACTCACGCCTAGTACCCGAACTCCTTTAGTCAGGAATCTTATTTTAGTTTGAGATTAGACTTTATATTATATCACAGGTTCGCTACGTAGTAGATAATAAATAGTACGTTGTAAAGTAACGTATCAAGAGCTCCCTAGAGTATACTGTATAGTATTTATACGTATCATGTAATCGTAATAGGCAATTATTCGTGACGTCATGTGCTCCTTATTAAAAATCAAGTATTTAATAGCTTTTAGACTGAAAACTAATATTAATAATCCTACTTCATCTTTCCATCTAATTAACTTGGCTGCGAATAATAATCCAATCTTAAGTATTCGATTTAATTTGAACATTTGGTTAAATTTTCATTAGTTAATTTTTTTCCTGGATAGTGCCTATAATAATTTACCTTTTTAATCGATAGCAGCGCCACAAAATTTGAACTTTAATTAGATTTTTTTCTAGTTCCATCTGTTAACTTCTGTAATAATTGATAAACTGATTACAGAGACTTCAGTTCTAATTAACATAATCACACTAATGATCGAACGAGTTTTTAATTCAAAAAACAGTCACCATTGGTTTATTACCAAATAAATTATGTTTTCAATTTCACTGCACGACCAATAGTTCAAAAATATCAATAAATACGAAATGAGTGTAGTGGCTGGATGTCAACACAATCCTTTTTCGAATCCTGACAATGGACATTTTCAGACAAATAGACTATGTAGATAACATGCTTACATATGTATGCGTAGTGGTTGATTTACGCACAGCTGGTGGAGGCGGTTGTCTCAGACCCCATAAGACAGGAGGCCCATAGTCTAGAAGTAGATTACCCATTTGCTGACGTACAATGGAAACTGAACAATATATTGCCCATTTGCGGCGTTATCGGCTCGTATCGTTCATAGGCTGAAATCGGCCGAAGCTTGACGAAATGTAAAATTTTGGGACACATAAAGATGTTCTCTACAGGAAGCGCACGCCTAGAGACCCCGTTTCCCGGAAGCCTCCTTAAGGTCCTAATGTCAACAAAGGTCCTTTGTCGAAGCTGAGATAGAGGTCCGAGTATTTCTCTCGTTGTTAATCTAAAAATGTGAAAAAATTCTGAGTAATGCACATTAATGTAAACTGGAATATTAGAACTGGAATTTTTGACTTGATAAATATTTCGAAAGTTATCGAATTTTTTGCAGCACTGTGCTTACAATGTTTATCTGACTGATTGGATAAGTCTCTAGATAGAAGACGTGGTTTATTTTTTCAAATGTTATCGAAATTTATGATTTTTAGGGCTTTGTAGGTATGACCACCAAAAAACTCTTATAACGTACCTCATGTGTCTGTCTGTACGGTAGATATTGTAGCCAAACTGCTTAACGTAGTAAGTTGAAATTTGGCATACTTATACTACTCTTTTACCCACATATAGGAAAAAACTGAGTACAAAAGAATACAAAAAATCAAATCTCGAGATAAATGTAAACAAATATGTATTTAATAAAAAAATAAATAGATTTTTAAAATTTATTGTGTGTGGTATCAAAAAAAGATCTTAGATTAAGAAGTAGATTAAGAAACAATTAGTTTTTTGAAATTCGTTTCTTTCCACACGATTTTAGCTAAAAATGTGTCAAAAAAATTCTTTTCCCGCCATCTTTTACTCCAAGGGGTTAAACTAACGATCTGAAAAAATTACAAGTAATGTACATTGATTTGAGTCGGAAATGTATGAGAGGAATTTTTGCAAAAAAAAAAAAAATTTGTCCAAAATTGTGCAAAAAAAAAGATGGTTTAAACAAAAAATCTGAAAAAAAATTAAGTAATGTACATTGATGTAAACCGGATTAGTACAACAGGAATTTTTGATCAGATTATGTAGTTATATTTTGGCAAATGTTGCATTTAATTTTTGAGAGCGTAAATTTAATAACCAGTTGGAATTGTTGGAATTATATTTTCATTCTCTATGTCATGTATACGAAACCAGAGAGGCGGAGCATATGACTTAAAACAACCAATGGAAGCCATAGGCGCAATTTTCAAAATGTTAATGTACCTTGCTATATAAAAAAAAATACTGCACATATTTAGAAACCTAAATAATGGTATTAGGTATTCGAATTAAAATTAACGAAAAACTATTTTAACATAAAATTTGTTTTTAAAGCTCTTAGATTAACAGGCGATAAATTATTTTAAAAATATTGTTCATTTTGCCTTGATTACTAAAAAGCAAAATTTGTCCTACACAAAAAAAAAGTGAAAATTCATACTTCACATCAATTTTTTTAAATAGTTGCGAACCGAGTGACACACCTCACCACACTACACTCAACACTTCAGTTCAGTAGTGTTCAGTTATTTTATTATATACTATTACATGCTATGAATTAACCTTTCCTTTTTAATTACATTATTGTTAATAGTGAGAAATACGTTTTTGAAATTGAAAAAAAATTAAGCCATTTACCAATATATCATTTACCAATCTAATGAAGACTTGAATACGGAGCAAATGCAAAAAAAACACGCTGGGATTTTTTGCAAATTATTTAAATTTTGTTTAAAAAAATTGAGTGGATTCAGTTCTCAAATAACGAATAAAAGTGATTATAAAAAAGCTTTTGATTTTGATGTGATTATAGACCAGTACCTACTCTTAGACATCCAGTATTATGTTGTTTCTTACAATTATTAAATACCTACAAAGCCCTGAAATGTGTGAAAAATCACACTTAACATACATTTTTTATATGTAGCGACAATTTGTTATCACTAACTAAATACCTATAAAACCCTGAAAAGTGTGAAAATTTACAGTTCAGATTATTATTTTTTTTTTCTGTGCCCTCCTATTAAAAAATTACGAGCCGCCACTGCTATTTCGTCATTTTAAAATTTAATCAGAGACCATTTTTGTCACTGAGTTTAGTTACTGTACGAATCATTTTGAAAAGACATTGTACATTATTAAGATAATGTTAAAATGTCTAAAACAATATGTTTAAAAGTAAATATTATAAAGAATGAAAAACAATAACAATAAATGTAACTAACCTAGAATTGTTTTTGCAACAATTTGCGTTAGATATAATTTATCTGTTGCCATATTTCGCAGTGTGTAGTAGAGCCGCTCTAGAACGCCATTATAAATTGCAAAATAATTACGAACGTCCGCCGCCGGGATTCGAGTCTGGATTACTGAATGCGGATAAATCTACAATGATTTATGGGTTTCAAAGCTACGTACGTGAGCGCGCTGTCTATATATATCTACCTGTGACTGAACTACCGAACACATCACACTCCAAAATCATACAACGCTATCTTAGAATTATAATACCAGGTCTACAAGTATGAAATGCGGATTTTTTTCAAACTTGCCGCGCATACAGAGTGTATAGTTCAAAGTTTCAACACATATGGCGTTTCGTTAAGTTATCATTAAGTGTCAAATGCGTATAGGTTATAATTTGAAAAGTGATCATATAATTTTGTTTTACTGTGTTAAAAATGTCAAATTTTGTGCCAAATAAAGAGCATTCGCGGACAGTACTACTGTTTTGTTTCCATTTGAAAAAAACTGCTGCTGAATCATACCGACTGCTTCGAGAAGCTTATGGTGAATATGCTCCATCGCAAGATACGTGTGAACGATGGTTTCGGCGTTTCAAAAGTGGTGACTTTGATCTTACAGACAAAGAACATGGAAAACCTCCAAAAAAATATGAAGATACAAAATTGGAAACATTGCTACAGGAAGACGATAGTCAATCACAAAAACAACTAGCAGAGCAGTTAGGCGTTAGTCAACAAGCTGTTTCCAATCGCCTACGAGAGATGGGTAAGATCCAGAAAGTCTGCAGATGGGTTCCACATGCATTGAATGAGAGGCAGATGGAGAAACGCAAAAACACTTGTGAAATTTTGCTAGCACGATACAAAAGAAAGTCTTTTGCATCGTATCATTACTAGCGATGAAAAATTGATTTATTTTGAAAATTCCAAACGCAAAAAATCATGGGTGAACCCAGGCTCACCATCCACATCAACTGCAAGACCGAATCGCTTTGGCAAAAAGACAATGCTCTGTACTTGGTGGGACCAAAAGGGTGTGTTCTATTATGAATTGTTAAAACCTGGTGAAACAATTAATACCTAATGCTACCAACAACAATTGATCGAATTGAACCATTCGCTGCTCATAAAACGACCAGAATACGAAAGAAGACACAAAGTAATCTTTCTTCACCATAACGCTCCATCACATAAGGCAAAACCAGTTTGCAACACATTGGAGGCACTCAAGTGGGAAGTGCTACCCCATGCCGCTTACTCACCAGACTTGGCCCTTTCAGATAACCACTTGTTCGCATCGATGGGTCACGCACTTGCCGAGCAGCACTTTTGTTCATATGAAAATGTGAAAGAATGGCTAGATGAATGGTTTGCGGGGAAAGGGGAAGAGTTCTACTGGCGAGGTATTCACAAATTGCCTGAAAGATGGGAAAAATGTATAACTTCTAATGGAGCATACTTTGAATAAATAAACTTTTACTGTTTTTTTGAGTTTAATGTGTTTTATTTAAAAAAAAAATCCGCATTTCATACTTGTAGACCTGGTAATTATCACTACCGGATTAAGTTGCTTATAGGTCCTTGTCTGAATGGATAGATTGAGCCCCTGAAAGGTTTAGGATCGAAGTGAAGTGCAAAAAATAGGTTGTGTTCTGAGATACAACTGATGAAGTTTACGTAAATATGTCCTCGTGGTCCTTCTGCTGTATTTTACTGCTTTCTATTGTCGGTTTGGCGACCTGCACCTTTCTGTATTGGTGTTAAACAATAGTAGACCTGCAATTATCTTGCGCAAGTCTTTTTTTTCAAGAAATTAGTCGTATGGGAAAACCTTGGCTGGAAATGAAGGCTCTTGCAAAGAATAGAACTAGATAGCGATGCTTCGTCAAGGTCCTTTGCTCCACCTAGAAGTCACAGGAAACTCTTTCTCTAAAATATACATGCATTTCTTCTTCTTATTTTGTTGGTTTCGGTTTAGCACCATTCCGCCAGCGCATAGCTAATGAACCATACATTTATTAGCTGCTTGGTTCTACTACGTCGTGTCATAATTAGAGATAGCAATAGAAATTAATTAATCGATTAACTGATCATTTGTTAAATTGAAATGTTATTATCGATTAAATTGGTAGAAAATAATCGATTAATCGATTATGAAATAAAACCAGTGGCGAAGGGACACCTCCGCTAGACTTGCTCTCCCATAAAAGAAATAATAATAAAAAAAATACATAAAAAAAAAATAATAATAATAAAAGAAGATTTAGGTAAATCTTCAAAAATACATCAAATTATGTCCTATACAAATTTTTGTCCAAGGTTTGGTTTACTAGTTACGAATTTTCTTAAATTTTAAAGTTTAATAACTTCCATTTCCGGATTCGGATTTTAATAAAAAACAATAGGGTTCTTTCCAATTATTAGCAGAATTTTTTAGTACCAGAACGAACTTTTTAAGTTAAACCGTTTTTGAGTTATCGTGTATATACACAGACACACAGACACACAGACACACAGACACATAGACACACACACACACACACACAGACACACACACATACGGACGGCACCTTGAAAATAGGTTTTTTGGATTCCCTGGACCATAAAACGTGGTCATCAGTCAAAATCTCGATATCAAAAATTTTCGCGATTACAATACTTGTCCCTTATATATTAAGGTCGGGCAAGTAAAAAATGAGCTGTGGACACCACAGGACCGACCGCCATCACAAAGTACTTGTTTAATCTATGCTGCTTTATCAAAAAATCTCTCAAATAAAAGTTGTTAGTTATTGCTTATATAGCAACTTTTGTTAAATAATTTTTTTCGTAATATTACTCTGTTGTGAAATATTCGCAAAAATCTTAAAACCGACAGAAGTAAACTCCCATTCCTAGTTAACCGATTTTTACCAAAAGTTGATCAACTTGTGCCATTGATGTCAAAAGCTTAAATATGAAGTTTCATAAAAATATGTTTAGCCGAATTTGCTCTGCACGTATACACGGACCGACAGACAGACCAACAGACAGACAGACGGACATACAGATAGACAGACCGACAGACATCATGCTAAAAATAGTCAAAACGTTATGCAGGGACCTCAATTCGTGGAGATCCATCGAAATCTCGAAATGTCAAAATCGGTATGATCACAATACCTCTCTTATATATATTGGCGGTCGGTAAAAAAAACATACACACTCATCGGCAAAAAAAATGGGACTGTCTTAATGTTCTATTTTAAAGGTTGATAAAAAATTTAGCCTTTTCATTAGGACGCTATAAGTAATGGGAGGTTATACAATGTCTGTTTAAACAAATATTTTTTATTGCTAACTAAACAGACTGTAACAATAGGGAAAATTTGCTAAGCGATATGACATCTGCCGGGATTTTAAGCAACTACAGAAATAAATATTTTATCCCGCTTTTTACATTGAGTTATATAAGCTGTTCACTTTTATAAGAACACACTATGGTCTATTTCAAAGTAGAAAAATGTGTGTAAGAAGATAGGAGCTGTTTGTCCTTGCTTCGGATTGGTTTAGATCGTCATCCCTATTACACTGTAAAAATATTGTTTTTAGTCCATGTTGACAGATGTTCAGTGTCGTACATTGGAAATATATATTATTTATATTATTTAATTTTTCTCGTATATTTTGTTATTATTTACATATTTAGACTTTTATTTATATTCTTGGCGTAGATTTTATGGAGAAAATTCTCCATGTAATTTGTTTTTACGCAGTTATATATTTTTTAGGTTATCTGACATATAAATATTTTTTGACACTTGAAAATTAACAGATCAAGAGAGAGGACTAATGTGAGGCCAAAAGACAGCCCAGCTGATTGTGCCCAAAGAAGAAGTTATTGATATAATTTTTAGACCTTCATATATACATATATTTTTAATTTGTATTTACAATAATTATTTAAATAAGAAACTTTAGCTCTGAAGATATTTTGTTTGTTTTATTGCTTTGTTCAAACTCTTAGCCAAATCTCTCTTTTTATATATAGTACATAATTTATAAAATTAATATATTTTTTAACTTTTTCTAATTTCCCATTAAACTGAATTTGTCGTATAAATAACGTAAGTGTATTATCTGCCTTGTTTATTTCAATATCTTATTAACCTTTTTTATATTAAAAAAATCACTTGCTAACCCAGTTGCTACGCCCATGTCCTAGTTGTAACTTATTTTAAATTTCCCGCTATACTGTATTTGATCAGTGTAAATTGTACTCGGTTCGCAGCGCTATCTACTTTTTTCTACTTTGAAATAGACCATAGATCTGGTTATTTTGGTTACTTTTATGGTGTGTTACTGACTTTAAATGTCAATTAAAAATATTCCTTATACTGTAAAACCGACTTTAGGTTGCTAAGGTTATGATCATTATAATTAAGATATCATTTTTCATTATGACAAATGTCAAATGGATCGACATTTTAAAAAAGTGACATTTTTTAATACCAACGTGACATACAGCTTCAAAGGTGCAAACTATTGAAAACAAAATTCCCTCTTAGTTTGTTCTTACAAAAGTGAACATTAATATATGGGATCAAAATATATTTTTGCAATTTACTATAGTTTAGTTGTTATTATATTGTTATATTGTTACGTTTTGTTAAGTTTTATGTTATTTTATATTATTTTAAAATCAGTTTTAAATTGTTTTTACTGGTATCAAGTGATAATAAATGTGATAAGACAGTTCAAAATTATTAGGAGTAAAATTTAAGTTTTCTAAAAAAAAACAATATTCATTTGCATTTATTTTCTTTTTAGTATTACATATTCATAATCTTCTTAACTAAAAATTTTGTGACACACCGATTGAGAAACACTGGGTTAGAATATCAACAAGAAATTAATTGTCATGAATCATATTTTAAACAGCCTTAACAATTAAATTTTAAGTTTTATATGATTAAATTTTTTAATTTTATAATTAAAATAAATAATCTCCATTTATTATTAATATTTTTCATAAAAATAGTTGGAAAACTGGCATTTACTTGTGTAATGAAAGAAATTCAAAGCAATTTAATACTTAATTAAAATAGAGTTTGTATAATAATGGAAATATCAGAGGGCGTACAACAGTTATGATACAAAATAATTGCAAACATTAATTTAAATTATTTAACAGAAATTCCAACTATTCATCTATGGCAGTTGAAACACACTAAGTCAAAGAGTACATTATGTCAAATTAAAATTAAAATTTGGAGAATTAAAGTTAGATTGATAAAAAGAAATTGACCAGTGAAAACAACAAATGATGAAATCATTTGTTGTTTTCAGAAGGTTCCGTCTTTGCTCTCGAAAAATCTGTCTAGGTGAATTTTGATATCGTCCACAGATGCGAAATTTTTTCCGTTAAGGGAATTTTGTAGAAAGCAGTACAAATGGTAGTCGGATGGTGCGATGTCTGGTCCATATGCTTCGACTACCATTTGGTCCGCTCTCTACAAAATTCCCTTAACGGAAAAAATTTCGCATCTTTGGACGATATCAAAATTCACCTCTACAGATTTTTCGAGAGCAAAGACGGAACCTTCTGGAGAAATGGCATTATGAAATTGCCTAATCGTTTGTCCAAAGTGATAGAAAATAATGGACAGTACATTTAATAATAAAAGTTTTTTTTTAGAAATTTTATTGAATAAAAGGTAAAAAGGACTTATGTAACAACCCAAATATCAAACCAAAACAATGCTAATATGTTTTTACAAAAATCTTCTGATATATATTCTGTTTTATTAACCGTAGAAACCCCTTTATATACTTAACTCTCCATATATTATTATTTCAATTACATCAATACTCCCAATTAATCTGAAAATAAGAAAAAAAGCAGGTAATTTGGAATGTTCAGTCGGACAGTTTGATCCCTTCTCTGTGTCGGTTACCGGCGGGATTCGATCCTATCACAGCCTGATTAATGTTCGTAGCTCCGTACGTACGCGATACATCGACACAGCGCCCTTATCTATAGCGCTGTCGAAAATTAATGGGGAGCTGTCTTTAACGTTACCACGTTTCACAGACAGTGATAAATTCTTTCACATTGGTCCTTCGAGCACCCTAACACCCCTCCATCCATGTTATGAATGGTGGGGATTAAAAAAGGATGTTGGTATGAAGTTTACATACCACTGAGACACCAGTCGTTTATTAAAATTTTGTAGAATTTTAAAGAAAACAATTAAAAATTGTAACGGAAAAAATGCAAAGTTATAACAATAGTACAGGGTAGAGGTGGAGGTCCTGTAGGGAGGATGAGGCAGTATCTCCCAACCCATTTTTTAAATGGTTTCTTGGGTCAGCTTGGCGGTATGAGGGCGAGCATTGTCGTGGATCAAAATCACGCCATTTCTTTGAGATTCGCAACGTTTTACTCTCATTGCTGGCTTTACTTTGTTCATCAGCATGTCTGAGTAGTAGGCACTGTTTATTGTACGCTGATCTTCCAAATAATCACAAAAGACAACACCTCGGGTATCCTAAAAGACGGTGAACATGACTTTTCCCGCTGATGCTTGCGTTCTAATTTTTTTTTCGAACAGGTGAGCTGGTGTGCTTCCATTCCATGCTTTGTCTTTTGGATTCTATTTCAAAATGGTAAATCCAAGTTTCATTACAAGTTAAAATATTGTTTAGAAAAGGGTGACACCTATAGCATCCCAAAAAACGGTCAACATGACTTTTCCCGCTGGTGCTTGCGTTCTAAATTTTTTTCGGACAGGTGAGCTGGTGTGCTTCCATTCCATGCTTTGTCTTTTGGATTCTGGTTCAAAATGGTGAACCCAAGTTTCATCCCAAGTAAAAATCTTGTTTAGAAAAGGGTCACCTTCCCTTTCATAGCGTTCTTTCACGTCTCTACATACTTTGAGTCTTGTTTTCTTGTGTTGTTGTGTTAATTGTTTCGGGACCCAACTTGCATTTGTTTTGCTGTACTTGAGCTTGTCAATGATAACGTGATGAACTGTGCCAACACTTACTGCAACTTTTTTTGCTATATCTGCAAAAGTAATACATCGGTCTTTACGAATAATGTCGTCAAGGCGGGTTTCAAGCGAAGGAATTGACACTTCAACTGGCCGGCCAGAACCTTGCTCGTCAGTCATTGAGGTTCAACCATTTTTGAACAGTTCTACCAACTTATAAAAATTTCCGCGATTCATACAACTTTCACCATACTGTAAAATCACACGAGAAAAGATTTTAGCCGGTTTTTCAGCTTCAGAAAGCAAAAACCGGATCACTGAACGTTGTTCAACTAATGTGGAAACTTCAAGTGGACACGCCATCATTTAATGCAATTTTGAGGTTATACACAAAACATTTTTTATCCATCAGGTGTTCTCAGCTCATCACAGTGATGCCAACCTAAAATCATGAAAGCACCAAACTCCTCCTGCAAACCATTTTTTTTTTCTACATCAATTTGTCTCTTTATTTATTGAATGTCTCTCGTATATTGACTTATTAATGATTATAATCTTCGTCTTTCGGCTTAAAATCTACTCTCCTTCTCTTTTTATTGGTTGATCAGAGACTGTAGATACCTACGAAATCCTGGAATATTCACACTTCCTATATTTTGTCCTTACTAAACTATGACAGAACTTATCGAATGTCGAAACCATCTTTGTAATGGTATAAAATATCTTCCAATGGCTTCCCACCCGAAAATTTCCCCCAATATTAAAGTTCACCCTCTAAGTACTTGTCCCTTTGTTATAGGCTCTCCTACGCCAGAGGTCTCAAACGAGTGGGCCGCGGGGGTAGGTATGGTTGGTAAGGGAATGATGGCCGCTGAGGGGAAGAGAGGGTAACAACCCTTCGTTCCGCCATGAAACTACGTGCTGGTAACGAATTAAAACGACCGTCCCTTACCTTTGCCGAGCAGTCGACCGATCACAGTTGGGAATAGGGGAATAATCTTTACCCTACAGGACACCAGATAATCAGTCTTCCTATTAAATCAGTTAAAGACATTTGTTTATATTTGGTTTCTCAATATACTAATCATTTTAATTGGTAAATAATATTATCTGAAAGAGTATACGTCAGTGACAGCGAACTTGTGGCGAATGACACGCCAAGACTTGAGGTCCAAACTTGAGAATATGGAAAGAAATCGTTTAGAGAATGAAAAAAGTTTGCCACTACGAACAGAACATTTTCAGTGCTTGAAATCGATACCCGGACACTTTTAGGACTTGCTGGACACTGCTAGAAAAATCTAGCGCTGACTTTGTTCACAATTTATTCCCTCTACGTACTTTTGTGAGACCTTATTCTCGGCGTTAAATAATATTAAAACCAATAAAAGAAACCGACTGACAGATGAAGTTAGTAGCGCTTACTTGGGCTTGAAGTGCACGAAATACCAACTTTCATTTAGCAAATGGAATTCAGCAACAAAAAAGTCACTTATGTAAAAAATTATTTATTTTTGCTTTTTTAACAAATAAATATATCAAAAATATAACTATTTTTTACTAGGGTTGCAAATATCACAAAATTATGGATATTTCTAGACATGATGCGACACCCTAGTTAATCTAGGTTTTTTGCTAGTAGTTTGAACCTCTCTCGTTCATTCATGTCGATGCAAATATGACTATTGTAAACAAATATTGAATATTTGAGACCAATAGGATCAATTTTCCTCATGTCTACCGTCATTTGATTCTATTGTACTTATACGTACACAGGTAGAATTAGTAGATTAACTCTATCCCACTTCTGATGTCGGTTCCAACTGAGATTTCGTTCCTTCATTAAATCATCTCTTTGATCGGATAAAATGTAGGAGAAGTAAGGGACAATAAAACGTTACACGATTAATTACAAGTAAAAACCAAGCAGTTCATAAAATAGATTTTACTTAAGGTAATATGACCCCAATTTTTTCCTCATGTCGACTTTTTTCGAAAGATTTTTTCCGACTATCCCTAACCGATTTTGAAACATAATTTTTCAAAATTTTGAAAAACAACTCAAACTTTATAAAGAAAAAAATTTGCTCAATGAACAATTATACACAAATTTTGCTCTAAGGATACTTTAAACCCTAGGAACTCAAATATTTTAACTGCAGACCTGAATTGATTTTAATTTTTGAAATATGGTTTCGTAAATTTAATAATATTGTCTATATTCAAAACAGCCATAAATAAAACTGGACAATTCAATAAAGACTCTAATTTATTTTTTAATTATTCAAAAATACGTACTTATATATTAGAAGATGGGTCAAAGTTTTTTAGAATTTACCTTTTTTTAAATAGCTCTCATGTCTAAAATAAGCGAACAAAAAAAATACCAAAACTAAAACAGAGTAACAGACAACTAAAAAATTCAAAAATTTAAACCGCAAGTCATTATCTATTACCATTTTTGAGTTATAACGTTTTCAAAATTTTGAAACAAGTTATACCGAAATAAGATACTTATACAAGGTGTCTCAAAAGAAATTTTATATTTAGTGGATCGATTAAAAAAAAAGTAAGCCGTATATAGAAAAAATGTTTATTAATTATTAAAATACACTTTTTGGGGATTTATTTCTTAAAAATAATATCGTCTAAATGTAGACCCTCGCGTTCTCGGCACTCATTTAATCGAACAGTAAAATTACTTATGACGTCTCGGCAGGTGGACTCAGGGATGGCTGCCATTTCGTGACGGATATTTTCTTTCAAATGCGCCAGTGAAGTCGGTTTATTGGCGTAAACTTTAGATTTAAGATAACCCCATAGGAAAAAGTTCATAGGGGTTAAATCTGGACTGCGTGGAGGCCAATTTATGGCACCTCTCCGGGAGATCAATTTGCCTGAGAAAATTTCACGAACACGTGGCAGAGACATATTGGACGTGTGTGATGTTGCTCCGTCCTGTTAGAACCATGTTCTTTGGTTATAGCCAGGAAAGTTTTGCAGTTCAGGTACCAAGAAGTTTTCTAACATCTCCACATAACGCTCTGAATTCACTGTAACTGCACGCCCCCTTTCGTCTTCAAAAAAGTAAGGGCCGATAATTCCTCGCGCCGACATCGCAGCCCATACGGTCACTTTAGACGAATGTAGGGGTTTCTGATGTTTGCGTTTCGGATTCGTTGCACTCCAGTAGCGGCAGTTCTGCTTATTTACGTGGCCATTAAGATGAAAATGAACTTCATCCGAAAACAAAATGTTGGTAAACGTTGAAAATCGCTCAATCACCTGATTTACGAAATTAAGCCTCTGACTGGCATCTTGGGGCTTTAATTCTTGCACCAATTGAATTTTGTAGGGGTGCAGCTTTAAGTCTATGTGCATAATGCGATGTAATGATGATCTGTGCACATTTAAAGCACTTGCGCGCTTCCGAATTGAAAGGTTCGGGTCGTCACGAACAGATTGATTAACATTCTCCACGTTTTCTACCGTTCTTGATGACCTAGGTCGCCCGGATTTTGATTTATCCAGCGTTGTACCAGTCTCTTCAAACTTTTTAACCCAATGTCGAATGAGAGGAATGCTTGGCGCATCATTTAAGTGGCGAAAACCTCGAATACTGCAGAATTTTCTACGCGCTACAGTCGCCGAATCACCGTTTTTGTAAAACTCTCGCACGCATAACGCGCGGTCTGCTCCCGAGAAATGCTCCATAGCGATTGAATTCCCAAGAGCCAGGCTACCGATTGACATAACCCCCGCGCCCCTCGGATAAGTTGCGTTTACGCAGTAAGCTAAATAAATATAAAATTTCTTTTGAGACACCTTGTATAAGTATTAATTCTCATGTAGAAAATATGAAAACTATTTACCAAAGCCAATATTTGATAAATAAATAACTGAAAAAATCAAAAATGTCCCATGACCCTATCTATTACCATTTTTGAGTTATAACATTTTTAAGATTCATATGTTGGTGAAATTGCTTCTAAAAAATTTAGACAACACCGTTTTTAAGAGCTGTCATTTTAAAAGAAATCAAAAAAAAACGCCACAAAAATTAATATACACTAAGTAAGCTCTAAAAAATCCAAAAATTTAAACCCCAGGTCGCTATTTAATACCGTTTTTGAGTTATGAACTTTTTATTATTCAAATGTTGTTTCTAATGTCCATATGTCTATATTTAAAGTTGTCATTCTAAAAGTAATTAAATAAAAATGGTACCAGCATTAATATGGAGTAAATAAACTATGAAAAATCCAAAAATTCAAACCGTGGGTCGCTATCTAATACCATTTTTGAGATTCTTTGATTTCTGGAAGTGGAAAAATTATTAAAATAGTTAAAGAAACACCCAAGCGGTTTATTAAAATATTGTAGTTCCTCTCAGTTAAAATTGTTCACCTATCAATCAAAAAAGGTACCAGCATTAATGTGGAGTAAGTAAACTATAAAAAAATCCAAAAGTTCAAACCGTGGGTCGCTATCTATTACCGTGTTTGAGATTTTTATATTTTTATGTAGTGTAAAAATGATTAAATTAGTTAAAGAAATACCCAAGTGGTACATTAAAATATTGTAGTTCATCTCAGTAAAAATCGTTCACCTATCAATCCTCTGTAAAATAATCCCTAAAAGTACCAACCTCCATTAATAAAAAAACCAAAAAATCCCTAAGAGATAGCTATATAGATGTGGCGTTTCTGTCACTTTCCAATATAAAACAAACACGATACCGATACATATAGGTACATATGTGGAAGTAAAGAGAGAGAGAGTTTAAAAACGCGCATACCAAACAATAATAGTCAATCAATGATTGCAATGAGCCAATAACCAAATGGAAGCGTTACACTCGCATGGTAGGGGGTGAGTTTAGCCCTACTCTCTATGTGACAAACCTGTTTACAAATGTTACGATTGATTCTTTCATGTTGTGTGCTCCGTGAAACCGTACACTGACATCTCCACTTATTTAAAGGTTAGTGAAGAAGCCATTTTGTGATTATAAGAAAACCGTTTAAAATTTGGAGGGAAAATTAATTGTGAAACGGCCTTTAAAAAAAACGTGTTGAAACTCGCAAAAAAACTTAAAAACGTAAGTAAACATTGCACTAATCACCATCTTATTCTTAAATATTTATTCTGACACATAACATAACCTAAAAACCTCAAACAAAACATGTTCAGTCTTGTTTTTACAAGTTTAAACCAAAATTCTTTATATAACTTTGTCTTGTTTGTTTATTGTAAACTATTATGCATGAATTTAATTTAATTGCTGTATTTTGTTTATGGGAAATAATTTAATTTTCATCACCCCTTTGTTTTGATGTGTGGGGTTTTTATAGAGTTCTTCTTCTTACTTCCATGGTGTTTAATGGGGTGAACCCAAATTTATGGGGGGTGAGGGTTTACGGGAATTTTAAGAGGGGATAATTGATTTTTTTGGTCATTATGGGGGTTTTAATAAAATACATTTCTTTAAACGTATTTTTAATATTTATAACTAAATAATAGTTTTAAAAATGATGTTTTTATAAATTTTTTGAATATTTTTTAGTGTTTTGTCTGTATTTTTTAGTTTAAATATTTTTAGTGTAAACCGGTTGTCTCTTCCGACTCTATCGATTTTGTCGCTCGTTTTTGCGTATGCACATTTCGAAGATTACGCCATTTTGTTGTTTTTTTCTTGGGATATTTTATGTAAAATTTTTAGTAATATTAGTTATTTTAATATTAGTATTCTTTTAACAAAATTTTCTTTCACATATAGGCTATTTCAAACGTTTCAACGGAACTAAATGGAATTTTTATTTTTATAAATTGTCACAAACTCACTTTTTAATTGGAGTGGGCTTTTGCTAAACAAAATGATCAAAAGTCTCATTTAATTATTGGTAAAAATTACTAGTTTTAAAAATCTAGTTCCGTTTAAACATAAAAAACAGACTATATACAGTTCAAATAATAAATCTTTTACTTATATTAAGTCAAATATGCAGTTGTTTATAATAATTTAGGGTTCCAGCATCCTAGGCTACTAGCGCATCATTTTTTAGTTATAAAACAAAAGATACATTTTACAGGTTTGGTTCTAAATTAAAGCATTTAGTTACTTCAGTGCATGTTCTATTTCAAAATTTTTATACACATAGTCTATTCAAGTTTTTTAAGCGGAACTATATGATTTTTATTTTCTTAAGTTGTCACAAGCTCACTTTTTAATGACTGAATTGGGTTTTTGTTAAACAAAATGGGCAAAAGTCCCATTGAATGGTTAATAGTTTATAGATTTTAAAATCTAGTTCCGCTTAATTCAAAAAAATATACTATATGCATAACTAACAATTAATAATGTTTAATTATAAGAATTACTGCAAGCTTTTATAATCTAGCCTTAAGTAATAATATAAATCCGTTGTATCAATGAGTAATGAAATTACAAATGACTGTATGAACTATGCGTCGGAAAATGAATTATAGAAGTCGGAAAAGTATGTCGGTACTCGATTTACTTTTTATATGCTAAATTTTATTGGAAAGATCTCAAAATATTTTACTATCTTCCAACGGGTACAATAATTTTTTAATGTTTTATTTTTGGCCTTTGCTGCTTCGGCATTTAGCCAGGACAATTTTTTTGAGAAAATTCCATGCCTGAACAGGATTTGAACCCGAGACCTTAGCAACGCAGAGCACATGTGTTACCCACTACGCTACGCCGGTCGGCAGTACAATAATTATCTTCCTTCCAAATTCTGTTCCATGCGATATTCGATTTTCTTTCTAAATTATCTTTACTACAATGGCGTACCTTAAAAATTCACCCCCCCCCCCTTTCGCAAATTAATACTCCGTAACACATCTAACGGGTAAAATAATTATATATCCTTCCGAAGTAACTACTATTCTATATTCGATTTTTTTCCTAGATTAACTTTGAGACAATGGCGTAGATTCAAATTTCGCCCCCCCCCCCCACCCCGATATATTGATACTCTACAACAAATATACCTATATTTTTAGGTCCCAAAAAATCTTGAAACCCCTGCGGGGGTCAGCGGGCCCTTAACTACAGTGTTTTAAGATTTTCTTTTAGTTAAATTATGTGTCCTATCCACTGTTATCGTTTGCCTCCCATTTCCTGTGTGATACTGGACTTCAAGTACATGTTTTTACATAGAAAAAATACTTTTAAAAACTGATTTTACTTATTTTAATATTTTATAAAATTACCAGAGCTAGCATCCAGCGCTATTAGCGCCACAGCTCACAGATATTCAAATAAAATAAATATTTACTAAATTTAAATTTTTTTAAGCATCCATTTTTTTACAGCATTCAGGGATATTAACATCATAGGTCTTATATTCTAATCAAAATATTATGTTTATTAAAAATCTGTTAGCCAACTTTTTTTTTTCAGCATCCTGGGCTATTAGCATCACAGGTTTTATGTTCCCAACAAATTAATATTGGCTTAATTAAAAAATTCATTTAGCCTCCATTTTAATTTAGTTATTTTTTTATTTTATAGCTACTAACGTGAGAGCCTTTATTTTCCAGTCAAATGAAAATATTCATAATCTATTCATGATGTTTCCATATCTGTGTAGGCCATATTAGGGTAGCAGGTTTGTTGGTAGCCACGAAAAATAAAGTCTATTCCATATATTTAAGCGAAACTAAGTGGATTTTTTTAGATATGAAGAGCTTATTTTTTAATAATTTTAGTGGGCTTTTGCTTAACCCTTTACCGCATGGTGTGCCATATATGGCACATTCCGATTTTTATTTTTTATTTTTCTTTTAAAACTGAATCAGAACGTTATTTTATGAATGTTCATATATGCCACATACACAGCAATGGATCCAGCAGTATCTCAAGTAATGGGCTGCAATAGATTTGAGGATATCAAGCGGAATTTGCACTTCAACGATAACTCTGAATTTATTGAGAAAGGACAACTAGAAGATACGACCTTTACTTTCAAAAATTCGAGGGCGACTGCTTTTAATCCCTAATGAAGAACACCTAGCAATTGATGAGCAAATAATACGGAATCATTTTCTTTTGTAATATAATGTAGAATCATAATGTTCCATGTATTGCACAAACCCTTAATTATTATTTGAATTATTATTTTTTCATAAAAATAATAATAAATATTTAAAATATATTTTTTAAATTAATTTTTCTATCGATAAGAACCAATTCCTAACGCTCATGAATTATTTCAGCCAAAAATAAAAATTCATGCAGTAAAGGGTTAACAAAATGTTCAAAAGCCTCAATCGTTAAAAGTTATTAGATTTAAAAATCTAGTTTCACTTAAAGAAATCAACAATACAGGCGAAAATTAAATATTAAAAATATAGTGTTAATTTTTTTATTTAATAGATTTTATTTAGTATATTTTCATGTATTTTAGTCATATATACAAAAATATACAAATTAATATTTTATTAATGTAAATTTTTCTGCAACCTAAAAAAATATCATGACCTACTCAGATGACGAAATATCGTAAATGGATTATATCGAATATTTGTTCTTATTTTCAGTATTTTAACAGCAAATTTTCCTCCTTTTGGGGTATAATTTTTGGCTGGAGTGGGGATGTTCTCTTGCGCATCTCTTATGCTCAAGACTTTGACAATTTAAAAAAAAAATCGATAGAGCTAACCGTCCATCTAATTAAAATAAAGTTGCGCAAATAGCCATCGTTGCTGTGCGCCAAGAAAGCTCACGAAAACTATTAAAATAGACAACATAGTTACGCAACCAGGAATACAGATATGTATTGCGGGTAACATAAAGACGTTTTTAAGCCAAGCTTTGTAAGAAATTTGCTAGCAAGTAGAATAAAATATTGTTTGAAGTAGGATTTGCATAAAAAATAGAATATTTAAGCAGAAAAATATTATGTTAATAATATCAATTTTGAGACAGTTTATATCTTTAAATACAGTGGAATTCTTTTATCATTAAACCATGGGAATTAAAATATTAGAAAATTTTTGGAAAATAACAAAAAAATTAAAAATTCATTATAATAAATTGGTTTCTATTTAATAATTAAAATTTGACGTAAAGTGGGAATTTTCACGCATTTCAGGGTTTTGTAGGTATTTAGTAAGTGATAACTAAAAAACGTTCTTATCAAGCAGCAAATATATTCTGTATGTAATAATGTTCAATAATGTGTTTAATGAAATAGTATGTGTATGTCGCTTTCTCAAAATTGTAAATATGATTGTGGTACAATTGTCCAAACAAGTAACTGTTTTGGAATGTGTCTACAAATCAAACTAAAAGCTTTACTAATTAATTCAACCTACACGGATATTATTTTTTAATGAGATGTTAATTCTGTATCATTAATTTAACCATTATCGTTGGCGATTGAATGGATTTTATTTATTTATTTTATTTTTATTTATTTATTTATTTATATTTTTTTGAAATCAAATATTTGCCAAAAAATAACTAGAATTTTGACAAAATAATTTAAACAAAATAAAAATGGAAAAAAAATCAAAAAATTAAATTGTCTCTTCTGCCGGGAGCGAACCCTAGTTTTCTGCGTACCAAGCGAGCAAGCTAACCATTAGACCAGGATACGCCTTCTAGTATAGTGTGTTACATAACTATAACTTTTGTACATCGTCAACCATAAAACATAAAAAATGCGTTATTTTCCGAAAACATAATCTGATGAAAAATTGCTGTTATACTATTCCGGTTCACACCAATGTACATTACTTAGAATTTTTTCAGATTTTTAGTTTAAGTTTAAACCATCTGGGCTACAGGTGTGGAACCATTTTTTGCACAATTTTGGCAAAATTCGCATAAAAATAATTTATTTTGCAAAAATAAAATTTTGATCGTTAATCCACGTACTAAGAGAATATATTACAATAGATGGCGCTTATATAAAAAAATTCTAAATCTAACATATTTCACCTAATAATCAAATTCTAATTTATTAATAGATAGCGTTACTTACTGGTTTCAACCATCTCAAACCCTTTTTCAAATTCATACGTGGCTTATTCATTGCTTATCTCTGAGTTCAATAACCGGACAATATGATGTGTTCGTTATTAATTTTAAAACTGTTATTTTATATCGTGACTATTAACTAAGGTAATGTAAATTTAACATTGTTTTTTATTCTTTAACTCATATTTGATATGTTTTTATTATTTAATAATTATTTTGTTATATTTTAAATTCCGACAATTTTGTAATGCTTATTTTAACTACTTGACTTGTTAAATTTGAACACTATCATAATTTTATACATGTAAACTTACCAATTTAATAATTCTATTTTTCTATATATCTTTGTAGCTCTGATGAAGATTTAAATAAAATCGAAACGTTAGCGAAGTTAATAAATTTGTTTTTATTTTCTGACTGGTCCGAATCCCATTACCTTCAACTATAATTACTAACTTACGGACGTAACTCATCTAATCAAGGTTAAATATTTTCCACTGTATTTGTACACCACAATAAACCGATTGAACAAGAAACCAAAAACAGAATTCGCACTCTGCCTTATCGGCTTTACCTAATTCCTCAAATGTTCACATATCTAAATTGTTAATTGTTAATCTAGGTGTTAAGTGATACAGGGTGTCTCGTATATAACAGTTGAGTTGTACAGTATGTTCTGATAATAGTGATGTCATGTATCTTACAAGGTTATGTCACCCTAAGCAAATATTATGATGCTTCAGGTACATTAGCTTATGTAAGCACAATGCATGGAATATAGCTACAACCTCTGCTAATATCTTATTATGCGACACTACATATCATGATAGCAGGTAGCAGAATTAAGCTCATGCGAGGATTATTACCTTTTATGTTTTTACAAACGACCACTAGATGGCAATATTGAAATGTGTCATTACAATTTTCGTAAAATTAGACATTTATTATTGTGAAATCAGTGGCAGCTTATAAATTGACCTAGTAGTTTATTAACAGTGAGCATTAAAAAAACAAGTTTGTGAAAAATGGATATTACTCGTGAAGGTTTTCGTTCGATGTTTTTTTACAATTTTAGTAAAGGCCTAACTCAACAACAATGCATAGATTCGCTTCGTTCAACTTTTGGTAATGAAGCACCATCAGAAAAGACTTACAATTGGTTTGTAGAATTTCGTCGGGGTCGTGCGTCCGTCAGTGATGTATCTCGTGAAGATCGACAAAAATCGGTTGTGATTAAAAAAAAATCGATGTTGTGCGTAAAATGATTGAAGAAGGCATGTACTTACTGTGAGATAGAGGCATCCTTTGGCATATCGCAGATTACATTAGATTTTGCATGAATATTTAGCTGTGAAAAAGATCTGTTCCCGATGGATTCAGCATAATTTGATCAAAGCTCAAAAAAAGGCTTGTGTTGATTGGTGTAAGGGAATGCTAAAAAAATTCCACCTAGGCACTTCAAAATTCGTATACAACATAGTTACAGGTGACGAAACTTGGATTTATTCATATAAACCGGAAACTAAGCAACAATCCACTGTTTTGGTCTTCCACGATGAACCGAAACCTATAAAAATTGTTCGTTCACGAACCACTTCTAAAAAAAGGATCGCTTGTTTCTTCGGTTTTACTGGACATGTCGCAACCATTTCTTCAGAGCAGACATTCCCAAACTGTGGTACGCGTACCGGTACGCGATAATTTTGAGAGGTGAGGACCTTTTTTTTCTCTCGTCACTTGAATTTTGAGGGATGAGAGACTGGTACGCCACCATATTGTCTACTACATACCGGTACAACATCTTAAAAATATTGGGAACCACTGCTTTATAGGATCGGAGAACAGTTAATGCTAAATGGTATTCAACAATTTATTTGCCAGAAGTTATCGACAAAATCAAGAAAAACAACCAAAAACGTCGCATCATTCTTCATCATGACAATGCAAGCTCCCACACAGCACATTAAACAATTGATTATTTGAAGGATTTTCTTTTTATTGTTCCTCAATGTCAAACAAAAATGCGTGACCAGTGATTTTCATCACCTCAAGAACTGTTGAAGACTTCGAAAACCATGTAATATGGTTATATTGTTTCTTCACGACCACTATAGAATTTACCAATTCTAAAACCAATTTTGACTACAGAAAGTTAATATTCTAACACAAGAGTTGGAATGTTATTCTAAAGCACTTAACTTCTTATGCATTTTGCGTGTATTTCATTCCATCACTTGTTATGGAATAACTATTCCATGTTTGTTGTCTTTTGTTTTTGTAGGGTTACATTAAGATATATGCAACGTTTACATTAAATAAAAACATAGCTTCCTAACCTAAAATAGTGGCCGATGTGCAGCAAATTAAATTAAAATTAAACAAATAATAAATAAAATAAATTAGTTTAATTATTTGATTAATTTGTTATGTTATATAAATTATTTGTTAAGATAAAATGTTTGTTAATATAATTATTTGTTAATTTTTTTTCTTTTTGGTGGTCGTGGATAAAGTAGGGTCTGTGACTCGGTTGGAATGAGAAAATTCAATGCTCGTGGTTCCTCACGCTCGCCTGCGGCTCGCGCTCAGGATGTTCCACTCGCATCGAATTTTCTCATTTCAACCTTGTTACAGAATATACTATTTCGTTTTCGGTTTATCTCATCCTTGATAAAAATTGAATTAAAAAGTTGGGAGTCGATAACTTTTTCTGTCTCCCGGCTCCGACTCCTCCAAAATGCTTCGACTCCTCGACTTCCCGACTCCGACTCCGACTGCTCATCCCTGCTATTATACCCAGAAAACCTACAACATCTTTTTAGATTTTATTACAGTTTTAAATCTGTGGATGATAAGGTTGTAAAATTGAATGGAGCAGGTGAACAATTAGGTGTAAATGAATAATATAATGTCCCAATATTGATATTATTAATCATTATCGTCGATGTATGTTAATTTTGTATATATACATTTTGCATGTGGCTGCAAATATACAGTGTAATCTACACGGAATCAATAGGCTCAACATGGACAATAACTTAATGACAATTAAACTCTGGACCATTAAACGCTAATAACAAGATGCCTTAATGCGATCAATATTAACGCGGAGCAATTTCATAAAATAATACCATTTAACTCATTCGCTTCTTTAACAACGAACGAGTTTTATAAAATTACAAAACAAAAACATTGGGTGCTGAATAACTGTCATCTCGTCTAAAGATTATTAAAGTAATAGACCGGCAGCTCATGACAGTTTTTGGTCTCCGATTTCATACAGCATGCCTTTTGGAGGAGAGAATATTTACCCTGTGACAACAAAAAAGGGATGGTACTAAACCCCTGCACGCTTTCCGGTCATAGGTAAAATTGCATTTCCACTTAAACACAAAATTTTTGTGCTTTTCTCTGATTTAATATTGCTTGCCCTTTTCTCAAAAGAAAGTTATAACAAATTTAAAGTCTTCTTACTGGTTTTTGCTCTTCACTCGGATTTAGGAGGTGAGGACCTTTTTTTTGCTCTTCACTTATATTTGGGAAATGACGACTTTTTTTGCTCCGTCCCGCATTGCCTTCTTAAGAAAATGGTCACCCTAGTTATGAATATAGTCAATAAAAATATTTAAAAACATGCAACATCTATATCAATTTTGTATGCTAGTTTGAACTACGCATACATGTGACATGTTCCCTCTCACGCTCTGATTGGTCAGTTACGGGACAACATTTACTTTAATAATCTTGATCCCGTCCTTCAATACAAATTTATCTATCGGATAGTTATCTGATACCCTTTTCACACTAGATCTTTAAGTCGAGTGAACTTAAAGTTCACCGATGTTTAAGAACGGTATGCTTTAACACTTGATGTTTAAATCTCTGGTGCTGTCATCAGCTACAATAATTTTGTCCTTAAGTTACCGTCATGAAATTACCAGTTTTGAACTGTCTGCGCAGACGCACATTTTGAATTATTATAAACAAATATGGATATTTCATTTCATTCTACAATAAAGAATATATTACACCTGTATTAACATGTAAGTCGATACATTTTATCTCAATTATTGTATCTCTGTATTTTATTAAACACATTATTGAAATAAATAATTTTATTATAACAATAAGTATAAACTTCTTATAACGTCGATATAATACAGTATTCTTGTTTATGATAATATAAAATGTTGACAGCACAAATTCAAGGAGTATTTTTTTATAATAGAAATTAAGTTGGCAATGCGGACGAAGTTTAAGACGCAGATCTCTGTCTTAAAAATGTGTTCTGTGTTAAACATCGCTTGTATTTAGACGAGGCCATACGGTTTCACATTAGCGTTTAAAGATACATTCACTTTAACATCCGATCTTAAAGATCTAGTGTGAAAAGGGTATAACGGATAATGAAACTAACGTATTGAATTCACTGATTGGTATTGACATTTATTCAACAGATGAAGTTCCAGATAACCTTATCTGTCAAATAGTTACCTAGAGGTTTACCTGAAAGCCTAAAACTGATTTTTATATCTTCGATCTTGTTTCTTAATGAATGAATAAGTTTATTATTTATACATCTTTTATTTAACATATAATTTATTCAACAATTAGTTTGTGATGTTTGTTGATAGATATTTTTAATTAAATATTTCCCATAGCGGCATTAAGAACATGTGTGTATAAACAGACCTCCATTTTTGCTGGGCACAACTACAAAATTCGGTCAATATCTCACACAGCGAAAATAATTGGCTGTAGGCTTTTACTTCGGCTTCTTTCGGAATACATTCGGGAAACTCTCGCGCAAAAAAAACACACGCAAAATCTCATGGACGCATACATTTAAAATTTTTAACACATACATATAAAAGAGAAATTTTTTGTCTGTAATTAAACATGGATTTTTTATTTTTTTCTTTATACAATTTTTAATATTTCGCTTAATTTGTCATTAGCGTTATTCTTAGTTTTAAATGTGTAATTAAGGACTATTTTTAAAATAAGGTGAAGGATGAATGTAGATTCATTTAGATGGAGACTACGGTATTCTCTTATTTTTATTTTATACATTTATTTTATACAAGAAAATATTATGATTGACGACAGTAGTATTTACTGTTACTCTTCTTGAGAGAATCGAACTTACTGTTATATTTGTGAAGTCTTGCACCTTATTTTAGTGTGTTCTATTTTTAGACTATGATATTCGAAGGTAATTGGTCCCCTTACAACCTCTTACCATCACCCTACGACTGTTCAATTTTTCGAACAGACTTTTTATCTTATTTATTTGGGTTTTATTGAGTATGCGAATTATTATTGATTTTATTTATTTATTTATTGCTTTTTAATATGTAGTGTAGTCATTTAGATGTGTCTGTGCTCCAAAAAATTTAACTAACTAACTAATAGTAATATTTAGTCATCAATTTGCACATTGCAAATATGTTAATTTAAGCCTAATTCGTTTTTATTTTAAGATATTTATTTTTTTTTTATGTTTAATTTTTATATAGATCAATTATGGAGTCTAAAAATATATTTATTTATACGCCCTCTCATATGTATTTTTTGAAATATGGTCATTTTCTACCGATTTTTTTGAATTAATTCAAAAATTATATACCGTAGCTTGAAATTGAGATTATTTTTGAGATCTACCACTCAAAATACATAAGTAAACACATTTTGAAGTAAATCGGAGAAAAAATTTTCGATTTTTGACCATTTTCAAAGGTTTTGTTTGACGATTCGTATTTATTGTAAAAATTCGGTTATTAAGGCCCCAATTTTTTTCTAGACTAAACAATATAAGAAGATTTCAAAAATTCAAACCGCAGTTCTTTATATTTTTTTGTTCCTATGTTATGATTTTTTGGAATTCCAAAAAAATTATAAAAAAATTTAAAAAATTTCAAAAAATTTGTTTGTTTGGGGATTGTTTCAAATTAAGTCCTAAGGCCTTTTACAGTCTCAAAACTCCAAAAATTTCAACTGCAGGTCCTTATCTTATGTCAATTTTGAGATACGGTTTTTTAAAAATGAAATATTTACAAATGTTCAAAACTGCACGAATAAAAAAGGCGTTAACTAAGGAGGGCCCTTTTTTTATTTAGGTAGATAAAAGTCTGTAGGTTTCAAAAATTCAAACCGCAGTTCCTTATATTTTATATATAAGTTAGGATTTTTTAAAATTTTCAAAAAAATTAAAAAAATTAAAATTAAATATTTCATTAAAAAATTTGTTTGGGATTTGTTTTATAATATGTCCTGAGGCCCTTTAGGACCTCGGTATTTCAAATATCTCGATGTATTTGCTCAGACTTAAAAGTAGTGTTTCTGATTTCTCGACATTAGACTTATTTTCTCGAGAATTCTCGAGAAATCTCGAGAAAAATAATTATATAATTATTAGAATATACATCTTTTTTTAATGTTGAAAATATTGTAGAGGATAAAAACATGTTAAAATTATAATCACCTTTAAAGTACTAAAGTAAAGGCGTCGAGCAAATTTTACATTTCTCGAGAAAATAAAAATGAGAATTAAAACTTTTTCTCGAGTAATTCTCGAGAAGAATCACTACTTAAAGGCCTAGGTTTTTTGTCATGCTATCACACACACAAGACTTCGATTCGAATGCAAAGACTTTAATTTTCCAAGGGTAGACTTGAATAATAACTCTAGTGTGATAAGGCCTTTAGTTAGACCTTTGTTGTGACAAAGGTTTTGCCTTTGGTTAGACCAAACCGAAATACTCTGGGACCACTGAGTCAACCTATTACCGATTTAATCTAATTATCTAATTTTAATTTACCGAACAATAATTTAAAAAAACTTATCTTCTAAATTGCACTTTTCATTTAATATTTGAAATTATCTGGATAATCAATTTTATGCAATTCTTGTTTAAGGCCTCGTACATGTACAAGCCCCATATTTCTTTACGATGCAATGTGCAGAGGACATTCATTTTTTAAAAACAACCATCTGAAACTATAGAGTGTGTTACGTAAACCGTTTGCAACCACATAAAGGGGTGGTTGTTTACTTGTCTTCTCTGCATCAGATAGATTGCATTGATCTCGATTGCGTAGCTCTGCTAAAAGATGCACAGAGTTACGCAGCTAGGGATGATTTTTTGCAAGGGGAAAAACCAGTTCTGCAGACAACGATACTGTTGAATGACTATCCGGTTATTTTAGCAAAGGGTTACATCCCTAGTTTTGCATTGTAAAAGATGAATAGGTATATTAAAGTTAGCGACTACTAAGATAACGAATTTAACGATTTTTTTTCTAACCCTTTTAGGTCAATACCCTAAACTGGACTGGGTTTAGCATGTCTTAAGCTGCATTCAGAGCATTTAAATTAGTTGATTGTTCACTGTGCTATAGGCTATGACTTGTGCACTGTTGATTGTCACTACAAGTTTGTCATATGGTAACGCAAGCAATTGAACGATTGCTCGCGTTAATTTTAATATGTTATACGTTGTCAATCGTGGATAGTTTTATAAATTTCAGCTGCGTTCAGAGCTCTTTAAATTAGTAGACTGTTCACTGTGCATTCTGGATAAGTTTAGTAGATAGTTTTAACGTTCAAGGCAGCGTTTACAGCTCTGGAAATGAGTGCGTTACCGATACTGCAACATCTGTGTCTTTAAACCAACTACAGTGACTTCATGCAATGTTTATTATCTATTATCGTTTTCCTATTATCTATTATCGTTTTCATCGAAGTATGTACCCATATTGTCTATATACTTTTGCTATTTAAGGTTGTTCAGGCGGAACTCCTGGCGGACAAGAGTCAATGAATTCCTGGAAGGCCAGTTTTACAGCATTGTCGGAATTAAACTGTTTTCCTATTAAAAATTTGTGCAAATTGCGGAAGAAGTGGTAGTCAGTGGGGGCTAGGTCTGGTTAGTATGGATGATGAAGAAGTTCCAACTCCAATTCCTGTAGTTTTGCCACAGTCATTTGTGCAGTGTGTGGTCTAGCGTTCTCATGCAATAAGATAGGAGTCGATCTGTTGACCAATCTAGGCTGTTTTTCTTTAAGTTTTTGCATCATTTCGTCCAATTGGTTGCATTTCTACTGTGATCAATGAGCCAGTTTTTTTTTTTTTTTGTTTTGTTTTTAATTTACCTGTACGAAATTTAGGCGAACTAATTTGATATTGTCTGCTGCGTAGTAACACTAGAGCCAAATACACTATTAATGTTTCGCGCGATTTGCGATGCCGTAGTTCCACGTAAGAACTCGTACTTCATAATAGTGCGAACTTCCGACCGTTCCATTTTCAACAAAATTAATTTTTTAAAAAAGTTTTTGAAATTTTTTAGGGCATACAATGATTTCTTTAAACAGGCAAGATGTGTAACTTTCCAACAAAAAAAAACCGCTGTGACAAAGGACCGACCGCCATCACAAAGTACTTGCATAAAATACATTCTAGCAGCAAAGTAGAAATAACTTGGCCTAATATTTTCTAACAGAGATATTATTTATCATGACCATGGAAACGTTACATATAAGTATGAAAAAATAGATACCTAAAAAAAATTCGAAAAATGTTTCGTTTTATCAAAAAATGTCTCAAATAAAAGTTGTTAGTTATTGCTTTTATAGCAACTATTGTTAAGTAAATTTTTTCAAAATATTTTTCTGTTACTAAATATTCGCAAAAATCTTAAAATCGACACGAGTAAACTCCCATTTCTAGTCAACCAATTTTATCAACTTATGTCAAAAGCTTAAATATGAAGTTTCATAAAAATCCTTTTAGCCGAATTTGCTCTTCACGTGTACACAGACAGACGGACGGACAGATAGACAGACGGACGGACAGATAGACAGACAGACGGACAGACGGATAGACAGACCGACAGACATCATGCTAAAAATAGTCAAAACGTTATGTAGGGGCCTCAATTCGTGGAGATCCATCGAAATCTCGAAATGTCAAAATCGGTATGATCACAATACCTCCCTTATATATGTTGGCGGTCAGTAAAAAACAGAACGGTAAAATTTTAAGCCAATGTCAAATAATAAGCTCTTAAAGTTGGCAATATTATTAACTACAAATTTCATCCTTGACGACCTAATAGCTATCTACATGTCTTTTTTTCTCGATCATGGATTTATTTCATGAATTATTCGAACTGATAATTTGAAAGTTAATTTTTAGCCATTCTGTATTTCTTATTTCTAAAATTCTAGTAGTTAAAAACGTGTTATAAAAGTATTGAACTATGTAGCTTTAAACAAGACCATAGTTTAATAGCTAATATTATTTGTAAAACCAAAAAACATGAAACAATAACTGTAAAACCTTAACAAAACTAATCTAAAACATTGTTCACATAAAATATAATATTAATAAAATCTAAACTTTAGGGTGTGTCCTTAAAATGCATCCCCTTCTTTCTATAAAAGACCCTTGAGTTAAAATGGCATCTAAACCTAAGGGTGGAGCTACTGTATACTCAACCCAACATAAAAGTTGTACAAAACTTTCATCCCCTATTTGGAGGGTTGGCCTTTAAAACATTATGTTTTCAACCTTATACAGTCTTCTCATAGGGTTAGTTACTTTAGATTCAACCCTTGTTTTATACGAAAATGGTATTAATGTACATTACAGTTAAGGGTGATTGTTACCCCCTATGGATTAAGGGGTGAAATGCTGGGGTACTTTGGAAACATGCATATGTATATAGGTTAGGTTTACTTAACTAGAGAGAACAATTTGGAAAATATGTTAAGCACGTCATTTTATTAAAAAATTTAACTAATTTTATAGTTTTGATTGATTTTAATTTGATAGTTTCATATTTTACGTTTCAATAAATTCAATTAATATTAATTAACTACAGAAATTTTTTAATTTTTGTTTAAAATACTCATGGCAGCAGAATAGTTATTTACGTACCTCGGGCTGAAAACGAAAGTTTACACCCGTAGACGAAATTTAAGATATTAGTAACGGACGGCATTTTTTATCCAAACAGGCGTACGAGGGTTACCTTTTAAGTTTTTATAAAAACTAAGAAAGAAAAAATTTTCTTTTAGAACAAACTATTTTATTGCTTTTCATAATATTCGCCTTTAAGATTTATACACTTTTGCATGCGTTCAAACCAATTCTCGAAACATTTTTTCCACTCTGAAGTTGGTATTCAAAAACATGGTTTTCGAAGGAACAGTTCTTGAGGTGATGAAAATCGTTGCCCACGCATTTTTTGTTTGACATTAGGAAACAAAAGAGTCGTTAGGGGATAAATCAGGTGAATAAGGACAATGAGATATTAATTTGATGTTTTTCTTCTTCGAATAATTAGTTGTTTGGCGTGCTGTGTGGGAGCTTGCATTGTTATGATGAAGAATGATGCGACGTTTTTGGTTGTTTTTCCTGATTTTTTCGATGACTTCTGGCAAACAAATTATTGTATACCATTCAGCATTAACTGTTCTCCGATCCTCTGAAGGAATGGTTGCGACATTTCCAGTACAACCGAAGAAACAAGCATTTTCTTGGAAGTGCTTCGTGAACGAACAACTTTTGTGGGTTTCGGTTCATATTAGAAGACCCAAACAGTGGATTGTTGCTTAGTTTCCGGTTCATATTAATAAATCCAAGTTTCGTCACTTGTAACTATGTTGTATACGGATTTTGCAGTGCCTAGGTTGAATTTTTTTAGCATTCCCTTTCACCAATCAACACGAGCCTATTTTTGAGCTTGGATTAAATTATGCGGAATTCATCGGGAACAGATCTTTTTCACAGCTTAATGTTCATGCAAAATCGAATGTATTGCAGTCCGCGATATGCCAAAGGATGCCTCTATCTCGCGGTAAGTCACAGGCCGATCTTCTTCAATCATTTTGCGCACAGCATCGATGTTTTTTTGAATCACAACCGATTTTGGTCGACCTTCACGAGATTCATCACTGACGGACGCATGACCACGACGAAATTCTGCAAACCAATTGTAAACAGTCTTTTCTGATGGTGGTTCATTACCAAAGGTTGAATGAAGCGAATCTATGCATGGTTGTTGAGTTAGTCCTTTACTAAAATCGTAAAAAATCATCCCACGAAAACCTTCACGAGTAATATCCATTTTTCCACAAACTTGTTTTTTTTAACGCTCACTGTCAACAAGCTATTCGGTCTATTTATAAGCTGCTACTGATTTCACAATAACAAATGTCAAATTACGAATAATATATATGTTTTACTTGCCGGACCTTAATATACAAATAAGGGGCAAGTATTGTAATCGCGAAAATTTTTGATGTCGAGATTTTGTCTGATGACCACGTTTCATAGTCCAGGGAATCCAAAAAACCTATTTTCGAAATGCCGTCCGTATGTGTGTCTGTCCATGTGTGTGTCTGTGTGTGTGTATACACGATAACTCAAGTACGGTTCCACTTAGAGAATTCGTACTGGTACTAAAGAAATCTCCTATTAATTGGCAAGAAGACTATTGTTTTTTATGAAGATCCAAAACTGGAAAGGGAGGTCTCCTTTTTGCCACTGGTTTTAATCGTAACAGAAATTAAAATGAAAGAAATGATACATAATAAAAGTATGCAACGAATTTACACAACTGTTGTGCGGGTCACATAGCTATTAGGCATTTTGATTAAATAAAAATAATAAGAAAGTACCTTTTGTTTTTAGACCTCGAGCACTGAGTAGCAGCCCTCAAAGGCAGGTGCGTTCCTTGGGGGTGGACTCATGGGCTTAACCCCCTTCGATTATAAGAGGGGGCTCAACAAGGAGAACATTGTAAGGGAACAATTTTGTTTGTCTTGTAATTAAACGCTTCGCTAAGAAAAGAAATGAAAAAATCAGGATTTTGAGACTCATTAAGAAAAATGTTGGCTTTTGAGTTGGTCCCAACTGCCCCCCCCCCTCTAGATATGCAGAAAAATTTAATTTTTTACTAAAAGTAAGTGACTGCTCTGGACCAGTGGACTAGGCACTTCCACACTTCTCCGGACTGGGAAAAAAAGTGAGACTGTGAAAGAAAAAACTAAGCACCAGATATCCGTAATTTGGGAATATTTAAAATTGCAAAAGATGAAAGCTTGCCTTCATCTTTTAAAAATCATATTTTAAGTTTTATAAAAGAAAAATTGTGCCCCTACATCTCCTGGTACCCGCAAGCCCCCCAAATTTTAAAATCTGACGCCACCACTGGCCACTTTTAAAATTAACAAAATATAAAATTATTTTGCAATTAATTAAAACTATTTATTTTTTGTTACAGATCCTGGATCTGGATCCAGCAGGATATTAAGGAAGAATTGGAACTTCACCTTACTAGACAAACATTATTTTGGCTAACCTTATATTGTTAACTCAACATAAGAAATGCGCCAATATTAAAAGAATAATTTGGATTGGTGACAAAGAAGCTAGAAGACACCAATCCAACGAAACTAGAATTCAGACAGATTTCTATAGAAGAAACATCAGCAAGAAGACTGAAGAAAACTGTGGAAATTGACATAAAAATGGTGTGGTGTTGCATAAAAATTAAAATAAATAAAGAATAATGTATATTATTTATTTGTTTTCTTAATTCTTACTGTACCAATATTTATTTATTTATTTATTTATATATATTTATTTATTTATTTATTTATTTATTTATTTATTTACGATAATAAAAAAAAAATTCTTTTCTCTTTGCGTCAACGTGTATAATTTTATTAAAAATATGTAAAACAGGCAGAGACGTTAAAGAAGAATTGTAACTTCACCTTTTAAATATTTTTAATAAAATTGTTCACGTTGACGCAGAGAGAAAAGACATTTTTTTATTATCCTAACTTACACTTTTGGCGTCAATAAACTCTACCAAATTTATTTATTTACCCAAATATTAAAATGCGGTATAGAATAATGGTCTTGGGGGGTCCAGTTTGAAAAAATAACAGTAAAATAAAACAACATTATTATTTATTCTTTACGAAGAAGGGTGGGCTTATATATATATTAATTTAATTTTGATTATATTTTGATATTTATTAATAAAAAAGTGGTTTTTATTTTCAGTTACTGACTTTTTATTAAATAAAAAGTATATTATTTTGTTCTTTCCCGAATACCCCCCGAATACCCCCCGTATTCGAACTCTAGAATCTCCCCCTTGTGTATGCGCCTGGGTGTATATAAAAAACATTTTTATTTGAATTTTGGCACATTTTAAATTTGTAATTTTCCAAAAAAAAATTATTTTTCAAAACCTTATCTACCAGTTAATAGTAGGAAGGCCGAAAACTATGTTGAAATCGACGTTATGATGATACTGCATAAAAAAATTATGCTTCTATAAATAAAGATAATAGTAATAATAGGTTCCAACGTCTAGATAGGCGTATAAGGGGCAAAGAAGGTAAGTTCTCCATTTCTAGACCTCCGGTCATAGATATGAAAGCCACGTGGTCAATGTGACGTTTCAACCGGTCCTATTATCCCTGTATGAACAGGTACTCATTTATAAGTTTTAAATACTTGAGGCTGAGTCGACCCCAGAGCTGACTGCACAATATCGGAAGATAAAAATCTGAAGGAAGTGGGAGGTATAGGAAAAATAAAGAATCGGAAAAATATGAAACGAAAAATCCAGGGAAATATACCGGAGTATACCGGAACGGTGTGAAAAAATCAGTGGTGGACTGTTTCTTCATGACACCAGGCAATTTCCCGTGGATCAATTTTAAATATGATCGATTTTTGGATCAATGGGATAGGTCATTGATCCAATTAATCCGTATCTTGACCGTATAGGGCCGATTTATGCCAATTTTCCAAGGCCGGAAAATTTTGCCTATCCGCTTCTGGAAAAAATCATGCTCCTGAAATTATTGAAATTTTAATCGCACAATAATTCTGAAATGATATTCTGGTTCATAAAATTTTAAATTTCAACCCCTGAAGAAATTTTTCTTATCGTACCATTTTTTTCATATTTTAAAATGGGGTGTTCACATAAAAAATATTTGAATTCCAGACGATCTTCTTATATTTATAATTTTTCAAAATTTTTCATTTTCATAAAATCCATATCTACTCCCAAACCTTATGCTTTCTGTGTAACAGTGTACCTCATGCGCAAAGTACAACCGCAGAAGGACCAACTACTTGTGTATACATGTCTGGAGGGGACCAGTCGGAAATTTAAAACTGGGAGTGGTCCATAGGGAAACTTTCATATCGATCAACCCTTATACACCACCACTCTAATACAGCTGAAACAAGAACCAAAAGTTAGTTCAGCTACCCTTTCACAGATGGAAATAGAGGGATGAAAATTTTTAAAAGTTTTTTAAAAAGATAAGGTAGGTAATGTTTTTAGTTCTGGTGGCAGAAGTGCGACTTCGTCCCAATGAAGTTTGATGCTATGAAGTTAAATTTTATTCATATTACCGGAGCTTATACCTAGTTTAAAATTGTAAATTTTATTGACAAAACTGAATAAAAGTATAATTAAAAACAGGAGACGACAACCGATGGCTCCAGAGCCGCATGGGGCACTTAACTGGAAAAAGTGCGTCATTTATTTTGAAAAGCAAAAGATTTCTCCTTAATACATAGATAATATGTTTTCGTACCTTAAATCAGAGTTTCCCAACCTTTTTTCATGGCGGACCGACAAGTGACCTAGACAAAATTCGCGGACCGGCAATTTTAGAAATTAATGTGTATAATAATATTGTTCATATCGGTCAAAGCATATAGGAGTATCTAGAATTTCTTGTTTATGCCTACGAAACCCTAGACATTTCTATATGTAATTATATTCGTAGATTCTTAGAGAATAAATCTGCAAAATATTTTTCATATTGGTCAAAGCATATAGGAGTGTCTAGAGTTTCTTTTTTATGCCTACGAAATCCTAGACATTTCTATATGTTATTTTATTAAATTCAGATAAATTAAATACCAGCCCCTGAAAAATACCAAAATGTGTTTAGTCAAGTTATAGCTATTGACACTTCGGTAAGCTTCGGAATATTTCGTTACATTTCGGAAACTCGCTTGTTTTAGACGACAGGCACGCACGCACCCAGGGACACGCGCTGGGCTATAGTCGGATTGCTGATAGGTGACTGTTGCATGTATGTATCAAGTAGTGCATTCATAAATAATCTAGTTACCATTTTTCAGCCATTTTAAAAATGTTTATTGTTATTTGTCTTACCTGTCAGTGTCTAGTAATAAATATTAATTAAAATATGGCTTCAAATTAGTTGTGAAACTTGGGCAAAATCTGTTAAAAAATCGAGAATTTAATAAATGAATGGTAGGAAAGGGAAAGGATTGTTGATGATATTAATCCAATAATAATGAATACAAGAAATGACAGCGATAGTTTAGATGACGACGATATTGACAATTACAGTGACTAATTTTTTTTAAATAAAAATAAACATTTAAATACAGCTTGTAGCAATATATTATATGAATAAATATATTTTTACTAAATATTTTATTACTTTGTACTTAGGGGAAACATAAAAATTAAATTTAATTAAACAACAAATTATAATCCAAAATTGACGTATGAGTATAAATTTTTCCTTATTTATAATTATTACCTTAAAATTAATAATTTTGTTTGTTTGAGTACTGTTGTGAATTTATTTTCGTGCTCTAATTAGTAAAGATATCTACGAATCATGCCGTTTCTTTCTAATGCTTTGTTTTTTATTAAAATAATTTGGAAGGTTAGTTGTCAACTTGCGTCACTATACGTTACTATGGGTATGCAAATAATTATAATGATGTAGACAGAGAAAGCATATAGTATTGTACATCGATACTTATAGCAGCGAACAGTCACCTATCAGCAATCCGACTATATTATATTGTAGATATTAATTAGTATTAGTGTATTTTATGTGTGCCCCAAAACAATTCGTCTTCTTATGGCCCAGGGAAGCTAAAAAGTTGGACACCCCTGGTCTATTTCAAAGGGCTCCAATCACAAATAGCCATCGCTGATATGCACCAAAATTTTTAACTCTAACCAAAGGCCCAAAATCAACATCATAAATATGTTATTAAGCAGACAAAAAAATATATTTTCTTTTTTAATTTAAAATTTATATATGTAGCACTTATTCAGCAGAATCTCTAAGGCCCCCTAAAGTATCGGACCCCTATGCTACGGCATAACTTGCATACCCCTATTTAAACCACTGACTACTACAAATCGCACAAGTATGTTTAGATAATGATGGAACAAAAAGAGAAATTTTGCATTTTTTTCCATTAGGTTCGTCAATTATGTCACGATGAAATTATGACGTAATATGATGAACTACACTGATTAGACGACTCAATTATAAGACATTATTAAAGATTTTCTATTTAGTATCATCCTTGGTTGTGGTTTTTTAATTAGGAACGTACAAATAAATATTCAATTTTCAATCAAATACACTTCTGCCACCAAATGCATAAGTAAATCTTGCAGAGACCACAAACCTATCAAATATGCGCTAAAACCACAAAGAACATCCTGGTTTACTGGCTTAATGAATTTCAGGAAGATAGTACGTATAGTTAAAGATTTAAAGAAAGAATGGGATAGTTCATTCTAGCTATGTTAACCATGGTTTTATAGTGGCAAAACGGCTAGATCTAGAGAGTTATCTAGAGTTGAAGAGACAAATAGGGAACGCATACATATTTCTTTGACCCCCATATTGGAAAAATATTTATAGGTACTTCAAAAAATATATATTTCTCTAATATCTATTTTTCGGGAAAAAATAGCGGGGTATTAAATGAAAGCTTTTATTACATAAATTAATGGAAAATAATTATTTTCTTACTCCTAAAAATCACTCGACTGTGTACATTCAGGAGTAATATGGTCAGTATTACGTCCATTTTTAGCGTACACAGAAAGGCACCTACAGTTTATAGCCGGTTGCGAACGGCTAAGCAGAATCTAACCATTCGACCATTTTATCACTTCATTCATAAAATAATATTGATTATTCGATTTTATCAAATTATCATTCTTCGAAAACCATTTCAAAATTACTTGAAAAATATATATAGATCATTTCTTTGGTTTATGCGGAACTAAATGGAGATTTCGTATTTTTAAGTTTTCACGAAAACAGAGCTGGCTAGGTTATTTAATTTTTCATGTTGGCATTTATTATAAAGTGACAGTTATTAGAACAATAAAATAAAAAATCAGTTGTGGTCACCACAGGACCAACCGCCATCACAAAGTACTTGCATAAAATACGTTCTAGGAGTAGAGTAAAAATAACTTGACCTAATATTTTCTAATAGATATTATTTATCGTCATGACAAAAAAAGTTGTTAGCTATTGCATTTATATCATCTTTTTTTAAATAAATTTTTTCGAAATATTTTTCTGTTGCTAAATATTCGCAAAAATCTTAAAATCGACACGAGTAAACTCCCATTTCTAGTCAACCGATTTTTACCAAAAGTTGAACAACTCGTGCCATTGATGTAAAAAGCTTAAATATGAAGTTTCATAAAAATCCTTTTAGTCGAATTTGCTCTCAACGTGTACACAGACAGATGGACGGACAGACAGACAGACGGACAGATAGACGGACAGACAGACTGACAGACATCTTGCTAAAAATAGTCAAAACGTTATGTAGGGACCCAGTGACGCACCCAGGAATTTTTGTTGGAGGAAGCCTGGAAGATAAAATTATTTAAATTATGAATAAGGTTCACACTTCTAAATTTCAAGCGATGATCTAAGAAAAAAACTCGCTTCGAAAATACAAAGTGATGACTTAAAAAAAAAGGTCCCCACTATTAAAATACAAGTGACGACAAAAAAAAAGGTCGTTATCACTATTTTTAAAATTTTCTAGTGTGTTTGTATGTTTTTATTTTTATTCTTCCCTCTTGGGGGGAGGGGGCTCCTTGGTTGCGCCACTGTAGGGAAATCTCGAAATGTCAAAATCGTATGATCACAATACCACCCGTATATATGTTGGCGGTCGGTAAAAATATATTATGAAGCATTAAATGGAAGCTCTTAAAACGTAGGTTACAAAAAATAAATTATTTTAAGTTTTCGTGAACCACTTAGGGCCGGGTTTGTAACCGAGTTTAACCAAAAGTCTTTATTGTGAACTAGCGGTTGAGAAACACTGATTCAGACCACATTAGTTTTTCCAAGTATTTAGCATTCTATTTGTGGATCTTCTTCGCCTAGTAGATACTCACGAAACCCTGAAATATATGGTAATTCACACTTTGCATTTATTTTTCCAGACATACGGTCCCTCTATGGGTCGTCTTTACTTACTAGATACGTAGAATACCCTAAAATGTGTGTTAATTCTCAGTTGATATAAATTTTTTGAAAGTGATTTTAATATTTAGCTGTTCCACATTGTTTAAATATCATCAATGAAAAGAGAATATGTAACGTTATATCATTAACAAGTGAAAACCTCAACGACATCATTACTTAACTACAATAAAGCCTAAAATTGCTGCGAAATGCAGCCAAGCGTTACGGGCTTTATCTTCTGTAATCTACATAGGAACAGCTATAGTGACGCGATACCAACACAAGATACAATACTACCAACAAACAACGAAAATATCCTTTAAACCCAACGTTCATAGTGTTCATAATCGTGTGACACAGACAGCAACGTCGTTTCTAGATGTTAGCATTCTACTGCTTCCTGGCGGTAGAATCTTCAACTATACTGAAATTCTGCCAGTTTTATCACATATACATGGCGTCATTCCCTATGTACAAAGCTCAACGACAAAAACGTTTAGTACTTTGAGGTTAGAAATGTATGTAGTGTAATCAGCTGATTCTACGACGCCATCTTGGAACGTACTCATGACATTACTAAACAGAAAGAATATGTGTAAAATTGACCTAGAAATATTACGACCTACGTCACATGTAAAAACATTTTAACTATTAAAATATAAAATAGATGGTTCTCATAATAAATTTTTCGTACAAACAATACTGTAAATGATCTACATTTATCGCACAATTAGCGATTATACTTCATTTCATTTAAGAATGTAATGTGTAAATATATAGGAATTGTTTTACCTTGCTTCTAATTAGTTTATCCAGAGCCGGATTAAGGCATGGACATAGAGATACAGCCCAGAGCCTCTGTCGAGGAGGAGGCCCGGTTCACAACGCATAGATGTACTCTGTATTAATAAAATTAGAGGCTATATATGTTTTTTTTCGTTCTCATATTTGATTTCTATAAGTTTCAGGTGATTTTAAGACGATATACGCTAAAAAATAATTGGTGTTTAACTGCCTGTTTGACCGAGATTCACGCAAAAATGGCTGGACATATTTGAACGAAATTTAGTATGATGATAGAGCAAAATCAGGATGAGGATATCTTTTTAGGGTTTTGTAGGTATGACCACCAAAAAACCCTTACAACGCCATTCATGTGTCTGTCTGTCTGTCTATTTGTCTGCTTGTTTATTTATCTATCTGTATGGTCCAAATTGTAGCCAAACGGCTGAATATAGAAATTTGAAATTTGGCATACTTGTACAACTCTTTGATCCACACAGTGGCACACTCAGGAATGGGGGGGGGGGTAGTCAAAAAAAGTGATGATAAAAAAAAGCTCCTCGTTTCTGAAATACAAGTGATGACCAAAAGAAAAAGGTCTTCAGTGGTAAAATATAAGTGATCTAAAAAAAAGGTCCTCATCTCTAATTTTACATCCATATCTATATATTTACCTAAGACCATGGTGATAAAAAAAATTAAAAATTTGGTATTTCCATCCTTCTTGGAGGGGTCCACATATAGGAAAACAATACAGAGTTAAAAAAAATAAACGAAAAAAATATAAACAAATATGTATTTAATGAAAAAAATAAATATATATTCTTTAAAATCTTATTTAAGCTAATTTTTATTTTCGTTAAACATTTTCTTTATGGGATTTTCGCCATAAATATGTCCAAAAATATTGGTTCCCCATGCTATTTCCAAGAGGGGTTGATCTATAAATCTGAAATCAAAATCAATAATATACATTAAATTTTTCGAAAAATATATTTTTTTTTGTGTATTACTTTTTTAAATTTTATTATGTGGGATCGAACGAAAGCTCTTACGAAGTAGATTCAGGAACGGATTTTTTTTAACCCGAATATTTTCAAAAATGTAAAAAAAATCTCTTTTAACACGAAAGGGTTAAACTAAAAATCTGAGAAAAGTAATGTACATTAATTTAAATCAGAAACATACGAGAGGAATTTTTAATCAGAATTCGTTTTTGGAAAATATTGTTTATTGTTTATTGTTTTAATAAGTTTTTTATTTTTCACAAAACTAATTATTTTTTTTTGGAATCTAGAAATCATCGCAAATTATTTAAATTTAGCTTAATAAAATTAACTTGAGTCTCTTAGCATTAAAATAACGAATAAAAATGATCAAAAAACTGTTGATTTGAAAAAATATTGTCTTAAACATCCAGCATTCTGTTAACTTCTTACTATTTTAACTCATTTTCATTACTATTGTTCCGTATTTTGATTCCGTGCGACAAATAAGAAAAACTACATAAATAATAAATAGTATGAAATTTTTCTAAACTTAAATTAATCAAAAATGCTCATAGTAGGTCAGCAATGGATAAAGATCGCGTTAACAAATTTTATTTAATGTCCATTAAGAATAGTGTATTAGTCAATTTGCAGTTTTCAGATATTTTAGAAAAATTTGTTAACAAAGAACGCAAAGTTAATTTCTAAAAAACAAAAATTAAAAATGTATTTTTTGCAAATATAAATATCTTAGCTGAAGTCCTTGGTACATTATTATCTTTTTTAAGTTAGAATACATTAGCTGACGTCACTTTTAAAACTTATTAACGTTAATTGATAGATTATGAACTCTTGATCTGATAAGCTAATCAGTTGGTGTCTTGTATTGCAAGAGTAAACACGAAAAATTAACAATGTTATAAGTGAATCGGTGTTTTATTTAAACAATTGTTATTTTACGTATCGCTAACATAGGTATGTATTAAATAAGAAAAAATCTTTTCATTTGTTTTTTATCCACATTTCTTAGGCATATAAATTTTTACATTTTGAGGAATGAATCAAAACAATATGTAGTAAATAAATATGCCAATTATATTATTATTAAGATTTTTTTGAAGGGCTCCATATCACCTATAACCTATGGACCTTCTGCACCCTTAATCCGGCACTGGATTTACTGCCCATCCAAGTTTACAAGAAATTACGTAGTTTTGGGTACGTATCGTTTTACATAGGTAGGTTCTATGGTATTTAAGTATAAAAAATTATACAAATTATTAAACAAGTTTATACTGATGTAAGTATATTGTTATTTATGACAACGTACATACATACATATGTTTTCTTTTGAAATAAAAAATTAAATAAAAAAAAAATAACAGCTGAGAATCGAGTTCATGTGTGAAAGCTCCGTCATGATTTAACCAATTCATTTGCATTCAACCTATTGTTAAAAAGGAATAAAACATTTTAAGCTCAAATAGCAAATAAAAATGATTATAAAAAAAAACTGTTGACTCTTATGTGGTTATGGAAGAAATATTGGCCTAGACTTATAGCATTCTATTGGCTAAATATGGACTATTATAGTTCATGTAGTATCAATTAACTTTTTTCGGTAACTAGACAACTGGGGCCGTAAGACAATTCGGGCCGTTCACAATTGGGGCTTTTCACAACTGTGAACATTAACAACTGGGGCGATGGATAATTCGGGCCGTACACAATTGGGGCTTTTCACAACTGGGGCCATTAACAACTGGGGCGATGGACAATTCCGCCATAACTATAAGAGCTAGAGTCTTCTTTTGTTTAAAATAAAAAATAATTATTTTACAAATTGGCATAAATTAAATTGCGTGTTCTTTTGAAAAAAAAATATTTTAATGGTTTGATAAGTACATTTTGGTGGGAAATAGAATTAATAAAAATATTGTATTTTAAGGGTTGGCTTAAGTAAATTTTCGTGTTCATTTGATTAAAAATAAATTGTATTTTAAGGGCTAGATTAAGTAAAATTTAGTGCTCTTTTGACTTTATTGATGTGCTTCTTTTGATTTTACTTAATATAACTCTGAAAATACAATTTATTTTTAATCAAATGGTCAGGAAAATTTTCTTAAGCCAACCCTTAAAATACATTTTTTTTATTTATTCTAATTCCCACCAAAATGTACTTAATCAAACCATCAAAAAATTTTTTTTTCAAAAGAACACGCAATTTAATTTATGCCAACTTGTAAAATAATTATTTTTTATTTTAAACAAAAGAAGACTCTAGCCCTTAAAGTTATGGCCCCAGTTGTGAACGGCCCGAATTGTCCATCGCCCCAGTTGTTAATGGCCCCAGTTGTGAAAAGCCCCAATTGTGTACGGCCCGAATTGTCCATCGCCCCAGTTGTTAATGGCCCCAGTTGTGAGAAGCCCCAATTGTGAACGGCCCCAATTGTCTTACAGCCCCAGTTGTCATGGAACCACTTAATTCAATGTTATAACCCAGCGATTCCCAAACTGTGCGCCCCGAAAACATTCCAATATTCGTCTGAAATTTTCAAAACTGCATTATTTGCCGCAGAAAAATTCTGATACTTTAAGGGCGCCGGAAACAAAAAAAGTTTGGGAACGAGTGTTAATATAATCTATATTCAATTTATAAAAAATTGTGCATAGGCTAATGTAACTTCAATCACACTGTATAATAACCACAGGTAACAATATGGTCGTAAAAAAGGTAGAGTATGCATCTCTAGTTGTAAAGCAAGTATGCACTCGTGGCATTACATACTTTCTTACGGTTTGTGTGAATTATTCCTCTTCTGCATATTGTGCTTCTTACAACTCTTGCTGGGAAGTATACTACCATGAGTTCAAAAAGAAATCACATAACGGTTGGCTATGGAAAAATAAAATAATGTCTACTCCAAGCTTTATATAACAATAAATAATTTATGAGAACAACAACAGTGATGACTATTAATTAATTCTAAAGCTTGCACTAGATATTATTTTATTTTTCCATAGCCAACCTTTATGTAATTTCTTTTTGGACTTATGGTATAAACTATTAAAATGTGTAAGATATGACTCTCTTGTTAATTTTTCCAAGATGTTTTTTAAATATAACTGAAAGCTTCTGTTTTAATTCTTTGTGGAGTGTTGCTTTGAAAGTAGAAGAGTTAGAAAAAAAGTAATTTAAATACCTCTTTCGTTTAATTAAGTATGCAGCGTAATTACAAACTTTAAAACTCGTCCCCGTTAATTACTTCAAATCTCAGGAGAGATCCTTTTAATCAAATTAAAAAAGTGACTTACATAATTTTAAACAATTACTCTTAAAATGTGGGCATCTAATTGAATGTTTTAAATGGGGCCAAATGACGAATGGAGAACCCAGTACTGATTCACTACACGAAGGGAAAATTAAAAACATTTACAATATTTAAAACGTTACATTTTTAAGGTTTTGTTGGTATGGCCACCAAAGAAACATTTATAACGTTACTAATGTGTCTGGCTGTGTGTGTCTGTATGCTGAATCGGATTTAAGATGAATGAATAAGTTGAAAAGTTTTTGAAGCCCTTTTTGTATTAAAGTTTTATTTAAAGTCAGCTTTATTTGGTATTGAACCAAATTGAGGCCCTTCCAAACTTGAAGCCCCAAGCTAGAGCTTGTTTAGCTTAATGGTAAACCCGGGCCTGTCTGTATGTCTGTCTGTCGGTTTTTACATTCGTTTATCTGGACGGTAGAAATTGTAGCCAAACAGCTGAATATCGAAAGTTGAAATTTTACATGCTTGTACAAATTTTTGACCCACATATAAATATAGGAATTTCTAACAAACAGATCGCGAGATAAGTATAAACAAATATGTATTTAATAAAAAAATAAATATATTTTTTAAATTTTAAGTGAGTTATTAAATGAAATCTCTTAATGTGTTGATAAACTTTTATTGCAAATTTTTATATTTAAAAATCGATTTTTTTATGTGATTTTCGTCAAAAATATGTCAAAAAAACTTTTGTTCCCAACCCTATTTCCCCCGATTTAACACATTTTTTTCAAATTTGTACTAAAAAATTACTGTCCAGCACCCTTTAAATGGGGTTAAACTAAAAATCTGAAAAAAATATAGAAAATCTACATCGATCTGATTCGGAAACGTACGAGAGCAATTTTTGATCGGATTGCGTTTTTGAAAATACCTCAGTTTTTGTGCTTTTGACAAAATTAATTATTTTTTATTTAAAGGCTAGATTAAGACTAATAATGTTATGGAATTTTTTTTGTGTTAATGGCATTAGTATCTTATTTTGAAATTAAATATATATTAAAAAAAAATTAACAAACGCGACATACAACAACCAATTTAAAAAATGAGAATCGTGTTTGTGTGTGTAAGGATCCTACAAGCGCTCCGCTTACTGTTATACGCCATGATTCAACCTTTTGTTTGAATTAGTTTAGTGTTTTGTTTTGAATCTATCAAACTAGAATAAATTATTTTTAGTAGTAAAATACTTATAAATAAAATAACATATTGTTAATAGTGAGAAATACGTTTCTGATATTGAAAAAATTAAGCCATTTATCAATATATTTTTTATTAATTCAATGAAGATTTAGATATGAAGCAAGTACAGAAAAAAATCGATCGGAAAAAGAAACTACATTGGAGAAAAGAAAAGTGCATTGTTATTTTGTTTTCGTTCTGTTTATTTATATTTTTCTTCTCAATCTTGAAACTTTTTTGGGTCACAGGCTTTCCTTATCGAATTTTGCATATTTTCCATCATCCTCTGAAACTCTGAAAAAACTCATGCTAAATTTCAATCTTCTACATCACTGCAAAAAAAAGCATCTGGAAGGCCATAAGATGTTCTGACAGACACAATTTTTATTTTATAGATTTTAAATTTTTTTAAATAAAACCGGTTTTTTTATGTCCGTTGGAAGGTTATGTCCATTTTTGTGGATTGTTGATTTGCACAATTCCCATACATGTTATGGAGTAGCACTTTCGAATGATAATGCTCCATTATATTGTAAACTAATGATGTAAACACATGATAGTAATTGTACGCGTACATTCATGAATGACAACGTACTACGCTTAATTGTTAAATGCCACTAACCGACAATTAAAAATATCCATTAATACATTACACAAACGGCATTACTGTCTCAAATACGCAAAATACAATACTTAAAAATGGAATACAACATCTTTACACTTCATATTAAGAAGTTGGTAAGAGAATGATCCAATCTAAAAACTAAGAATAAATATAAAATCTGATTACGGAGCTTAAATAAAACTGGGATAATTTTCACTACTGCCACCATTTTTTTAAATTAAGCGCTTGCCATGCTCGCTTGCCGAGATCTTATGGATTTGTAAAACAGTTAGTTAGTTATTTTTTTTTGTCTACAGCAGTGGTTCCCAACCTTTTTTGTGGTGAGCACCCCTTTGAATGTGAAAATAAGCTCCCGCACCTCCATAAAAAATGTGTTCAGATTTTTTGCAGTTGTGTTATGTCAAATTGATCAAAATAAAAATTGAAGAGCAAAAAAAAGGAAATCTCATGAATATTTGTTTAAAATTGATCAAATTAATTGATGTAGCATTCAGCGACTCTTAACCTTAATAAAATTAGAAAGAAAATTACTTTTTTTTTGTTTAGCTATGAAAAAAACTAAAACAATTATAAACCTTCACAAAGATATGACGTCCTGAGAGAATCGAACTTGCTGTTTTATGTGTGAAGTCTTGCACCTTATTTTAATGTGTTCTATTTCTAAACTGTGATATTCGATGGTAATTGGCTCCTTTACAGCCTCTTACCATCACCATGAGTCTGTTCAAATTTTCGAACAGACTTTGTTATCTTATTTATTTGTGTTTGTCTGTGCAAGATTTCTTTTATTGAGTATGCGTAATTTTATTGGCTTTATCTATTTATTGAGTGTTTAATTTATTGTTTTTAATATGTAGTGTAGTCATTGAAATGGGCTGTGCTTGGTGCAAATAGCCTTTGTTGCTGTGCGCCAAAAATTTTAACTAACTAACTAACAAAGATATGACAATTCGAACCTAAAAACTGGTTCACCCCGTTTTACGATATTTCATAATTCTTGGTGTAATATTTTCATCTTATCAGCCCATCTTATTTGAGCCCTTGGAGTGAGCCCTTGATCAATACAGATCAGAAGAGACGCCCCTATCAGTGTTAGGGCGTAGTGTTTATGTCTAGGCGGCCATGAGACACCCCCTGCACCCGCACGTCCCTGCGGGGGGTGTCCGGGAGCGGGGGACGAGGTAGTCCCTGCGGACTGACCCTCGGCCAAGACAAAGGACGATGAGGAAATAGTGCATGATAGAAATAGGATAAATAGCACAGCAAAATAGTTACAGTTTACTTTGAAATTATGAAGTAAGGAGAATATTTTGAACAGAGTTTCGTTATATCTAAGTGAAACATATAACATAGAAATATGAAAACACTAGGTTAAGTTTCACAAATTCTTTATTACTCGATACGTATTTCGGCTATTATGCCATTATCAAGAGTTTCTTATACCCTTTTCACACTAGATCTTTAAGATCGGATGTTTAAGTGAATGGATCTTTAAACGCTAATGTGAAACCGTACGGTCTCGTCTAAACACGACCGATGTTTAAGACAGAGATCTGCGTCTTAAACTTCGCCCGCATTGCCAACTTAATTCCCATTATAAAAAAATACTCCTTGAATTTGTGCTTCTCTTCTTTTATCTATGTTCAGCTGTTATCATTTTATATATCGAGGTTATGAGATGATTATTTGCGTTATTATTTAAATAAATATAAAAAATAAACTTCTCCTAACCTCGATATACAAAATAATGACAGAATAAATTCAAACGATATGAAATTATGTTGGCAATACATACTAGCTTTACATGGAGATTTCTTCTTCAAATTAAACATCAAGTGTGAAAGCAAACCGATATTAAACATCGATGATGTTTAAGTTCAATCGTCTTAAAGATCTAGTGTGAAAAGGGTATTACAAACTAACAGATACGAAAAAAAAAGTTATAATATAACTATATAATATTCAGGTGAACTATATTCAGGTAAACTATTTAGGGCTGAAAGCAGATAACGTACCGATTTTATTATATTCTAATTTTCAGTAAAGGGCTATTGTATAATACCAGTTGTTCGTTCATTAAGGGAATTCCAGATTGTATTTTTACTTGCCCGACCTTAATATATAAGGGGCAAGTATTGTAATCGCGAAAATTTTCGATGTCGAGATTTTGACTGATGACCACGTTTCATGGTCTAGGGAATCCAAAAAACCTATTTTTGAAGTGCCGTCCGTATGTGTGTGTGTGTGTGTGTGTGTGTGTCTGTCTGGCTGTGTGTCTGTGTGTATACACGATAACTCAAAAACGGTTTAACTTAAAGAGTTCGTTCTGGTACTAAAAAATTCTCCTATTAAATAGGAAGAACCCTATTGTTTTTTATGAAAATCGGTTGACTAGAAATGGGAGTTTACTCGTGTCGATTTTAATATTTTTGCGAATATTTAGCAACAGAAAAATATTTCGAAAGATTTATTGAACAAAAGTTACTATAAATGCAATAACTAATAACTTTTATTTGAGACGTTTTTTGATAAAACGAAAAATTTCGAAAAATGTTTGTAAAATTATATAAAATTTTTCCAAGTCTCAATTTTTTCATACTTATATGTAACGTTTCCATGGTCATGATAATTAATTCGTAACTAGTAAAGCAAGCCTTGGACAAAAATTTGTATAGAACATAATTTGATGTATTTTTGAAGATTTATCTAAATATTTAAATTTTTTTTTTTTTTATTTTACATTTTTTTTTAAATATAATTTTTATGGGAGGGCAAGTCTAGCGGAGGTTTCCTTTCGCCACTGGTTTTTTTATGAATTTCCAAAGGTTCAAATAAGGTTACCCAATAAACATTTTTATTCGGGCCAGTACTGTTGAAGCATATACTCCCCGGCATTGAAAGTAATGGGCCAGTACCCCGGAGTCCCCGTGGCCGTTAGCTGGCCCATTGGTGTATCAATTGCCGGCCCAGCAGCGGTAAAGTGCAAAATAATCGCATTAGTTGCAAGATTTATTTCTGACGGACCAGTGCTTATATTATACCCACTCTCTAGTATTTCAAATGTAACATATGTGTACTTACCCAGTATTAAAATAAATTAATGGTTAGGTGCAAAATAAATACTCATTTGGTCATTTTCACCATCGTTGAATAAATATATTTAACAAATAAAGTTTAATAATTTACGATCATATTACAATCCATACCATACATTACAATCCATATTACAATCCAATTTACAATCTATATTACGTTCTAAAACACTTATAATTCTTTTGATTTTATATGTTTCACAAACCGTTAATATAAATAAACGCGGCAACACCACACAAATCACATGAATCACATGAACTACACTTGGCGCGTTATTTAAATCAAACATTTTAAAAAAGTTTAGTTTTAAGTAAAAAGTATGAGTGAAGAAGAGACGATAGCTGTGTAAAACAATAATTTATCGACTTTATTAGAATAAAAAGTATAGAAAAGGTACTTAAAAAAATTTTAAAACAAAAGTAAAATGTAGCATATTAACAAAAATAAGGAGTGCTCATAAAATGCTGGTAAAGTACTTCGTATAGGAGGAGTGCGAAGTACAAATGTGAAGTATATTATTTATACTGGCGTTGCAGAAACTTTTGGTGCCAGCAATTTACCAACAGAAAAAGCATTTGCCAGCTTTCGGACGATGGTTGAATGTTTGCTGGGTATGTTTATATGCTTTTATGGTTATTGTTGTTTATGTGAATTACCGAACAATATTCTATTTCGCACTTATGGTTATTGGTGATGAAGTGTTTTGCAACATGTGAGGAATCTGGTTTGCGGTTTTTATGGGCTCTTTGAATCTAGTTTCAAATTGTCTTCGTGTTTTCCCAATATAAATGTAGTCACAATCTTGGCACTGAATTGGTACTGAAAGAAAAAAGTGTTATTTATAAAATTCAGTGCCAAGATTGTGACCACATTTATATTGGAAAAACACAAAGACAATATGAAACTAGATTCAAAGAGCCCCTAAGAGCCCATAAAAACCGTAAACCCGATTCCTCAAACGTTGCAAAACACCTCATCACCAATAACCACAATTTCGAAATCATTTTCTTTTCTTTTCTTCTGTTTCCTATTGTATTAAAATTTAAACAATATGTCAAGCATCTGTTCGTAGTTCGTAGTAATTTGGAGTTGACAAGTTTAGCTAAATCAATAGTTGTAGGTGTATGAAAGGTTGCTTCTAACAATATATAAGTTGGTATCGTTGAAAATTAACCAGTCTTGTAGCAAGTTCTTATTAAATTCTGTATGAGCCGAGTTGCGGACCGGCCCTTGTATGTGATGTGGTCATACAGGGACGGACTCGCATAACCAAAACCGCAACTCTCAATCAGTACTGGACTGACATATTTTACAATAGATTGTTTTACATATACATGCATCAAAATCACGTTCAAATATTTTCCCCTTTGCCAATAATTTATATTAATAAAATATCTTTTTTTTATTTTTCGGCCTCGATTTGGTTTCAACAAATTTCAGATGATTATAAGATAACATCGACAAAAAACTATTTTTGTCTCTCTGTCTGTCTGTCTATGATTCACGCAAAAACAGCTATATATTTTCACGTAATTTGGTATGAGGATATAATAAAACCGGGATTCGAACTTAGACTATAAAGCATTTCAAAATTTTTATTGAAGGGGGTATTTCTGAGTTAAAACTGTTTATTAAAAAATTAAAATATTTCCCTTATTACTGATTTAACAGAAAAATATATATAACAAAAATTGTTTATAGTAAGAAAACAAATCTTTTTTGTTGAATGTAATTTTTAAATATGAGAAGTTACGGGGGACACTTTAAAACTAAAATTAACAATCTTCCTTATTATTGACTTAACAGCAAAATCATGAATAACAAAAATAGTTTCTAATAAGAAAACAAATCTTTTATTTTTATGCAATTTTTCATTTTGGTAGGTAGTTGGGGAGATACGAGGCCCTAAAACAAAATTTTTTAAATGCCTACCTTATTGTTGACAACAGCAAAAACGCATATAACAAAAAATTTTTATAATAAGAAAATCAATCTCTTTTGTTGCACATACTTTTTCGATTGAATGCATATTTGGGTTACGGGAGTACACCCTAAAACAAAATCTTGAAATATCTCACTTATTAGGGTTTTGTAGGTATGACCAAAAAACCCTTATACCGTCATTTTGTCCAGGGTTTCGAACCGCAACTGAAACTAAAACCGAAAACCGAAAAAAAACGTTATTTTTGCCGGAACGAAAACCGGAACCGGACTGATATATATTTTTTTAATTGAACCGGAACGAAAACCGAAACCAAAAAAATAACGGTTCGAAGCCCTGATTTTGTCATCTGTCTGTCTGTTTGTCTGTCTGTCTGTTTGTCTGTCTGTCTGTCTGTCTATCTGTCTGTCTGTCTGTCTGTCTGTCTGTCTGTCTGTCTGTCTGTTCGGTAAAAATTGTTGCCAAACGGCTAAACTTCTAAGTAATGTACATTTGTGTGAACCGGAATAGTACAACAGGAATTTTTGATCAGATTATGTTTTCGGAAAATAACGCATTTTTTTGCTTCACTACATAAAAAATTTAATAACTTATCTAAGCCTGTGAACCAGCGTGTTTTGATAGTCTAATGGCTAGCATACTCGCGTTCTAATTTGCAAACTAAAGTTCGCTCCGCTCACAAGGCAATTTTATTTTTTCTGTTTTTTTTTTGCATTTTTATTGTGTTTAAATTATTTTTTCAAAATTAAAATTTGGGCAAATGTTGCATTTAATTTCTAAAAGCGTAAATTTAATAACCAATGGAAATTGTTGAAATTGAACACACGAAATTAGAGGGTCGGGATTATGACTTAGAACAATGGAAACCATAGGCACAATTTTCAAAATCTTAATGAACCTTGCTATATAAAAAAAAAATACTGCACATATTTAGAAACCTAAATAATGGTAGGCATTCGAATTAAAATTAACAAAAAAAATATTTTAACATAAAATTTGTTTTGGCATCCCAAATAATCATTATTCACTTACTAAATACCTGCGAAATCCTGAAATGTGTGAAAATTCACACTTCACATTAATTTTTTTATCTTATGTGTTATTTTATTAATCGTTGCTTGGATCGCGAAACAAAATAATTGCTCTAATCTGGGTCGTGGCTGAAAAAGGTTAAGAAACATTGGTCTGTATTATTTTAGTCAAAATACGTATGCCCAGTACGATTACTTCATCCTTTGTCGTTCCCTATGACATTTTCTATAAATGCACTTATATTGGAAACAGGTTTCGTTTAACGATTTCCCACATAATGGTCCAGTGTTATTCAGCATCCAGTTAAACCTGCTTCTTCTGACTGACCAACGTCCAGCACTCTCACGATCTCTGACATTAGCTGCCTACTTTGCATAAGAATAAAGACTTAACTATACAATATTTTATAAGGGAGATACAATTTTATTTAATCCAAGATATTTTTAATTCTAAATCAACAAATTTAATTGAACGACGTAAATTTTCCTAGCATAGATATTGAAATGACCAGGGTTTGTTCTATATTTTACTATCCCAACACCTACACCGTGTAGGGTTGAATACTGGTACTTATTACCGAATTATTAAGTGAGGCAGGAGTTATCTACCACTACCCACATACATACTTGTTCAGGGCTGCCATTTCATTCGCAGGTAACACAGAGTCGCGCTAGAATAAATTTACACTTCACTCCCGTGACGAAATAAAGAATAGTAAAATAGGTAATAGGATTAAAGTATAAAAATTGATGTGAAGTGTGAGTTTTCAGACATTTCAGGGTTTTGTAGGTATTTAATACAGTGGGTGGCCAAATTATTAGGGACAGTGCAGATTTTTTGTAATTATCAAATGAATTTAATGAGGATATAAGTGGCTTTGGGTCTCGTATTTATTTTTATTCATTAGAGTGCTTTATTTAGAATATAAAACGACATAATTGCTTATTCATAATCATTTATTTTTGTATAAAAAGAGTTAATTTAACAAATTAAGTAAAATATTAATATTTTGTAATGCCACCCTTTGCTGCGATTGCGGCTTCCAGGCGTTTGGGCATGCTTTCTATGCAGACTTTTGCGTTGTGTCGGAGATTGGGGTTGTTATGCCACTCTCTGATAAGGGTTTCTATAAATTGCCGCTTGGTGGTGATGATTTCTTTGGCGATCTCCCGCTTTTTAAAATAATAATGATACCGGCAACAAAAATATAGAAGAAAAATGATTTAAAAACAACTTATTTTCTCACAAAATGCATTTAAACTTGAAAATTACAGGGGGGGTGTGCTGTCCCTAATAATTTGGCCACCTACTGTAAGTGTAAGAAGTCTACATAATACTGGATGTTTAGGAATATTTGTTCTATAATCACATCAAAATCAACAGTTTTTTGATAATCACTTTTCTTCGTTATTTGACAAAAATCCCAGCGTTTTATCTGCATTTGCTTCGTATTCAAGTTTTCATTAGATTAATAAGAAATATATTGATAAATGGCTTCTTTTTTTTTTTTCAGAAACGTTTTCTCACTATTAATGTGTTATTTGATTTATAAGTATTTTATTACTACATATTATTTATTCCTCTTTAATACTTTAAAAACAAATATCTAAATGTGATTCAAAAAATAGATTAATTCACAGCGTATAATTGTATAATAACTGAACACTCCTGCACTACTAACTAAAGTGTTGAGTGTAGTGTGGTGTGTAACTCGATTCGCAACTATTTAAAAAAATATATTATTTTTTTATTTTTTTTAATTTCAAAAAAAATACACGCACTCTTAGCTATAAATACATTATTACCCATAATTTAGACATGAATTAAAAAAATAATTAATTTTGTCAACAACACAAAAACTGCCATATTTTTCGAAAACACAATCTGATCAAAAATTCCTCTCGTACGTTTCCGGCTTAGATCAATGTACATTACCTAATTTTTTTGCAGATTTTTGGTTTAACCCTTTTTGGTAAAAGGGTGCGGGACAAGAACTTTTGCACATTTTTGGCTAAAATCTTGTTAAAAGAAACTAATTTCAAAACACTATCTATTGTTCCTTAATCTTCGCCTTTAGAGCTTTCTTTTTATACTACACAATAAATTTTAAGATTTTTTTTTTTTATCAACGGCAAAATCGAATTTTTCGAATTTTTCTGATCAAAAATTCGTGTTGAACTATTCCATTTCCCATCAATAGTCATTACGGAGCTTTTTTTCAGATTTATAGATCAATCACTCTGGGTGATAGAGCCCACCCTAACTTTTGTCCTCCAGGACAAAAGTTATTTGAAACATTTTTGGCAAGAATCCAATAAAAAAAAAGTTTTTTAAAAATAAAAATTTGTTTGTTGATCCACGCATTAAAAGGTTTCATTTGGTATGCCACTCAAAATTTAAAAAAATATATATTTATTTTTTTATTAAATACATAATTGTTTATATTTATCTCTTGATGTGTTTTTTTGAACTCTCAGTATTTTTCCTACAGGTGGGTCAAAGAATTGTATAAGCATGCCAAATTTCAACATTCTATGTTAAGTCGTTTGGCTACAATTTCTACCGCACAGACAGACACAGACATGAGGGACGTAATATGGGTTTTTTGGTGGTCTTACCCAGTAACGGACTAAGGAAAATCGGGGCTCTAGGCAAGTTTTTCATTGCGGGCCTTACTAGTTAAATTTGACGGCATATCTTAGAGAGCAGACTGTCAAAAATCTTTTATATCATTGCAAATTATGACTCTGCCATCACTCTACATTTTTGCCTGTTTAAAATTTTTTTTTCAAAAAAAAAACGACTTTAATTCGTTTAATGACATTCATAGTCATAATACTAGATACAAGAATGATATATACCCTAAATTCTGCCGTCTATCAAAATTCAGAATTAGCACTACCTACTACGCTATTAAATTCTTTAAGAAATTTCCAAAGTCAGCAAGACTTTTACCCCAAAATAAATTTGAAGCGTTTGTGAAGGTGTTAATTCTAAATCCATTGTACTCTGGGTCCGAATATTTTGATTAAAATTTTTAGAATTATCATTATTTTTGTATCTGATTTAAGTAAAAATTGTATCTATGTGTAACTCTTTTTGTGTAAATCTACACTATTTGCTTGATTTTTCTTGACTGACTAAACGATTTAATTTTATTGTATTGCGGTCAATAAATAAATGAATGAATGAATGAATTAATAAACCAAATCATAAAATAATAGAAAAAATATATAAAAAAACCGTCTTGCGGGCCCCAAAAAAATACGGGCCCCAGGTAGTTGCTTAGTTTCAGGCCAAAGTCCGCCCCTGGTCATACCTACAAAACCCTAAGGAAAGATAAGCTAAGAAAAGAGGTTAATTATATTTTACTTTTGTTCCGATTTCTCCATTTAAACTCAATAAGCACCCATTTCCTCCGGTTTTAATTCTAGGAAAATATCTTGGACGTTATCCGGAATTGTATTATCAAGTCATACCCAACCGTAAACCTTATTGTTCCGCCTTTGCATTATAATATACCTTCAGACAATCCAAGTTAATTTCTCCATGGACATACACACACACAGACATAAAGACGAGCATCGACGTTCTAAACGGAGAGCTGGTATAATTTAACATTCAGCACAAGGTACCGCAGAGGGCGTAGATAAGAGATAGAGGTATAAACTAAACCTAATCTAACCCAATAAAGTTTATAGTGGCAGCAAATGGCGGACCAGATAACAACGCTATCGTTTCGTATATAAGTTCCTCTCGTTCCAACCATAGGGTCTGATAATCCCATGTAACTCTTGTCTCTAATGACGGACAGTTATATGAGAAGTCGAGAACAATTCCCCGCTCAGTTTCCTTCCCCGGCTTAGAACATAACATATAGTGTTCCTGTAACACCGTACAGAACACGAAGAAATGTGGCTGCAGGAATGTTCGATAATAACTTGAATCTTCTTGTGGTTTACACCTAGTTAACAGCCTCTTTCTAAACCGAGGAATCAAAACCAATCCTTCCTGCTTTTTTCTGGCTTAGGCCCGGTATTTCCAACCATAGATAAAATTAACTAGCAGTGGGATAAGTAGTTATAAAAGGAATAAACGATTTTTTGCATATTTCCAATTATTTATCTATAGAGTAACTACCATGTGTTCAAAAAGAAATTACATAAGGGTTGGGTGTGGAAAAATAAAATAATGTGTACTGCAAGCTTTAACTGTCAATTATTTAACTGTCATCACTGTTGTTGTCATAAGTTTCTACTGAAAATTCAATTAAGCTACAATTATAATAGTTTTTACAATAGAACACAAAAAATTTATGATTGAATCATATTTTCGAAATGGTGTTCGAGTGAACGGCGAATGGATTTACAGTGCGTTGTTCTTATAAATGCTTTTAATAGTATGAAAAGACGAGTAATTTGTGTCTGCAGGAAAACGGTGGTCATTTTGAACAGCTTCTTTAGTTTTTTATGTTTATTTTTCTGTACCTGTGAAATAAAAAAATATATTGTATATAATGTATAAATTTGTATTTAGCTGGCTAATATGGTTGTATAGACTAATGGTCAATAAAACAATATAATTTAAAAAAATAATTTCCAATTTTAATTATTACAAAGGTGAGTCGATTGTTATATAAAGCTTGCAATAGACATTATTTTATTTTTCCACAGCCAATCGTAATGAAATTTCTTTTTGAACTCGTGGTATTAGGTCGTCAAGGATGATATTTGTAGAAAAAAGGCAAAGTTGGTTGATAACATACAAATATAAGAAATTATTTTATTCATCAAAGTATGCACCCATATTGTCTAGACACTTTTGCCATTTAAGCGGCAGGTTGTTCAGGCCGGTGGTATAAAATCCTGGTGGACGAGTCAATGAATTACTGGAAGGCAAGTTTTACAGTATTGTCAGAATTAAACTGTTTTCCTATTAAAAAGTTGTCCAAATTGCGGAAGGAGTAGTAGTCAGTGGGGGCTAGGTCTGGTGAGTATGGAGAATAATGAAGAAGTTCCAACTCCAATTTCTCTAGTTTTGTCACTTTTTTTAGTTTTTGCATCATTTCGTCCAGTTGGTTGCAGTATATTTCTGCTGTGATCGATGAGCCAGTTTTTTTTTTTTTTAGTTACCTGTACGAAATTTGGCGAACCAATTTGATACTGTCTGCTGTGTAAATACCGATCTTCTTCAATCATTTTGCGCACAGCATCATTTTGAGCATGTTTTTTTGAATCACAACCGATTTTGGTCAACTTTCACGAGATTCATCACTGACGGACGCAAGACCATGACGAAATTTTGCAAACCAATTGTAAACAGTCTTTTCTGATGGTGCTTCATTACCAAAAGTTGAACGAAGCGAATCTATGCATTTTTGTTGAGTTAGGAACTTTGATTTTTTAAATATGAACGTATGTTGTGATTAATTTGTTTGAATAGATCTTTTGAAAAGAAACATCTTTCACCAAAAGATTTTTTTAATATCTTTTACGGTTTACGAAAAATTGAATTCTTTCTAACAAAGTAAAATATTTTTATTTACAACAATTCAAAGTGCCTTCCATTTTGGTTTAAACACTTTCGCATCCTTATTCGTGAGCTAGCTGTAGCTCGGAGCATAATACGAATAAAATTAAAAGTTGTTAAATTTTTTAGTTGTCGACGCAACCAATTTTGTATCGCTTCCATCACTTTTTCATTAGAGTCAAATCATTTGTCTCCTGAGAACTAATGTTACTAATGTTTAAAATCCCTTTACTAAAATCGTAAAAAATAATCCAACAAAAACCTTCACGATAAATGGATATAACCATTTTTTCACAAACTTGTTTTTTTAATGCTCACTGTCATCAAACTACTCGGGCAATTTATAACCTGCCACTGATTTCACAATAACACATGTCAAATTTTACGAAGATAGTAATGACACATTTCAATATTGCCATCTAGTGATCGTTTGTAAAAATATAAAAGGTAACCCTCGTAGTGCTCGGCAAATGTCATTTTTGCGTTGTTTTCGCAGAGCGCAAAAGCCTAATTTATATTGTGATTGTAAAAAAATACTGTACTTTGCTACTGGTTATGCTCTTCTTGGATAATTTTATTGCTTCTATTGCTCCTCTTCGTGTTTAACGCGATGTTTGCTTTAAATCTTGAAAGTAAGAAACAAAACATCTAGAGAATTAAACAACAAACAGTAAAGCATGAAACTAGAGACATTTGGAAACTAAAGCCTTATTTTAATTATAGATGCGACAAATATATTACAATATCAAAGGCAGACGATCGTGGAAATATCGCCCTAAAGCCACATGGCAATAGAGTATATTACCAAAGAATAATTCACTCCACCATCCGTTGGGGAATTTGAATATGTATTAGAAACTAAGTTTTGTTCCACTTGTACGGATATAGAGAGTATCTTCGGGCTATCGGAAACCGTCGATATTTAATTCCATGGACTGAACCCCAGGAGCAATGCATTCGAGCAGTAAAGGAAACTATAGGTGAAAACTAGTTTTGGTATAAATTTATGTTATAATAACGTTAACAAAGGTATACTTACCCGAGTGTGTATATAGTCAAATGGTTTGTTATATTGTTATTTCTCGCGTAATTGATATTTTGCCTATTAATTGAATACTTCTATACACATTGTTTGCTTTTCAACACAACTCCATAATAAACAAAACCTAGAAACCTAACATCTTTAACCAAAAAAACAACTCGATCTCCTGGAAGTTTGTATTTCAATTCACCTCTAATCTTTTATACCGCATTTAACTGATTTGTAATAGAGCAGGGCAATTCTTTTGGCTGGCGGGCCACATTGCAGATGAAAATTTGACCGCGGACCAACAATTTTTTTTTTTCTAATTTTAAATATTGTTCTTGTTACGAAGGATATTTTATAAATTTTAAAAGCAATATTTTTAAACCACAACGTGTATTTAATATGCAATTTAAAAAAAAAAAAATCAGCTGTGGCCCCCACAGGACTGACCGCCATCACAAAGTACTTGCTTAATTTATACTGCTTTATTAAAAAATGTCGAATTATGTTGAAATAAAAGTTGTTCAAAAATTAAAGTGAAATAAAAAGACGGACGGACGGACAGACAGACGGACGGACGGACGGACGGACGGACGGACGGACAGACAGACAGACAAACAGACCGACATCATGCTAAAAATAGTCAAAACGTTATGTAGGGACCTCAATTCGTGGAGATCCATTGAAATCACGAAATGTCAAAATCGGTATGATCACAATACCTCCCTTATACAGGATGTCTCAGCCAACTGGCTTACCATTGCTATTTTTGTTAATAATATAGATAGAGATTCGGTTAAATGGACAAAGTTCTAGTATTTTTTGTAGGAAATATTATGACAAACTCAAAAATATTTTTGGATGTTTTGATAACCAGACATTTAGAAAATAAACATTTTTTTAATGGAATGCCCTATATATTGTTAGGCCATTGGAACAACAATTTTTTTGGCTTTATAAAAAACTAAACATGTTTATAATGATTTTTTTTTAAGAACGGAGATATCAAAAATAAAAATTGTACGATTAAAAAGTTACATATAATAAAAACAAAAGTAAAATTACCAAGTATTTTGGTTACAAATATTGTTCGAATAATATCCATTACTGGTTGAACACAATCTTATTCTTTATTTTATGTTTCGCACTACGGTAACGTTGATATCTCCGCTATTAAAAAATTTCATTATAAACATGTTAAGTTTTTTATAAAGACAAAAAAATAGTTGCTCCTATGGCCTAGTAATATACAGATATCATTTAAAAAAATATTTATTTTCAAAATATCTGGCCAAGAAAACATTCAATTTTTTTTTTCAAGCCTTTCATGATACAGCAATACCCCGTTACTCGACTGCCTCTTAACTCGACGTTTTCGCCACTCGACGTAAATGTCGAGTGAGAGTCGACGGAGCATCGCTATCCGACGCGTGATCGAGTACCGATCACGTGATACATATTTTGGTAAACAAAGCAAAATTAACGCATGGCCAGCAGTTCGCGCCTAGGTATCTTGACGACAACAACTCAGATTTAGTGCAGCTATGAACTATTTGTTTTTTGCTAAAATAAGTGATTTATGTTTATAATTATGGGGCCAAAGGATAGAAATGCCAGCATAGCTAAAAGGAAAACATATACATATATGTATTTCCTTATATGTATATGTATATATGTACATATGATTCCCTTTATTTCTTACGGAGAAATTCGACTCGCCACTCGACGTAATCGCTACTCGCTTTTTCAGAACGAATTAACGTCGAGTGGCGGGGTATTACTGTATTTCCTAAGTAAAATACTGGAACTTTGTCCATTTAACCGAATCTCTATCTATAATATTAAGAAAGATAGCAATGGTGAGCTACTTGGTTAGGACACCCTGCATATGTTGGCGATCGGTAAAAAATCTATTATTTTAAAACCCAAAGTTGCTTCACTTTCAATAATAACGAATTGCCAGCCGGTCGAGACAGCTAGTTTTTAATAAAATACACATTTCAAACTTATGAACCATTCTGTATATTTTCCAGTGACAATTTTTTTTTTAAGTTTTGTGTTCGTTAAATTTTTGTGATTATTAAAAATCGAAGAGCTTTCTAACTAATATCGTAATAAATCCTTTCATGGATGATTTCACATTGTCTCCATTCTCCATTGTGCCGTTATTCTTAATTACTTCAGGTGCTGCTCGCTTACACCTGGGACCAACAACTAACTCGAGCTATCCGTACCTTCATTTCACCGAGAAGCGAGAGAGAGAGAATACCATATCTTCCCCTGCAGATGTAATATGATCAGGAGCTACTGATGGATACCATATCTAATGACTTTCAAACTTAACCTTACACTTTGACCCCGAGGACATGGGAGATGTAATAAATGGTCAGTTGATATTAAAAACACTATCATATTGTGTGGCAGAAATAATAATAATAATCTATTACGAGGGCTACCTATTAAGTTTTTGCAAAAACTAAGAAAGAAATTTTTTTTTTGAAACAAACTTTTTTATTGCTTTTCAAAGTATTCGCCTTTAAAATATATAAACTTTTGCATGCGTACAAACCAATTCTCGAAACTTCTATTCTTTAATTAGAATGTGTTTCTAATTAAAAATTCTTTTACAGTTTTCTTGAAATACAGAAAAGGCAGGACTTTATATTCCTCTGGCAGAATATTGAAAATTTTTATGCTGTAATAATTAGAGGCATTGCGTGATTTAGTTTTAACATAAAAAGTTTGGATATATATTGTCTTTATTTCTAGTAAAGTCCATTTACCGTAACTATGAAATGACGTCACAGTTGAAAAACTCACTCCAATTCGTAAACTGTTAAAAAAGTTAGGTTATATCGAACAACTTCTAAAAATATATTGAAAACTTATATTTCCTATGGAGGAAAGGAATTAATGTAAATTATGATGCACAGCAGTTCTTTCTAACCGATTTGTCGCGAAATTTATGGTTTATATTATATTAAGTGTGTAATGTAGTATTAAAAAAAAAAATCTGTGCATAAGAATCATCAGAAATATTTGTTTTTAGAAATGTGTCGTGTTCTTTTAATACTTTTTATACAATTTACTATAATTTTTCGCCTGGTGTCACATTGACACAGCGGGTTCGGGAAGCAAACGCGGAGTGTCCGAGTCACACTATTTAACTCCAGACCGCTCGAATAAACGCGTTTAGACCTTTTCTCTAACGCTCCGAGCTTGCTTCCTGAACTCACTAAATGATATCGGAAAGCAATGATAAAGAGTAAATTTTTTTATTATTCGAATAGAAATTTTTGAATTTTAGATGTTAAATACAATTTTGTTAAAATAATGAATAATGAATATTCAAATATTATTTCCAGTCGAACAGTTTATTGCCGCTAGCTGCAAGTGTAAATTTCATGAGTACGCTAAAATTACTTTTCGTTTGCATCTGATGATAATAAACCGTTCTACGTAACAGGCCTGTAGGTTAAAATTACAACAAAAAAGAACGTAACAAATGTAAATAGAACATATTTTATTAATCATATATAATATTTGTTTATCGACCAAGATACAAAATTAAATATTGTTTTTGTTCACTTACATTACAAATTATAAAACCTTTTAAAACCTTTTTTTTCTCGCTCTCTTTCAAAATAATTAATAAGAGACAAAACCATCCTTTGAGCAAGGCTACTAAGAGCTTTGGGCATTTTTATTACAATAAAATTTAAAAAAAATAAAATTTAACCTCACTAAATTCTAAGCACCTAAATGTCAACCTGACAAATAACGATTGAACAATCCAATTTCAAACTGGCAACATTGAAAAAATGTACCAAAATTAAAGAAATAAATGTACTAACTGAGTTATGGATTGATGCTGATTAAAACATATCATAACGTTGGTACTTAAAATAACCAAGTCAGTATTTATTGTGAATGGAGTTTACAACTGCATTTGGAGCATACGAGTGCATTCTGTCGCCAGTTGGCCATACATTTCAATTTTTATAGGCATACAATACATACTGATAAATATAGAGGGAAGGTAATGTCATTATTTATAATTCTTTAAATGCATTCTTACAATCAGCTCTATAGTTAATTTTTCCTAAAATTCGAACAGCATGTCGTTAAAGGGAAAAAATTCTATTATCTGAAGCAGAATGTCCCCAAGCTAGAATAGCATAAGAAATAGGGCATAATATGATATTAACATTATTTATTTTGAGACAGTATTGACCAGATTGCGAAAAAGAAATATAGTTTTGCAGATTTTTTTGGCAAGAATCTCTACGTGCTGATCCCACTTAAGTGCAGGGTCAACATAAACACCCAGAAAAGCAACAGAAGAAGGATTTGAAAAATTATGGTTTTTACAACTAATTAAAAGGTTTTGAGTTATTTCGAATTATTGAGGGATAATTCGTTCGAAAGAAGCCCGTATTTGCATTTTCAATGATTATATTATTTTCATTTATTAAATTTAATGATAGTTACTGAGAGATTATGGTGGTATCATCTGCATATAAAATAGAATCATTTTCAATATAATTGGAGAAATCGTTTACGTAGATTAGAAAAAGAAGTGGTCCCTAAATGGATCCTTGTGGAACAACGTTCAACATTCAGCGACTTCAAAGATTTATTATTAAAAATAACAAATTGTTTCCAATTGCTTAGATATGATTTGATAAGTGAACAGCTACATGGATCAAAGTTATGTACTTTTAGTTTTTCTATTAATATTTACATAGGTCTAAAAATGTTGAAAGACAAAACTCAAGATGTAATGAAAATGACATTTTTTAATCACAGCTCACATCAACCTAAAATATTTAATGGAAGTACGAATTACGAATGAAAGGAGTCGGACGTCAGAGCTAGGAGTCGGAGTAGGTTTTCAAAAATACCGACTCAGGAGTCGAGAGTCGGGAGGAGATTATTTTTATGCCGACTGCCCAATATAGTGAAAATGTACATACATTTTTTAGATTATTTGAAGGATTTTTCTGTTGAATTAAATGATGATGTTGAGTGTTGTATCAATAAGAGTTCATTGACATTTGAAAAATCAACATATCATTTAACAATCTTAAAATCAAACTCTTGGTAGGTATTAGCGTGTGTTGTATTAGCCCTCTGGTGAACAAGTAGAGAAGTCTGTGTTTGTTCGTGAGAGGACAAGCCGGTAGCCGGTAGCCGGTAGCAGGGAGTCGGGCAACTCGGTTCGGGCAACTACAGCTGAGCTCACATCCTAACCAAACATGCCTTGATCCACGAGAAATATGACCGGCTTGAGACTCCACAACTACACACTCCACAATCCACACTCCACATGCCGTACGCAAATACAACAGATAATGTTTGACTTTCAATATATCAAGAGTTAAATAAGGGTTACATAAGTTTAAGAAACTATTTTCGACAGTTGTTCGTTGTTCCACTCATCGCGAATGATATCTCTACTAATATACAAATTTGTTTGTTTGTATGTATATACGATTTATGTGTACAAAGGCTACCTTTTAAGTTTTTACAAAAACTAAGAAAGAAAATTTTTTTTGGAACCGACTGTTTTATTTATTTTCAAAATATTTATACACTTTTGCATGCGTTCAAACCAATTCTCGAAACCTTTATTCCACTCTGAAGTTGTTATCTCAAAAATATGGTTTTCGAAGGCTTCAACAACTTCTTGATGAAAATCGCTGTCCACGCATTTTTTGTTTGACATTGGAAAACAAATAAAGTTAAGTTCGCAACGTTAGGGTATAAATCAGGTGAATTCTGGCAATGAGACAATAATTCGATGTTGTTCTCCGTCAGATAATCAGTTGTTTAATGGCCCGTTTATTCAACCTTAACAGCAACTTTTCCTTACCTTATCCCTAACCCGTAAAAGATAAACTATACAAAACGCCTATGTACGTTTATACAACCTTAGCCGTAATTTATCCATAAGCAGACCTTAGCAATAAGAATTCCGTAACCTTGAAAGTTCCCAACATTTCAACTTCCGTGGTTAAATTACGGCTAAATCACTGAGCAGCGCATGCGCGAAAATATGACTGTTATGAAATAGGCAACGAACTTTATTTTTGTGAAATAATAAAGATGACACGAACACGGCAGATGCTGCCAAGGCAGTATAAAGGAATATTAGAATAATTTGCTCATTATTCATTTTAATAAAATAGCTTCCAAAATTCGCAATTGACGTTTAGAATAGAGGTTAGGTTTACGATGTTTACTCGGAACTGCGCAAACTCTAAACAGCGCATTTCATTGGCTGCGGCTGACGATCGAGATTAAGGAAAAGTTAAGGAAAAGGTTGTATAAACCCAATACTTTCGTTCTGGGGATCGTTAAAAACTTATGGATAAGGTACTTCTCAGTTACGGCTAAGCAAAATTATGGCTAAGTTGTATAAACCAGCCATAACTTGCTGTGTGGGAGCTTGCATTGTCAAGATTAAGAATTATGCGTAGTTTTTAGTTGTTTTTCCTGATTTTGTCGATGACTTCTGGCAAACAAATTGTTGTATACTATTCACCATAAACTGTTTTCCGATCCTGTAAAACAGAGTCTCACTAAGGTGTGCCGCAAAATCTTTTTAAAAAAATACTAGCGTCGTTTTTGTAGCATCATTGTCCGGATCGAAGGATCTTTTTATGACGAATTGAAATTGACATATCCTGAATACAGGGGTGTCTGCATTCAAAATTTCTTCTTCTATTACTAAGTAGGTGTGCGGCGAAATTAGTATTCTTTGGAAAATGTGCCCCGAGACTAAAAAGATTGAGAAACACTGCTCTAAAGAAATGGTTGCGACATGTCCAGTACAACCGAAGAAACAATCATTTTCTTGAAAGTGCTTCGTGAACGAACAACTTTTGTGGATTTCGGTTCATCTCGAAAGACCCAGTGGATTGTTGCTTAGTTTCCGGTTCATATGAATAAATCCAAGTTTCGTCACCTGTAACGATGTTGTATACGGATTTTGCAGTGCCTAGGTTGAATAAAACGAGCCTTTTTTTTTTAGCTTCGGTCAAATTACGCGGAATCCATCGGGAACAGATCATTTTCACAGCTAAATGTTCATGCAAAACCGAATGTATTGCTGTCTGCGATATGCCAAAGGATGCCTCTATCTCACGGTAAGTCACATGCCGATCTTCTTCAATAATTTTGCGCAAAGCATCGATGTTTTTTTGAATCACAACCGATTTTGGTCGACCTTCACGAGATTCATCACTGACGGACGCACGACCAGGACGAAATTCTGCTAACCAATTGTAAACTGTCTTTTCTAATGGTGCTTCATTACCATTGAACGAAGCGAATCTATGCATTGTTGTTGAGTTAGGTATTTACTAAATTCGTATAAAATTATCCAACGAAAACCCTCACGAGTAATATCAATTTTTCACAAACTTGCTCGTTGTCAACAAACTACTCGGTCAATTTATAAGCTGCCACTGATTTCCAAATAACAAATGTCAAATTTTCCGAATATAGGAATGACACATTTCAATATTGTCATCTAGTGGTCGTTTGTAAAAACATAAAAGGTAACCCTCGTATTACATGTTGTTGAATTATGTTGAAAATCTTAAACCTTCTCTAAATGTATAATTTTTCTAAATCTAACATTTTGTGACAGACCATTCCTGGAAGGAAACGGAAAAGTACGTAATAAATTTCCATGTCTGACGGAGGAAACTTAACAAAGACCCTCTCTTGACCTTCCAGCAGCGGCCGCAGAGCGTCGCCAGCATCGCTTCATTGTTAACAGTTCAGTCGCGTCCGTTAAAAATATACTGGATATCCGCTTGCTCTCCTACTCTACAACTCTCCAACAGGGAATTACTTCATTAACGTTTATTATGAGTATTTGTTTTAGGCTTTGATTAATTGTTTCAAGGTAATGTACGCGAAAGATGGAACAACTTAAAAGTGTTAATAGACAGAATTCAGAAAGTTACATAGCTAATGAAATTAAGAGGATCCTGCACGGTTTATAGAACCGTGCAGGTCTGTTCCTAGGACCCCACATCGGCGATTAACCTCGTTGCAGAAATAGGCCGATGTAAAATAAATAAATTTATAAATAAACTAGGACTCCACAATCATGGGACCTTTTGGAGTCTAGTTTTCATTTTTTTGACGTGAATGGTCTTTAAAATCGGGCCAGTATGGAAAATTGAGCGTTAAGAAAAACTGGGCATTAAATTGAGTCTAAAGCCGCGTCCAAATTAGCGAGCCGAACATGTTACGAGCATAACCAAAATATTAAAATTTCAATTAAAGGGTATTCTAAATACAAAATATATCTCATTTGATAACAAGTTTCGTAGAAAAAAAGAATCCGGTAATATTGGGTTAGAATTCCATGAAATTTTGTTTTTTTCCCTACGTCAAAAATTTATTATAAAGGAGCTTCTTTCGTAATGAACCCAAGCTATTTGTTACATGGGATGAATAATGTAAACTTGGATTATGTAAAGAAGTCCAGTCAAAGTCATATTCGAATGTTCCGAACTAAGATTTTAGCCACGCCTATCAAATTCATTGGTGTAGCATACTTTTTTGATTTGGGGGCTTTTAAATCAGAAACATTTAACATTCTTTATTTTAGTTATTGGTTTCCATAATGTGATTATTAATTCCTCCACTTGGTTCTAATAACGTGACACTTTCCTAAACTAAGATAACGTTTTGTCATTAAGTTAGAAAGTAGATAGCTCGCTCCGCATCGCTCCAATCGCATTCTACTGACCTAAACGAACCTAGCGCTGCGACAAACGTCAAATTTACGATTTATGGAGAAATAACCTAAAATTGCAAGTTATAAAAGTGAAAAATAATGAAAACTGTACAAAACTAACAATTTCTGTACCTAAATAATATAATTTATTACTCTCTAAGAAAGATTTCTTAGAGAAAATAATTCAAATCGAGTGTGTATGTATATATATGACTCCAGAGCCTAACATTAATTATAATAAATATTAATTCATATTTATTTAACAGTTGAACTGCATATACAGTTAATAAAGGTCCACTGTTTTCTTCCTCTCCTAGGAAATATGTAGGTTATAAACCAATTCATGACATTGCTTTCTTAACGTTTTGCCTTTTACTCTCATATTGTTTTAAATCAAATAAAACAATTATTTAAAATACAAATATTGTCCTGTAAAGGACAGATTTTTAATGAATGACACGAGGAAATAAATAGCAAAACAGAATTTTAGACACCACTGGTTCAGTAGGAATGACACTAGAAAACATTAATAATCTCAGACAAACCCCAAGGTGGTATAACCTACGGTGCACGTTTGTATGTATAAGTACGTTTGTCGTAGCTATGTCTGAACAATAAACAAAATAGATTGACAAACGTTATTTATATTACTATTTTGCTAATGTGAGAGAAACACGTTGTTAATTATTATTTCCGTCATATGACTTTGACTGGACTTTTTCAGATAATCCAGATATAATTCTGTGCCGAAGGAAAAGTGGAAAAAATGATTGATGACTAGTTTCGACGAATGCATTTGTGTGTAGAGTATGATGGAAATTATTTTGAAAAATTACGAAAAAGTTATACGACAAAACTTAGCGCCCTGCGTGATATATGCTTAAAGGTTGACAAAACGTTGAACCACACTGATTTAGAAGGAGCACTTAAAAGAGCAAGGAGGATATTTGTGTAAGAGAGACAGATGTCATTATATGTAAAAATATGTCTGAAACGAATCGTTCATCAAAATAAATGAGTTAACCTCATAAAATCAATTTATTTGCTCGATGAATTAATATGAGGCCATCAATAAAGGTGGTGGTAAGGTCAGTAATGATACAGAAGCAAACAAAACTGTCTGTCATTCAGCAAGTAGGAGGGGGAAATGAAAATATAACACATCCGCAATGATAATATTAGCAGTAAACTCGACACGGTGGCGACGCGAGTGGCACATGATTGAGTTAAAAGTTAGCGCCATGTTTGAATACACAAATCAACAGAAAATTAACACGCGGTTTATAATTTAATGAAACCTTACTGAAAAAAACTACATGAGTTTGCGTTGCTCTAATCATTTTACTAAATAATTACAATTACAGATGTTATTAGCTTTATATGTTGTTATTTGATTAAGATGCCAAAGTGGCCTATATTTAATTTTTTTATTTAATTCTTTTTATGTGCAAAGTATGTTAAGGCTTAATTGATGTAATTGGCAAAATCTTTTGTATTCAAATCCATGAAATTTTATCACATATTTTCAAGATTTATTACGAACTAAATAAAGCAAACATGTAAAGCTGTATTCAAAATTGGCAAAGGAATATTTGAAGCTGACTTTTTGTAAATAGTATTATATTGATTGTTTGCCAAAATAGTATTGAAATTGGGAAACGTTTAATAGATTTGAATAACAGTAAATTTGAAGCTCCCTTGATTTTAGAAAGTGAGAAAACTTCTGGAGTTAATTTATTGTCAATTAATGTGCGAACAAATCCTTCGACAGGGTTTTTAGCAATGTTGGGGAGTCAGCAGAAAAATAAACAACTCCGAGTCGGTATTTTTGAGCACTCCGCCTCCCGACTTCTTTCACACGTACATCCGCTTATAAACTGATCAAGTAGTTTTTTGACACTGATCTTGAAAGAAAAGACATGTTTGTGAAAAAATGGATATTACTCGTGAAGGTTTTCGTTGCATGATTTTTTATGATTTTAGTAAAGGCCTAACTCAACAAGAATGCATAGATTCACTTCGTTCAACTTTTGGTAATGAAGCACCATCAGAAAAGACTATTCACAATTGGTTTGCAGAATTTCGTCGTGGTTGTGCGTCCGCCAGTGATGAATCTCGTGAAGGTCGACCAAAACCAGTTGTGATACAAAGAAACATCGATGCTGTGCGCAAAATGATTGAAGAAGATCAGCATGTGACTTACCGTGAGATAGAGGCATCTTTTGGCATATCGCAGACTGCAATACATTCGATTTTGCATGAACATTTAGCTGTGACAAAGATCTATTCCCGATGGATTCCGCATAATTTGACCCAAGCTCAAAAAAAGGCTCGTGTTGATTGGTGTAAGGGAATGTTAAAAAAAATCAACCTAGGCACTGCAAAATCCGTATACAACATCGTTACAGGTGACGAAACTTGGATTTAATCATATGAACCGGAAACTAAGCAACAATCCACTGGGTCTTCCAAGATGAACCGGAACCCACAAAAGTTGTTCATTCACGAAGCACTTCCAAGAAAATTATGGCTTGTTTCTTCGGTTGTACTGGACATGTCGCAACCATTCCTTTAGAGGATCAGAAAACAGTTAATGCTGAATGGTATACAACAATTTGTTTGCCAGAAATCATCGTCAAAATCAGGAAAAACAACCAAAAATGTCGCATCATTCTTCATCATAACATTGCAAGCTCCCACACAGCACATCAAACAATTGATTATTTGAAGGAGAAAAACGTCTAATTAAGGTCTCATTGCCCGTATTCACCTGATTTATCCCTTAACAACTTTTTTTTGTTCCCCAATGTCAAACAAAAAATTCGGGGACAGCGATTTTCATCATGTCAAGAAGTTGCCTTCGAAAACCATGTTTTTGAGATATAAACTTCAGAGTGGAAAAATTTTTTTGAGAATTGGTTTGGACGCATGCAAAAGTGTATAAATATTAAAAGCGAATATTTTGAAAAGCAATAAAACAGTTTGTTCCAAAATCAACTTCAGAGTGGAAAAAATGTTTCGAGAATTGGTTTCAACGCATGCAATATTTTGAAAAGCAATAAAACAGTTTGTTCCAAGAAAATCTTTCTTTCTTAGTTTTTGTAAAAACTTTAAAGGTAGCCCTCTACGTGTTTTGTAGGAAATATGATTAAAGACTGCTACTTTTTCAGTTTATACTCTTTTATTTTGTCACTCGTAATATACAATATTCGTTGATCTGTAGGTAATAACAAAATAAGTCACTAGGCTAGAAACGTATATGGAAATGAAAATAATCTACGTTACAATGTATATATAATCTTGACAAGCCGTTGAAAGCAATTACAGTAAGTAAATAGAAATCGGTTCAGTTATTAGTCCGTATCAAAATGTCAAACCTATGTCAGCATAGAAAACCTTGTCAAAGATTTTGGCTACCAAACTACCACATTAATTATAGTAGATTTTAGTCTTAATTAAAACAAAAGAAAATTTGTATATTATCACAAATTTCAGAATATCGTAGATATTTAAAAATTCATTTCATTCGAAAGCTTTAAGTACTAATTGCTAACAGTAATATCTCCAAAATGACCAATATTAAACTATTTATTTCTTCCTGTGGACTCTTCACTTTTCAAACGGGTTTTGTAGGTATGACTAGAGATGCCAATAAAAATTAATCAAACTATTAATTGATCATTTGATTAATCGAAATGTTAAAATCGATTTTCGATTAAATTAGTAGAAAATAATCAATTAATCGATTATGAAATAATAAAAAAACAAAAAAAATTGGACTGTCTTGGAATGATAATTGGAATGTTGTACCTATTTTAAAGGCTGATAAAAAATATTTAACCGTTTTATTCGGAAACTATAAGTAATGGGACGTAATACAATGTCAGTATAAACAAATATTTTTTGTTGCTAATTAAACATGCTGTAACAATAAATAATGCCCGTTTGAACGAATATTATATAATAACTCATTCTTAAAACAATATTTTGCCATTAGATAGCCATCTTAGATTTCTAAACTCCTACAAGTCTTTTTTGTGCAATAAAATTAAAATGTGGAAGACGTTGTACAACCGAACCATTATATGAAGATGGCCGCAGTATTGAAATATCGCTGGTGTTTTGGATGCAGTGGCGCACCCAGGATTGGGGGGGGGGGGAGACAAAAAAAGGGATGATCTAAAAAAAGCTCCTCGAATCTGAAATGCAATTGATGACCTAAAAAAAAAGGTTCTCTCTTGTAAAATACAATTAATGATCTCTCCAAGAGAGATCGATTTAAAGTTCTGAAAAAAAACCATAATGTACAATGATGGGAACCGGTATAGGATTTACCTACAAAACCCTGTAGGAAACCTACAAAATGAAATGTGTAAAAATTCACACTTCACATAAATTTTATTTTTTCTTCAAGAAAATTATAATGCTAATATTACATTGTTCAATACATTCGGTAGAAATGATACATTTTTTTACTAGTAACAAAATGTGAACATTTTTATACTAGTAAATAGTTCATATAGTTATCAACAGATGGCACTGATGGCAGCAGTCGCCATAAACAAAACATCTGTCAATATAATATGTTTGTAGCGTGGTTTGTAGTGAATTCAGAAACTAGTTACGTTATTAGTGAGTTACTTTATTATTATTCTGTGATCATTCTGTGATTAGTTACAAAATACACAATATAAAGATTAAAAATTAAAAAATGTATCAACCAATTCAATGTACACCGCCGGAATTAGCAGCAATAGCATCTGAAACTACTGTCATAAGTATTTATGGTTGCAAATTTTTAATAACTACGCTTGAAGAAAAAATAGTATATGTCACTCGGAGTAGAACGCCTTTTTTGTGCTTCGCTCAATATGCAAGACTCGGCTGCGCCTCGGCAGCAACATTTGAGCTCAGCACAAAAAAGAGCGCGTTCTACTCCTAGTAACATAATATACCAGCGGTTCCCAAACTTTTTTGACCGCGACCCGGTACAAGGTTTTAAAATTTTTCGCGACCCACCTTATGAAAAAAAAACATTTATTTACAAACAAATTTTATTTTAAATCAGTAGCTTTATATTAATAAAGAGTATAGTATAGTAATAAAGAGTATAGTATAGTAATAAAGAATATAGTACAGTAATAAAGAGCACAAATACACACTATTCTAGTGATTAACAGACGTAAAAAAAAATAATATGTACAAAAAAAATCTTTTTTGTGTTTTTACAATTTTTTTCGCGACCTGGCAAAATTTTTCTGCGACCCGGTGCCGGGTCGTGACCCACACTTTAGGAAACGCTGTAATATACTATTATATATGAATTTGTTTTGCAATCCGAAAGATCCACGGAAAATCTGTAGTGTTTTTGAGAATTTTTTTAATGTAGTTTAATGGCGGGACGCATATTACATTTTCAATATAACTTACTAGATTAATATCGGATAATTTTACAATTTAATTAACGCGTGCTTCTAGTCCAATCAATAATGAAACTAAATACATAACAGAACCTTAGCTGCTCTAATCTATCTAGCCAATCTAAGCCAGACCGAACAGCACCCGCGGGAGGAGGGGCCCTCTTCCCGCCTCGACCGCAACACTCAAATTAATCGATTATTTCGAAAAGGGCTCATCTCATATTTTTTGACATTTTCATCTTTTATAAAAAAAAAGCCCATGTAGATGAGTCGATTCGTAATTTCAAAACGAGAAAGCTTCATATAGTATAACCCCCTCTTCCAAACTTGATATCTAAGAAAATATTTGAAATATTAGGAAATATTTAAAATATGTACTAGAGGAATATTTGAAATACTAGGAAATATTTAAAATATGTACTAGGGATATATTTTAAATACTAGGGAAATATTTGAAATGTCCTTGGAAAATCCCAAACCTTGGTCCTTCGAGCCGGATAATGTGTTCACTTCCTCACAAAAACACTTATAAACTTACTAAGAAATGGGAGTTTACTCGTGTCGGTTTTAAGGTTTATGCGAATATTTCAAAACAGACAAATATTTCGAAACATTTTATTTAACAAAAGTTGCTATAAAAGCAATAACTAACAACTTTTATTTGAGATATTTTTTGATAAAGCAACATAAATTAATCAAGTACTTTGTGATGGCAGTCGGTCCTGTAGTGGCTACAGCTGATTTTTTTTGTTTGTAGGATTTAATATTAGTTATTATTTGAAATATATATTTGAAAAATATTTGATCTATTAATATTTGAAATACTAGGAAAATATTTGAAATAATAGGGAAATAATTGAAATATTTGAAATAAATGGAGAAATATTCGCAATATTAGAAAATATTTGAAATATTAGGAAACATTTGAAATATTAGGAAATATTTGAAATACTAGGTCAAATTTGAAATATGTCCTAGGGAAGTATTTGAAATGTACTTGGAAAATCCCAAACGTTGGTCCTTCGAGCCGGATAATGTGCTCACTCTCTCAGAAATACACTTATGAACTTACTAAATAAATATTATTTTTTCGGCTTAATATTGGGAAATGTTTGAAATACTAGGGAAATATTTGAATCATATACTTAGGAAAATGTTTGAAATACTATGGAAATATTTGAAATATATACTTGGGAAATATTTGAAATACTATAGGATAATATTTTAAATATTAAGAAATATTAGAAATACTAGGAAAATATTTTAAATACGAGAGAAATATTTGAAATCATCATCATCATCAAGCCTTGTCCATCATCGGGTGATTTTGGACGCCTCTAAAAAGAGCATAGGCTGTCAATAAAATTTCTCCATCTAACTCGTCTATCTGCCATAGGCTTCAAGTCGGTGATGTTGTTATAAAGTCTTTTGTCTTGATTTTGAGAGCTCCATGCATTTATTTCTAGCAGGGTTGAGCGACGCCAGGTGTTCTTGGGTCGCCCTCTACGCCTACTGCCCTGAGGGTTGTATGCTAGTGCATATCGACACACTTCGCTAGGAGCCCTTCGAAGAGTGTGCCCTAACCAACCATACTTTCTTCTTTTTATTTGCAAATTAATGTCCATTTGACCAGTTCTTTCCCCCAATTCTACGTTTGATATTCTACGTGGCCAATAAATGCGAAGAATTCTTCGAAGACATCGATTTACAAATACTCGCACTCTTCTCTTGATAGCTTCTGTTACGAATATTTGAAATACTGGAAAATATTTAAGTATTTACAAATCCAAATACCAAAAGCATTTTAAACTACTTGAAATGCAATATTTCTAATTCCTGAAAGTAAATGAAATATTTTTTCAAAAACTTAAGGAGCTTATTTCCGTCTCTTGTCCAATTTTGAAAAATTCATTTTGTATCTTTATTGGCAACATTAATGCCACCTCTTTGAAAAAAAAAAAAAACAATTTCTTCCAAACCGGCCTAGAAACCTTAAATAAATGGTTGATTAAAAAAGAGTGATTTTAAGTAATTTATAATTGCAATTAATTGTTTTTCGTGGTTACTATCAAATTTTGTAAAAAAAAGACTACAAGAAACGTTTCAGAAATAAGTTCTTCACTTTATTTCTAATATCCCTATTTCTGCATGTTGACCATTATTGAACAATGACCTTCTTTCCTGGACTCTTTAAATTGTTCTTAAGTCATCTCTATCGTAGAATCCGTGATAACGGCATGTAGTGACGTGTCGAGACTATCCTTCCATGTCGTGTATCTATGGTTGGAATGACAAATGTGCGATACCATCCCTAGACGAGTAGTTGGTAGTCGGTAGCGGGAGAGCAAGAGGCCAGAAGTTGTCGCGAAGTTGCCAACGAGCGGTGGAGAGACCGGGAGACCGGGAGAACGGCCGAGCTGCAGAGCTGCCTGGACATGGCAGGAACACGTTCACAACACACGGACACTGAATGTAATCAAAGGGAACATCCTGACAAGGAGGATATTAGCGGAAAGCCTGTGTAGCAGACGAGACCCACCGAATCAATAAAGATGATGATACACCTCACACAACAACTCTTTGTTACTAAACACATGTCTTAACAACTACTTTTAATATAAACTTTTAAAACTTAACTCCACCTTTATAAAATACGAGATTAAAACTGAGCTGCATTTTATAATATGAGCCGTTGCTTTTGAAAGTGAGAAGTCCACTTTTCGTTATTTCTAGATTTTAATGTTTTGCATTTGAATGGAATTAAAAATATTCGTAAGGAGTAATAGTCTTATTTTCCATTTTTGGTATTCTCAATGCATGTAATTTAATTATACGATAAGTGTTATCGGCGTTATTTGAAAAAAGTCGTGGTTTTGGTGTATCTCACTTTCAAAGGCAATGATTTCCTGAAAATATTGATTTCTCCTAATGAAATGGAATTATACTAGCAAACAAATGAAAATTTTATTTAATTATTTATTTTATTTTTTATTCTTTGTTAAAAGAATGACTATAAAAACAAAACAAAAATTGAAAAAATATGGAAAAATACACAATTATAAGTTGTATACATTATAAATTATATTTTGTTAGTTTAGACTTTTAAGATTTTTAAAGCATTCATGATGAATGTTTATATTTTTATTTTATGTTTATAATTTATATTTTTCTTTAGTAATAGCCCTAGTTTTTAGGGTTTTGTAGGTATGACCAAAAAACCCTTATACCGTCATTTTGTCGTCTGTCTGTCTGTCTGTCTGTCTGTCTGTCTGTCTGTCTGTCTGTCTGTCTGTCTCTCTGTCTGTCTGTCTGTCTGTCTGTCTGTCTGTTCGGTAAAAATTGTAGCCAAACGGCTAAACCTAGAGAGTTGAAATTTGACATGCTTATACAACTCTTTGACCCGCACATAGGAAAAATACTACAACATCTAAAAAACATATCCCCCTAAAAATATAAACAAATATGTGCTCATCGAAAACAAAAATATTTTTTTTAAATTCTGAGTAGGGTATCAAATGAAAGCCCTGAGTACGTGGATTAACGATTAAATTTTTATTTTTGCAAAATAAATTATTTTGATTCGATTTTTGCCAAAAATGTGCAAAAAAATTTTTGTCCCACACCTGTAGCCCAGATGGTTTAAACTAGAAATCTAAAAAAATTCTAAGTAATGTATATTGGTGTGAACCGAAATAGTACAACAGGAATTTTTGATTAGATTATGTTTTCGGAAAATAACGCATTTTTTGTGGTTTTTGGTTCACAAAGTACAAAAGTTATACTAATGTAAGACAATTATATGCATGGCGTGCGATGGCGTAATGGGTTAGAGCACGGCTGAAAAACGAAGGGTTTCGAGTTCGAGTACGGAGTGAATTTTATTTTTTCTGTTTTTTTTTTTTTGCTTTTTATAATGTAGAAATTATTTTATCAAAATTCTAGTTATATTTTAACAAATATTGTATTTAATTTTTAAGAGCGTAAATTTAATAACCAGTCTTATTATATGATTAACAGACGATAAATTATTTTAAAAATATCGTTCATTTTGCCGTGATTACTACAAAGTAAAATTTGTCCTACACACTCAGCATGCCGCCTTCACTTATTATATACCTGCGAAACCCTGAAATGTGTGAAAATTCACACTTCACATCAATTTTTTCATATAAAGATGGTAATATTATTTTTCCGAAATTACACGGCCTACCGCGCTTTGGTGATAAATCAAGAGTTTTAAATTGTGAATCTTTTTCTATTGACGTTTTATAAAACATTTTATATGGCACATTTCTCAAAAATCTTATCCAGGAAAAATTCAACCAGTTAACTATTTCTCCATCAGTATTTTTCTTTCTTCTTAAAATTGCCTCCTCGAGAGGTTTGGTAGAGTAAAAGTCTTCACTTTTCATTTCATGTACAAAAAGGGATTATGCTTGCTACATAATTCATATTTTTCACAAAATGGACTTATCTTACTTTCAAAATGACTCATATACTAGTGCACCCGTTGTCAACAGTGTTGACAAACAAATCATTACCTTAATGTGGAACTAGATCGACACCTCAGACTTCTTTCTCTAGCCATACGCCTAACTGCATCTAATTCAAATTGAATCAACTCTTCGTCCATTATTAAAAACTGGACAAATAATGAGTATTATGCCGAATTATTTATTCATTAACTTTTTAAGATGGGAAAACAATTCATTTTCACTCAGTGAGACGTTAAATTTAAAATATATTTATTAAAATAAATTACCCTATTACTTATATAATAAAAAAATACGCACACGAAAAAAACGCACACGGATTAATACGCACACGCAAAAAAGCGCACATGAAAAATTACACACACGGAAAAAAGCGCACACGGAAAAATACATACGGAAAAAAGCGTACTTACACTATATCTCAAATCAGTTTGAAATAAATCGTAAAAACCTATTACACAGCAAAATTTAATTGTTTGCCCACTTTAATATATTGCGTTCACTTTTGTAAAGTCAAACCTGGTCTGGTTAGTTTGGTTACTTTTATAGTGTAGTACTGACTTTTAAATGTAAATTTGTCATTTCAAAATATTCCTTATACCCTTTTCACACTAGATCTTTAAGATCGGATGTTAAAGTGAATGGATCTTTAAACGCTAATGTGAAACCGTACGGCCTCGTCTAAACACGACCGATGTTTAAGACAGAGATTTGCGTCTTAAACTTCGCCCGCATTGCCAACTTAATTTGTATTATAAAAAAATACTCCTTGAATTTGTGCTGTCAACATTTTATATTATCATAAACAAGAATACTGTATTATATCGACGTTATAAGAAGTTTATACTTATTGTTATAATAAAATTATTTATTTTAATAATGTGATTAATAAAATACAGAGCTACAATAATTGAGATAAAATGTATCGACTTACATGTTAATACAGGTGTAATATATTCTTTATTGTAGTGCCTTTATTGTTGAATGAAATGAAATATCATTAATTGTTTATAATAATTCAAAATGTGCGTCTGCGCAGACAGTTCAAAACTGGTAATTTCATGACGGTAACTTAAGGACAAAATTACTGTAGCTGATGACAGCACCAGAGATTTAAACATCAAGTGTGAAAGCATACCGATCTTAAACATCGGTGAACTTTAAGTTCACTCGTCTTAAAGATCTAGTGTGAAAAGGGTATTACGCTGTAAAACCTACTTCAGATTTGTTGGTTATGATCATTATAACTATGATATCATTTATCTTTATGACTATGATCATTTAAGAGTATGAAAAATAACTACGACATAGTTATGTTCTTAGGCGCTGATCAAATTTCCTACACCAGGCGTCAAGTTGGCATACCTGATTGTCACTTGCAACTTGTAAGCCATACATTGCCAAATATTGTTCTAGCACAAAGAGTGTACGATGCTCTTAAAGTTCCAATAGATTCTTTGCCTATATTTTGTTGAGTGTAACGTTGCCTTTACATGTACAGCGATTCCCAAACTAATGTCCTGAAGCTATCTGCCGTGATGGCTAGGAAACCTCATGCTTGGAGCTGTGCTATCCAAAGCAGTGAACATACTACACCACCTATAGTCTATAATTAAGGAAATATTCTCATTTGCACGTTGATTATCGGTTAATGAGTTGATCAACTTTCCGATTGGTCTGCATGGACAGACTCCACTGTTATACGTGTGATAAAACCCTATGGTCAACGCGGTTAACACATACAGACACACAGACAGACACACATACAAATGTACATACGTGAACAAGTTGGGATTTAGAAACAGATTGTCAAGAGATTGCTTCAGATAATTATTACATATGACTTAAATGCTGTAACAATCATTGAAATACTAATGCTCAGTTGCATAAAAATATTAAAACCAGTTATAAACTATATGCTTGAGACTGAACCAATTTCTAATTTTTACCGACCGCCAACATACCAGGTGAATTATTTAAGGAGCAACATACATGTTTCACATATAATGTTAATGAAGTGAGTTATTTCATTTGCAACATAGCAAATTATGAAAGCAAGCTCATATTCATGGCAACAGATATCCAATGGTGATTAGATATAAAAGTTATTTGACATGATAAAGTTCCTAGATGGCTAAAAAATAGTAAATTAGAAACAATAAATGAATTTTTATTAATTTGTTTATATTTACATACAAACAAAAATAATATTGTCCTTAGTAGCTAAGTCCAAAAAATATTTAAAACAATAATATTTTGTCTTTTCTATGGATACGATAAGCATTTGTTTTATGACTATGTTGCTTTTGAAATAACTCACTTCATTAACATTATATGTGAAACATGTATGTAGCTCCTTAAATAATTTACCCGGTATATAAGGAAGGTATTGTGATCCTACCGATTTTGACATTTCGAGATTTCGATGGATCTCCACGAATTGAGGTCCCTACATAACGTTTTGACTAATTTTTGCATGATGTCTGTCGGTCTGCCTGTCTGTCTGTACGTCTGTCTGTCGGTCCGTGTACACGTGCAGAACATATTAAGCTAAAAGGATTTTTATGAAACTTCATATTTAAGCTTTTGACATCAATGGCACGAGTTTATCAACTTTTGGTAAAAATCGGTTAACTAGAAATGGAAGTTTACTCGTGTAGGTTTTAAGATTTTTGCGAATATATATTCTGTAGTACATGATGCGATTTCTCGTTTTGAATCTCGTACGATTTATAATACACAAACTATTTATTGTATCCTGTACTACAGGATTTTCGTACGTGATCTTGTATGATATTGAAAACCAACCAATATTTATTGTCTCTACCTAAAATATTGGACAGAATGAACTAATAATGGCGCAGTATAAGATGTGCATATTCATGTGACCGTAGCGAACAACTGTTCATCTGTTAAACATATTTCGAGGTTATTTAGTATCAACTTTAGCAATATTTTTTCTTATTTTGTTTAAAATAAATTGTATTTAGCTGTTCACATTCTTAGGACATTTATATATACGTTTGGATTTATTCAACATCTTATTATCCAACATACTTAACTAGTGACTTATCTAAGGTGGCCATTAAACATTCCAATCCGGAAAAAAAGTACCGGGGGATTTATTTATTTATTTTTTTTTATTATTGTAGAGTTTTTTTAAAACATTTCTTGTCCACAAACTACTCTTGATTACAATTTCTATACTTCTCATTTATTTATTCAAGTTGGGTGTGATGTATAAAACAAATTCGACGAAATCATTACTAATATAATATGTTTTTATTTTCTTTAAACTATTTTATAACGATAATAATGACAACAATAATATTTTTTGATAAAGATAAATCATAGTTTTATACACAAAAATAATATCAACAAAAAATAAATAAAATAATAATTCCCTTCAATTTCAAATGTAATAAATTAAAACAGAAAAAGAGGCTTTGCGAATCCAGGAGATTTACTGATTTAGGAAGATTAATATTATCAGTCTTCAAAAATTGGTAAACTATCTGTCCACTCTAGGTTAAGTACAATTATTTGAATTCTGTCAACTTACAAAAATAGACATAGTGCGCATCAATTGGTACAGATTCAAAGCGATAAATATTGAATGGGATCCCAGCAAACATTTTTATATGGGCCAGTACTGGTAAAGCACATACTCCCCGGCATTGAAAGTAATGGGACAGTACCCCGGTGTCCCCGGGGCCGTTACTGGCCCATTGATGTATCAGTTGCTGGCCCAGCAACGGTAAAGTGCAAAATAATCGCATTAGTTGCAAGATTTATTTCTGATGGTTTTAAGTAAAAAGTATGAGTGAAGAAGACTGCTTATAAAATGCTGGTAAAGTACTTCGTATAGGCGGAATGCGAAATACAAATGTGAAGTACATTATTAATACTGGCGTTGCACTTACTTTTGGTGCCAGTAGTTTACCAGCATAAAAGCAGTTTGCCAGCATTCGGCCGTTAGTTGAATGTTTGCTGGGATACTACAATAATTTTACATCCGATAATTCTGAACAAAATTCTCAATGCAATAATTATTGTACGACAAATCGTACGAGATTCAAATCGAGAAATTGCATCGTGTACTACAGGCTTAAGATCTAAGAATTCAGCTAGACATGGTTTGGAATTATTTAAGCAAGTATATACGAATTCTGTAAAGCCACTATAGCGACATCTATTTATTTGTTTTTTCGAACCGAAATTCATATTGATATTTATTTAAAATTTTATGAAAACATGAAGTAAGTCTAATATTTATAATTATTTAAAATATTTTAGCTATTGTTGAAATTATAGAAATTGTTCTGAAGCTATTTAAGTAGTTCATAAATATATAAAGTTCTTCTTAAGTCAAATAAAAATAAAAGAGCTATAATCCCTTCGGACGTCGTTTACCAACCCTAGATTTCGTTAAAACTTGTTAGATATTATGGAATTCTTCAAGTTATGTAGCACTCTCTCCATCTTTATCACCATTTTATTGACATATCTCAATTTGCACTAGTGCTGGTAAAGTTTAATATGCCTATAACACGGTTATCTCTCCCCCTCCCTCCTTGTTTCCTTCGTTCATAATCCCGAATACATTTACATAAATTTAATTAGGGAGAACGCGACGTACGGGGGTGAACCGACGCGAAGAGGGGAAACGGTCCAGCGCCGTTAAGAACCGACAAGCCGTCTTAGTCGCCATCTTCAGAAAATCGATACAGACCTTTGTGTACAGAATTAGAACGTATAGAGGGGTGGATAAGTTTGCAAATGACTGGGGAAGGGTTGAATTTTCTTCAAGGGGAAATTTAGTCTGCAGGAGAGAAATTTGCATTAGTACATCATGTGATCAAAATTTTACTAAAAATTAATTGGACCCAGTTCTTTTAATAACACAAGTTTACGTCTTAAGTTAAAACCAGCATCATATATATTTAATTAGCAAGTGTTTGTATGTAGAGTCGGTAACTTTGTGACATCAATTTTTCCTAAGGTTCTCGTGATCGACAGACAATTCTTCATCCTTTGACCGATATGAACAATATTTTGCAGATTTATTATCTAAGAATCTACGGAGAAAATAACATACAGAAATGTCTAGGGTTCCATAGACATAAATAAGAAACTCTAGAAACTCTTATATTCTTTGATCGATATGAAAAATATTTTGCAGATTTATTCTCTAAAAATCTGCGGATAAAACAACGTATAGAAATGGCTAGAGTTTCATAAGCATAAACAAGAAACTCTAGACACTTCTATATCCTTTGACCGATATGAACAATATTTTGCAGATTTATTATCTAATAATCTGCGGAGAAAATAACATACAAAAATGTCTAGGGTTCCATAGACAAAAATAAAAAAACTTTAGAAACTCCCTCACTCTTTAGAAAGTTGTTGTTTGTCTGTAGAGTCCCAGGGTCCATTTTAGGTATTTTCCGTGTACTTCTTGGTTTTGTAGGTATGACCAAAAAACCCTTATACCGTCATTTTATCGTCTACCTGTCTGTCTGTCTGTCTGTATGTCTGTCTGTCTGTCTGTCTGTATGTCTGTCTGTCTGTCTGTCTGTCTGTCTGTCTGTCTGTCTGTCTGTCTGTCTGTCTGTCTATCTGTCTGTCTGTCTGTCGGTCTGTCTGTCTGTCTGTCGGTCTGTCTGTCTGTCTGTCTGTGTGTCTTTCTGTCGGTCTGTCTGTTCGGTAAAAATTGTAGCCAAACGGCTAAACCTAGAGAGTTGAAATTTGGCATGCTTCTACATCTCTTTGACCCGCACATAGGAAAAATACTAAAACATCTAAAAAATATATCTCTCTAAAAATATAAACAAATGTGCTCTTCGAAAAAAAATATATTTTTTCTGAGTAGGATATCAAATGAAAGCCCTTAGTACGTGAATTAACGATCAAAATTTTATTTTTGCAAAATAAATTATTTTGATGCGATTTTTGCCAAAATTGTGCTAAAAAATTTGTCCCACACCCAGTAGCCCAGATGGTTTAAACTAAATCTGAAAAAAATCTAAGTAATGTACATTGGTGTAAACCGGAATAGTACAACAGGAATTTTTGATCAGATTATGTTTTCGGAAAATAACGCATTTTTTGTGTTTTTTGGTGGACGATGTACAAAAGTTATAATTATGTAACACACTATATTAGAAGGCGTATTCTGGTCTAATGGTTAGCTTGCTCGCTTGCTACGTAGCAAACTAGGGTTCGCTCCCGGGCAGAGGAGACAATTTTATTTTATGTTTTTTTTCATTTTTATTTTTAAATTATTTTGTCAATATTCTAGTTATATTTTGGCAAATGTTGCACTTAATTTTTAAGAGCGTAAATTTAATAACCAGTTGGAATTGTTGGAATTAAATTTTCAGTCATGTATATGAAACCAGCGGGGCGGATCATATGACTTAAAACAACCAATGGAAGCCGTACGCGCAATTTTTAAAATCTTAATGAACCTTGCTACATAATAAAAAATACTGCACATATTTAGAAACCTAAATAATGGTATTAGGTATTTGAATTAAAATTAACAAAAAAATATTTTAACATAAAATTTGTTTTTAAATCTCTTAGATTAACAGACGATAAATTATTTTTAAAATATCGTTAATTTTGCCGTGATTACTACAAAACAAAATTTGTCCTACACACTCAGCATATTGCCTTCACTTATTATATACTTGCGAAACCATGCAATGTGTGAAAATTCACACTTCACATCAGTTTTTTCTATTTCTTTTTGTTCTTTCCATCTCCATATTTCCACTCCATATAGCATCACGCTCTTAACCGGAGTATCAAACATAAACATTCTGAGTTTTAAATTGTCTGTAAACACATCTCTGTTTATATATGTTAATTAAATTCATTATAGAAATCTTTTAGAACCCTTAGAACACCATATTTTAGAATCACTGCTCTATCATAATCCTAATTTTATCAAATATCTCGCGATGATAAATGAAGGTAATAATTCACAGGGTCCAGCATCAGTCTCGAGTGACCCTAAGATGACACCGTGTGAAGGGGCAGCCGGTTGGTGACCTGTGACCTCGACAAGATGACCACCCCTGGGAAAGAATTCTGGATGCTGTAAGATAAGGGGATGGAGCAGGTTTTTTTTACAGGTTTCATCAACTAAAAAGTTAAATTTAACTTTAGTTTGTGATGAGTATTCTAGTAGTGAATGTGAAAATAGTTTTTACGATTGAAAATTAGGAAATAGTAATTTTCAAAAGATAAAGAGTGAGTGCCTTTTGGTGTTTAAACAATTAAATCAAATTAAATGTGTACATAATATATTGTTTTTATGTTATAAGTTTTGAAAATAAATATGAACTACATCTATAAGTCAAGAGTCATAAGCCAGAACGTTGGGAAAGATGTAAAGAAAAATATACAAAACAATGGTAAGAAAAATTATATAAAAGAATTAAAAGACATGATAGGAACAGCCAAAACATAACGGTAATCACGTGAAAAATATACAGCGCCGAAGGTTCAGAAACAAAAAAGTTATTTCCTCTGCTCTTGTGCGCCAGATTAAACCTGATTCATAATAGATATGCTATGGATACATAAGCATAAAAATTACACTATTTTCTTTGTTCTTTTTATCGCAAATAGATGTTTTGAGGGGTCAACCCCATTGTTCTATACGTATGCGTTATGTTATGGAGTTAATATAAACCAAGCTTTACTGTTATTAAAAGACAGACTTAAACCATTGCGGTTTCTAATTCTTGATTTATTAGAAGTTAGTTACGTTTCTGTCTGTCTCTATCCATTTATGTCTATTTTGATTGTAGGTTTTGACTGTTTATTTGTCTATCTATCATTCTGTCTGTTTCCATTGAGTGCCATCAGTCTTTCTATGTGTCACTTTTTATAATAGGGGATAGGCATGATTTTTTTAAATTTTTTATTATATTCCTCTTGTTGCATATAAACATAAAAAACAGTTTTGCATTTTTTTTTTAATTTGAAGGCTTAAAAAAATCATAAATGTATGAAGCGCGCGAAAACGACGTGTGACGTCATAACCCAACTAAGTGTACTGCGTACAGCCTACCCAGTGTACAATGTACAGTATACACAGTCTGCCGTGAACTTATTTGCTTGTATAACTTTTATAGGTTTTGTAAAGTTAGAGTGATTTTAGTTAAAATAAAGTTTAATTTTATAAAAACAATTTATACATGTTTACCGAATTAAATTTTATATTAAAATATATAAAATATGGAAGATCCAGGCCCCAGTACTTCGAAACATAGTCGAAAATATTGTTTATTACCGATGTGCACAAATAGTTCAATTAGAAATCCAAAAAAAAACAATTTATATCATTACCTGATGGCGAAAAACAACAGAAAAGGCGAAATTTGTGGCTGAAAGCTATGATCACTTACAAGTCTGTTTTGACACCACGTATTTCTTCAGCACTATAGCATTCATTATTTTTCGTATATTCCATGAGAATAAATGCATCAATGTTGGGTAAATTATCACTCTGAGCCATAACAAAATCTTTATCTGCTATTTTAATAATAAATGCGTGAAAAATTGTTTAAAAACAAATACAAAACTCTCGAACAATACAATATACACACTTAAAGATTATGTTGTAGTCTGTATCTGTGACGTCAAACCCCAGCAGTTTGACGTCATACTCAGTCGTATTTACTCGGCAACCTTCGCGCCGTGGTCGGCTTATTTCAAATTTACAATATTTTAATTAAAAAATTTGGCTTAATTAAATTTAATTAAAATATTTATTAAAATGTGATTTTTGTTTTGTTAGGTGACATAACTAACATTAACATATCAAAAAAAATGTAGTTTTAAGGAAATATAAATTTTATGCGTATCCCCTATTTGTGTGCCTGTTTCGAATAACTGCCTATTTCACTACCGCGATTGACTATATGTTTATTTATTTCTCAACATAGTCTCCTTGTAGAACTATATACTACTTCAAACGATTCTCCAATTTTTCGATGTTCTCCGAAAAATACGATTTCTGGAAGCCCTCAAAATAGGCCTCTGTTTCAGCAATGACCTCCTCATTCGACCCAAATCTTTTACCACCGAACCATTTCTTCAAGTTTGGAAATAAATAATAGTCGCGGGGGACAATTCTGGCGAATATGGTGGACGAGGAACCAATTCGTAGCAAAATTCATGGAGTTTAGCCATGGCGATTGCACACTTGTGGATCGGTGCGTTGTTCTGGTGGAACAGCACTTTTTTCGCTAAATGCGGCCGCTATCGCTTCAAATCGGCGTCGAATCGGGTATGAATGATACCGTGCGCATCCCAAAAACATGTGGCCATTACTTTTTTGGCCGACAGACCCATCTTGGCCTTCTTCGGTTTCGATTCGTCAGGAGCAGTCCACTGTTTCATGTAACTACCCTTTAGCGGCAACTTATTGGGCTGAGTTACACCGGTAAAAAATGCTCTTTAAAGCGAGTCTGTCTATACCTATAAGAATAACTTGAAGATACCAAATTTTGAATTTTGTCACTTTTGATGCAAATGTGTTATATTTCCAAATCTCTGTCATAATTACTTTTCATATATTTATCTACTATCTATATAAAACAGTGGTTTTCAATTTTTAGGATACAGTTCAAAACTCAAATATCAACTTACAAAGAAAAAATGTTGGTAAGTTAGGTATTAGAGTAACGTGTCCATTTTTAAAATTCAAGCCGCAAATCATGACTTCTGGGAGGATCAAAGTCACCTGCTCAAGGAAAGAAAGATAAATACTAATGGACTCAAAACTACAATGTTTTAACAATAGGTATTGTAAAAAAATTAAAAATGGTAAGTCTCTTTTTAACTTAATAATTTAAAGACATAATAAACAATGAAATAGATATTATTATGTCTCATAATTTAAACCGCATACTATCAGATGTCTCTACTTTCAACAGGCTTTAATCTAACAATTTGTTTTCATGCAATCAATATTCTAAATTTTTACATACAAGGTGTGATCAAAAAGTTATTTATTTTTAATTTACAAAACAATATTCATCTATTCATCAATTTGGGTGGTTGCGTATTCATTAGAGTGCTATTTTTGGACAGAAAATCTCAAGCCATGAAGTATGCATTGATGCGTTATCATGGTGCAATTTCCAAGAATTGTCCTTCCATAAATCTTGCCGTTTTCTACGAATTGCTTCACGCAGCCGACACAACAAGCTCAAATAGTATGCATTAGTAAAGGATGGTTTCCAATTGGCGTAGACGTTGAATTCTACGTCTACGTGAAAATATAAGTAATAGGAAAATGCATACTACAGTTTCAAATCAGACGTAGATGGACATAGGCGTAGAAACGTTCACGTAGAATAATCATATTTTTATATACCACGTCTACGTTTTTACGTCCGACCAATAGGAAAGAATGATAGAAAATGACAAAACATACTCAATATGTCGTATGTAGATAGACAAGAACCAGTCAACATTTGTTGGGTTCACGGTATTGAAATAAGGGAAATAAATAACCCAGCAAACATTTTTATACGAGCCAGTACTGGTAAAGCACATACTCCCCGGCATTGAAAGTAATGGGCCAGTACCCCGGTGTCCCCGGGGCCGTTACTGGCCCATTGATTTATCAGTTGCCGGCCCAGCAACGGTAAAGTGCAAAATAATCGCATTAGTTGCAAGATTTATTTCTGATGGTTTTAAGTAAAAAGTATGAGTGAAGAAGAGTGCTTATAAAATGCTGGTAAAGTACTTCGTATAGGCGGAATGCGAAATACAAATGTGAAGTACATTATTAATACTGGCGTTGCACTTACTTTTGGTGCCAGTAATTTACCAGCATAAAAGCAGTTTTCCAGCATTCGGCCGTTAGTTGAATGTTTGCTGGGAATTACCATTGTTAGATTATTGTTTAATGATGAATGTATATTATTTAATATATAATACTTAAGAGGTTGAAAGAAAATATAGTTTTTTGTTTCACTAACTTTTATTTTAACTGACTGCAGTTTCGGCTCACGCCATTGTCAAAGTTTCAGTGAGTGCAAATTACATTTTACATTAATATTTACAAGAAATAGGTATGTACAGGTAACAGAAGCAATAAAAAGATTATATAGGTAATACAATAATCATCTACCAGTTTTTAAAAGAGTACAATAATTTTTAGAAGTGTTTCTTATTGAAAAAAAAATTAATCACAGAAATATTTATGTATGTATAAATAAAAATTTTACGATATTGTTTTTACAAAAAAAAAAGAAACGATACGATACTGGGTCAAATGTACTGATATTAGTAGAATTTCGGAAGATTAGTATCGATACTAAAATCGCGATATCGAATGAAAAATATCGATACTGGTATCGTATCGGTAGTATCGGAATATCCCTAGTCTTTTGGCTTCACTCATGGAAGTCCTCTATTAAATCACTCGTTAGAACTTGTCATAGCCTTAACTGACCAACAGATTTATTATTCTCTTTCCTCATCGTTAACTCGTTAGTTCTATCCGTTGCCATCATCTGCCTTGCCATTTTGTTGATTAACAATCAATTGAATTGTTTAAGTTGTTACTTATAAAGTACATCGATTGTACAATGCTGTATATTATCTTGACATATCCTTTATCTAAGTGCTGCATGTGTAGAAAAGAGACATACATATAATCCATTTCTCTTGAGAACAATGCTTTATTACTACAATAACCTGCCCTGTGTAATTTACCTTTTGTCTCAACCAATATATATAGTAAGTCCGGATAGGCGAGAGAGGCGCTCCTGTATGTCTGCCTCTAACTCTGCACCAGTTAATATCTTTCGTTCAAATATGACTGTCAAATCACATGCAAATTTTGCTCAGGAATTTAAGGGATCAAGCTTGGAATCCTTTCTTACGTGATTCGATTACAAATCGTGGTTATTATGGTTGATTGGAAATTTTTTGAATACCAACAATTTAATGACTCGAAGACTTTTATTTTTTTATCAAAAATAAATGCTTTACTATTATCTGTCTCATTTTGTAATATGTATCTAGATCTGGTTACTTTAGTGACAGTTGTGGTGTAGATAGACTTTTATGGAACCATGTGAACTTGTAAATGTGGCTTTTAAATTTTTGGTTGTTACATTATATTGGAGTTATATTCACTCAAAAACTACATGTCAGATATCAAATTAACATGTCAAAATTGCGTTTTATATGTCAATATTGTGACTGAAATGTCAAGTACTTTGAAAAGTGCCATTTCAGAATGACCACCCTAAGATGATGTTATAAATATGCAACATAAAAAATTAAGTTTCTCTGTTAGTAATGTATTACAAAATGAGACATATAGGTTATTCCAAATGATTAGGCCGAACTAAATTTTGCAATCTAATTACTTTCATCATTTGAATCGTTCATTTTGGCCGTTTTGTTTAAGCTTTATAAATCATACTTACAATAAAAAAAATTTGGTTAAGGTTAATATCATTTTAAAATGTCAGTTTCTTTATATTTTGATTTTTAGTGTTATTCTTAATTCAAATTTTTTGTAAAATTCGCCTATTTCAAAATGATTTAAATCAAAAATGGGCACGGCTCGTAAATGGGCACGGCCCCAATTTTTTTACAAGGTTAAAATGCAATGAAAATTCTAAAAAATGAAACCGAAAGTTTTTATCTTTTACCGTTCTCGAGATCGGATTTTCAAAACTTTCAAAATTTTCACATTTCTGACTCCAAATTCAGATCTAACCCAACTAAAATTACATTTTCCGTCATATCCTCCCACGTTTCGAGTTCTTCATCAATATTTGAAAAATTTACATAAAAATATTCGTTTCGCCATATCGACATCGATGACGTACCTTGAACCTCGCGTTTCGCCTTGCCAATTCGGTACTTCCCGGCGTTTTCGCGTTAGGCAGTGGTGATACGACTTTATAAAAGATAATGGGCCGTATGAATAAAAATAAGCATAACCTTTTACTTGCAAATTATGAAACAAATCCTCCCCGCAATATGAATAAAAATGCAAGCAAAATCTTCTACTTATGAGTAAGAAGCAAATGCTTTTTTGTTGATCTTTTGCTCAAGACAGAAGTAAATGGTTATGAATAAAACAGACCTTTTACTTTAAATTATAAGCAAATGCTTCGAAAAACATGCATCTATGTATTCATATACTCACTTGTGAAAAAGTGTTGTAGTGAATTAATTGCCATGGCGGATATTGTGCATTTAAGAAATATGAAACATTATAGGCATCGTTCTTCATCACGTCGTACTGACATAAAAGTTAGTTTAGTTTTGAACAGGAGATCTTGGAGTGTTTAGCTAATAATTTTTAGGTAACTTTTTTTTTGTTGTGATATCTAGCTGATCTTGGATTTCAAAGAAGTATCGGTGAGGAACTTGGGGTGGAGTACTCCACAGTATCACTGACTGTCAGCAGTGTTGTTGATCACTTAGTTGCACAAGCTGGCAACTGGATTAAATTTCTTACTTCCCAAAATTTATTAGTGGAGGCGAAAAAAATCTGGCAAAGAAAATATCGTTTTCCAAGCGCAGTTGGTGTCATTGACTGTACACATATAAGGATAGAAAAACCGATGAAGATGAATATCTCAATCGTAAAGGAAAACCTATGCTAAATGTATAGGCAATTTGTGATGCCAGTGAAATGTTCACAAGTGTAGGTGTAAAGTGCCCTGAATCTGTACATGACTTTACACCAATAAAAATAAACTGATATGTCAAACATGGAACTCAGTACAGCACTAGTACAGTTTTGATAGTGTTTATAGACTAATTTCAAGTTGACAGCAATCAAAAAGAAATAGTATGATTTGGATAAATACTGATTGTCAGGTTTCAACATAAACACATCCTCTTGACCTTTTACTCACCGGTAGAAGCATTGACTTGTAAGTAAAAGGTAATCATTATTCATATAAAAAGAAGCAAATGCTTTTACTCCGACCTTTTACTCGAAGCAAATGCTTTTACTTCTACCTCCTACTTATGAGCATTTACTTCAACTTTATTCATACGGCTGAATTTGACCCAAATTTCCAGCCATTTTTCGTTGTTATATTAATTTCGTCGTAATATCCGACGTCGTTACAAGGGATAAGTGTCACGAAAAAAATATGTTTCAGGCCGGGACTTTGAAATTACGTCGCAAAAACCGGTGTGTCGTTATATCAAAAGTCGTTATTAGAGCCCTGCGCGGATAAGCTTTTCTGTATCCGCATCCGATCCGCATCCGCACATCCATGATCCGCATCCGATCCGCATCCGCAGCTTTTGTAAATAACAAATCCGCATCCGATCCGCATCCGCAAAAATATCCGCACTACAGGTTTTGCTGTCAGTTTGGAAAGAACTAACATATTTCGCCTGTTTAGGTAATCTCTGCTCTAAAACGCTAATGAAAATTTTTGGATTTACCAGCTTATTTATTACTAACCTAACCTAAGGGACCCCAAAAGTTTTAAGGCCTAGATGCGCTAATAACTTATTTAAATCTAGAGAGAGATAACAATTTTGGGGGGCCTAAGCGTTCTTTTTCGTAGGGAGTAAGTGGCGTGCTGCTTTTTTTAATATTGAATTTAAAAAAAATATCAGAAAAGTTACTTGTTAGAAGGTGCTTCATATTTTTAGGATCAAGTAATTCTCTTACGCCATTTCGCGCATGAGTTAGGCGTTGCAACTTTTTCAAATAGCAACATGTGTCATTTTTCAAATTTTTGGGATCTGCAAGACTTTTTACTTCGGGTAGTATAAAAAAATTGGCAGGTTACATAATAAAATTTTCGAGAAAAAATTATGTAGGTAATTTTTGGTATTTAAATAAAACTTACTAATCAGTTTTATGTAAAAAAAAAAACCTTTATCAGATTTAAAAGCCAGAATTAGAGCAGAGGTAGGAAGAATTATGTCGAAAGTGGACCAGGAAACTTTTGTCCAAAATATTATTTTCTATAATATATTCAATAATAAAAAGAAAGTTTAGTTGATTGTCTCAACTCAGTCTTGATCATGGACAATTGTCTTAATAAAAATAACATAAAGTGAGATTGAATGCTACAAAATATCATGTATATACAGACAACCGAAAATAACCGAGGACTGCGTAGTCAGAACACAATTGCTTGTTTCTCCGAAAGTAACCGAAGATTTAATGTTCTCGCGGATATTGCGGATAAGCGGATATGACATTTAATCCGCATCCGATCCGCATCCGCATGGTTTAAATGATAATTTATCCGCATCCGCAAAAAAGTTGCGGATATCCGCGGTTTTGCAGGGCTCTAGTCGTTATAAACGATATCCACTGTAGTTATAGGAAGCACGGGTACCCCAGCTAATGTATGTATAAAACGTGAATAACAAATCCTATTTTAACATTTTCCATCCTTTTCTACCGAGTTTTAACTCTTAAACTTTGATTTAAATTAATGAATATCCCTAAGATTTTTCTTTAGGTATGATAAATAGTTATAAACCTCAAACTTCCTTAAAACTATAAGTATGATAAATTTACAATCTGTCTAATATGACCCATATAAAACAACTTCAAAATATCTGACATATTCTAACCTCAGACCACCATAGACCAACTCCCCTAAATTCACCCCCCTGGGGGGCGAGTATGACGGGGTGGGGGACAGAGGGGTAGCTGCTGCAGGAGCTGAGCTAAGAGTGCACTGTTTGCTGCACGTCTTATTTAATGGTGGGGGTAGCAAACGATTTTAGCTCATATGTTAGGTTAGAATAAGATAAGTGAGGTTATGTTACGGTTTTAAGCGATTCTAGACTCTAGAAGGGTGTTGAAAATTTGATTTAAGATGAAAAGTTTAATTATTCAAATGTAGTTTGTTAGGGGAAGAATTAGAAATGTGTTACTGTTTGAATTATTTAATTTCTTTAACAGTAATTTCAACAGAGAAGTTAGTTTATTAGTATGAAACGGACTTTATTAACTATTATGTTTAAGTATTAAAATACATATGCTCCTCTGTTCGGTCCTAGATAGAGTTGACCGTAAGCGAAGCAACGGTAGCCGACATTTCACCAATTCCCCCGAACGAAAATTTTGAAATAGTACAGTTAAACTAGTATAATATATCTCATTTTGTAATGCGTAACTAAGGGGGTACCTTAATTTACCTAAGTTACCTAAGAGTAATCTTCATTTTTAGGGTTTTGTAGGTATGACCAAAAAACCCTTATACCGTCATTTTGTCGTCTGTCTGTCTGTCTGCCTGTCTGTCTGTCTGTCTGTCTGTCTGTCTGTTCGGTAAAAATTCGGCAAAACATTTGCGCGCTATTTGTTTATTAGTTGCTTAGCAACCACTTAATTAGAAATAAAAACAAAAAAAGATCAAGATAATATTAGTTTCGTTAGTCCCACATTTTTAGGGTTTTGTAGGTATGACCAAAAAACCCTTATACCGTCATTTTGTCGTCTGTCTGTCTGTCTGTCTGCCTGTCTGTCTGTCTGTTCGGTAAAAATTGTAGCCAAACGGCTATACCTAGAGAGTTGAAATTTAGCATGCTTATACAACTCTTAGACCCGCACATAAGAAAAATACTGAAACATCTAAAAAACATATCCCCCTAAAAATATAAACAAATATGTGCTCATCGAAAAAAAAAAAATAGTTTTTTATATTTCTGAGTAGGGTATCAAATGAAAGCCCTTGGTACGTGGATTAACGATCAAATTTTTATTTTTGCAAAATAAATTATTTTGAAGCGATTTTTGCCAAAATTGTGCAAAAATTTTTTTGTCCCACACCCTGTTGCCCAGATGGTTTAAACTAAAACTCTGAAAAAATTCTAAGTAATGTACATTGGTGTGAACCGGAATAGTACAACAGGAATTTTTGATCAGATTATGTTTTTGGAAAAAAACGCATTTTTTGTGATTTTTGGCTAATAATATACACAAGTTATAGCTTTGTAACACGCTACACTAGAACGTGTATGCTGGTGTAGTGGTTTTGACGCTGGCTTTTCACCCAAGTAACTCGATCCGATAGGGATCGAACCCTGCGAGAAGAGACAATATTATTTTTTGTTTTTTTTTTTTCAATTTTTATATTGTTTAAATTATTTTTTTTAAATTCTAGTTATATTTTGGCAAATGTTGCATTTAATTTTTAAAAGGCGCAATTTTTAAAATCTTTATTAACCTTGCTATATAAAAAAAATACTGCACATATTTAGAAACCTAAATAATGGTATTAGGCGTTCGAATTAAAATTAACAAAAAAAATATTTTAATATAAAATTTTTTTTCGCATCCAAAATAATCATCATTCACTTACTAAATACCTGCAAAACCCTGAAATGTGTGAAAATTCACACTTCACATCAATTTTTTACAGCTAAGCACGTATTACGCTTTTTATAATACGAATCAACTGTTTTTAACGTGATGGTCTGTGAACAAGTGTCGAGCAAATTCAACAAAATAAATTTAATTTTGTTATTATTTTAAATATTTCAGCTAGAGAATAGTTCAAAAAAAAAACTGAGAAACTGCAAATATATGCTATTCAAAACAATTAAATGGAATTTTTATTTTTGTAAGGTGTCACGAACTGACTTATTAACAATTGAATTGGGCTTTTGCTAAACAAAATGATTAAAAGTTTCATTTAAACATTAAAAGTTACTTATTTTCAAAATCTAGTTCCGCTTAAATCAAAGAATTAAAAACATTTTAAATATTTAGCTGGAGAACAGTGCCAAAAAAACAGAAAAACTGGATTAGTAGGCTATTCCAAACATTTAAGCGAAACTAAATGGAATTTTTATTTTTCTAAGTTATCATGAGCTCACTTTGTAATGATGGAAGAGGGCTTTTGCTAAACAAAATGAGTAAAAGCCTCATTTAAACGTTAAAATATTCTTGTTTTCAAAATCTAATTCGTCTTAAATGAAAGAAAGGGACTATAGTGTTTTATATTTGTTTCCAAGATTTAAGACTACGTTCCCAATATCCAAAAAAAACGAACTGTAGATCTTTTTCAGTTTTTATTTTTATTTTTTAATTTACAGCTTTCCTAATTAGATTTACAATTTTAAGTCACCCTCTGTGAAACCCTTGTATTCTAAATTCTCCCCCATCTAAGATTTTCTCTGGATTGTACAACCGCACCCTATACGCCATCTTGAACTACCCCTTCCTTTCCTTACCCCCTACTTGAGTTCCTCACCCTTCACCCCGTACGTCTCTCACCCTTACCCTCTCTCACCGAAACCTTGAGTCGATACTGCTAGAGGACTATAAGAATACGTACGAAGAATATCTTCTTCTACCACTACAAACGAATTTAGACTTTAACCATCAGTAAATAAGGGTTAATATTGAGTGTTTAGGGTTTTTTTTGAGGGAAAAAAAAAGGAAAAATTTGTAAAAATGTTTTATGAGAGTTGGTTTAATGTTTTTGATAATTTATTGTTAGTTTTAAAAGCTTTTACTGTTTTTAGAGACAATGGAATATAAGATCTTAGTTTGAGAAATTGTTTCACAAATGGAAAATAGTTAAATGTACAGTTTTTTAGGGTTTTATAGGTATGACCAAAAAACACTTATAACGTCATTTTGTCGTCTGTCTGTCTGTCTGTCTGTTCGGTAAAAATTGTGGCCAAACGGCTAAACTTAGAGAGTTGAAATTTGGCATGCTTATACAACTCTTTGACCCACACATAGGAAAAATACTAAAACATCTAAAAAACATATCCCCCTAAAAATAAAAACAAATATGTGCTCATCGAAAAAAAAATATAGTAGTATATTTTTTTAAAAACCTACGTGGATTAACGATCAAAATTTTATTTTTGCAAAATAAATTATTTTAAGTGATTTTGGCAAAATTGTGCAAAAAAAATAGTAGTAGTAATGGTTGACGATGTACAAAAGTTATAGTTATGTAATACACTATACCAGAAAGCGTATCCTGGTCGAATGGTTAGCTTGCTCGCTTGCTACGCAGATATCTAAGGTTCGCTCCCGGGAAGACATTTTATATTTTGGCAAATGTTGCATTTAATTTTTAAGAGCGTAAATTTAACCAGTTGGAATTGTTGAAATTATATTTTCATTCTATGTGTCATGTATACGAAACCAGAGGGGCGAAGCATGACTTAAAACAACCAATGGAAACCATAGGCGCAATTTTCAAAATCTTTATGAACCATGCTATATAAAAAAATACTGCACATATTTAGAAACCTAAATAATGGTAAAAGGTATTCGAATTAAAATTTAAAAAAAAATATTTGAACATAAAATTTATTTTTAAAGCTCTTAGATTAACAGACAATAACATATTTTTAAAATATCGTCCTTTTTTTCGCCTAATGATTATAGAACATACTATATTATTTTTGAAGATCGGCATAAAATAATTATCCCGTATAACTATAATCATATTGTTAAACTAGAAAAGAACTCGGGTTCATGTTTACAACCACGTTGTAAACAGTCAACGGTCAGTGGCGCATACATACGTTTAAGTACTAACTATAAATAAGTATACTTGTTTTTGTTAATCCTTTAAGTAAGATGCGTAATGTGAAAAACTAATCCCTATGGCTATGGGATGACACGCCTAGTTATATCACTTCTATTGTAATTTTATGAGTTCCCTAACTTTTATTATTTTATGGCGATCTTCAAAACTAATTTGGTACGGACTATACATATAAGTTACAGATAAAAGTAGTTTTTATGTTTCTTTTTCCAGTTTCTTTTCTCTTCTTTTCTGGAACACCTTTTTCATTCATGTCGTCCTGGTTTAAAACTCGTCCAGCAATTCTTGTATTGCCCTTGTCTCTCTTTAGTATTTCTGTACAATTTTTTAGATGGCGCACAGTTATTAAAGCAACAAATTTTTAAGGATCCCTAAATGAATTTCATGTTTGCAATTTTCGGTATTTCAATTTGAGAAATGATTTCCTTTAATTGATTTTTGGTGTTGTACGAAGGAATAATAACCAATCAGAATGATTGAAATGATTGGTTGAAAGCTATTTCTTGCCCTCTCTCAGCAGTAATTGGGAAAATGTGAACTTATATATGTTTACTTTACCGTGGCTTGTTCAATGTAACTGCATAGAACGTGGAACTAAGCTAACGGAACGTTCTATATGTGCTGATTAGAATGTTGTCAGAAGATGACTTGCGAACCAGCTTCAAATCATCAGATACGGAACAGAATATGCAGTCATTCAAACACAGTTTGTCTTTGATAAACTTAATTTATATTGATTGTTATTAATTGTAAAATTAATTACATTATACAGAGTGTTCAGTTTTATTTGTCCACTGATACTATCTTGAAAACTGTAAGACTTGCGAGCAGTGGCGCACCCAGGGGAGGGGGCCGCCCCCCCCCCCCACTTAAGAAGAAGGGAAATAAAAATAAAAACACAAACACACTAGAAAATTTTTAGACCTTTTTGTCTTTAGATCATCATCACTTTGGATTTTCAAAGCGAGAACCTTTTTTTTCTTCCGGCCCCCCCTAACAAAAATTCCTGGGTGCGCCAGTGCTTGAGAGATTAAATTAAACAATTGTCAGTTTTAGGATTTTGTAGGTATGACCAAAAAACCCTTATACCGTCATTTTACCGTCTGTCTCTCTATCTGTCTGACCGGTAAAATTGTAGCCAAACTGCTAAACCTAGAGAGTTGAAATTTGGCATGCTTATACAACTCTTTGACCCGCACATAGGAAAAATACTAAAACATCTAAAAAACATATCCCCCTACAAATATAAACAAATATGTGCTCATCGAAAAAAAAAATATTTTTTAAAGATTATGAGTAGGGTATCAAATGAAAGTCCTTAGTACGTGGATTAACGATCAAAATTTTAGTTTTGCAAAATAAATTATTTTAACGCGATTTTTGCTAATATTGTGCAAACGAAGGGAATTTTTGTAGAGACCGGACCAAATGGTAGTCGGAGCATATGGTCCAGACATCGCACCGACTACCATTTATTCTGCTTTCGACAAAATTCCCTTCGTAAAATTCCCAAAATCCCCAAAATTCCCCAGTAACAATAAAAATAAATCTTTCCAATAACAAAAAAAGCTCTGCTTAATCCTTAGAGTAATTTTATTTTGTTTGAGAAGTAATACGGGGCTTATTTAAAGTAAAATCAAAATTTTCAGCCTGTTTTTGAGCATTCAAGAATAATTTATTAAATTTCGTATCTGCAATTTGTCTAAAAATTTTTATTTCTTGTTCAGTATCTTGAAGTATCTTGAAGTATCGATTGGCACGAGCCAATCGATATGTTTAGGTCCTCAGCAACTTCTCTAACGGTGATTCGACGATTGGCCAATACTATTTTCTTCACTTCATTAATGTTTTCCTCTGTTGACGTGCTCGGGCGTCCGGCACGCTCTTCGTCGTTCACATCTTCTCGGCCCTCTGCAAACATTTTGTACCACCGATAAACGTTGCTTCGGTCCAAGGTAGCTTCACCATACGCCACAGTCAACATTCGGAATGCGTCCGCGCACTTAATTTTGTTTGTCACACAAAATTTGATACAGATTCTTTGATCCATTTTTTTGGTATAGGCAAAAATCGAAGACGAGCCAAAACACATGCAAGCAAAGCAACTGTCAAAAATTAACTGAACATTTAAAATGGCCGAACATGTCGGCATAAGTGAGAGACATGAGTATCAACATAACGCCACAAAAAAATCGAAAATCGAATATACGTAACCCGCAGAAATTAAAAATTCGTGATACTTTTTGAACAGACCTGGTATATATATTTTTTAAATGTCTACCCTTTATGAATTATTTACAAAATGCAATGAGCAGTATTTAATGTTTTAGTTTGAACAATATTTTTTAACAATTTAAGAATAAATGAATAAAATATGAACGCAAGCGAAGACAATTAATTAAACAAGATAATTTCTTAGGTTTAGATGAGGTCGTGTAAACATTTCTAGAGTGCGAGTCATTAATATCTCGCAGCTTAACGACATAAACTATTTGGCTTTAAGGACGTTTCTTAATGACAGCGTTAGTTGTTTCCTCGCACACGTAAGTAAACATTTGATAATGTTTTATGAGGTGTGCTCTTTGATATACGATGCGGCCTAATGCCCAACCACCTCAACATATATAACACGCTATACGCGCAACGGATTAAAATTTAATTCGATGATGTTAGAGTCTAGGTTAGTTGCTGATGTTACAGCTAGCAAAGTATCCGCAGAACATGTTAAGGACCATTTACACTATACCATTTTCAACCTCACTCAAATACCAAACTCCAAAGTATGGTTTTTAGATGATAAACTTAACTTAAGAACTGTTTACACTGCACACAACAAATATCAAAGTCAAATTTAAATATGACAATAAGAATACAGTAGTATCTCGGCTAACGAATGACCCTGCTAACTAATAATTCGGCTAACGTATATTTTTTTCACAAAGTTTTTTCCGTGATTATTATAATTTGGCTAACGAATCGCGTGGCAATGCGAGGCCTTTTGCATTCCAAAATATATAATACGAAGAAAGCGCGCACCCTTACAGGTTGACTCAGAAGCTCTTTTAACTAGAGTCACACCAGTGATGGCATCCTACCGGTTCGGAACGGTTCGCGGGAACCGTTTCTTAAAATTATTGAAACCTTAGGGAACCGGTTGTTAGAATTATTAAAAATAAATTAATTACACTCGACTTCACTTTTGAATCGTGCGCCGTGCCCTGCAGTGTTGCAAATGTAATATTTATTTTATAGGTTATTAATAATACGCTCTTAAATGTTTTTCCTTATATTTAATAAATGGAAGTAAGTGATTTGCTTTCACTTTTAAAAATACGGAACAGGTTCCTAGATATCACATGACTTTATAGAACCGCTTCCTGAAAATTTAGGATGCCATCACTGAGTCACACATCGTCTTTGGGTAACAACTCTTTACGTCAAGTACTTAGTTGATATCAAAACGAACCGAATTTGCATTTTTAGTAACTTAAATTCTTATAGCCGCGTTTTGCAATAATAAATTAACGCCGCGTCAAATACAGCATCGTCTTGCAGTAAAACGCAAGGTAACGAAACGAAAAAACCTATTATATACTGCATACAAATGAAATTGTATTTATTTAATTTGTTATGTAGTATAGAAACCTATTGTTTATTTTAATATTTTAAAAATTTAATAAATCCATCATCTATAATATGTTTCATTTTGTAATACGTAACTAAGAGTCAAATTTTGTAAAAATTTCTTCCGGTGTACTCCAGGGAGCTCATTTAGTCCCCTTATTATTTAATATTTCTTTTAACTAAAACTACCTTTCTTTCCTTATTCAACATCTTAAAAGCTTTCTTTAGTTACCAAATAATAAATTTTTAAAACATATTTTTTTTTGAACACAAATATCGACAGTTTTCTAAATAATAAACTGATCAAAAATTCCTGTTGAACTGTTCCGGTTCCCATCACAGTTTTTTCAGATTTTTAGATCAAATTCTCTGGGAAATACAGTGGGGAACAAAAGTTTTTTGAAACATTTTTGGCAAAAATCCCATAAAAAATTGATTTTAAAAAATAATAATGGTTTATCCACGAATTAAAAGGTTTCGATTTACCAATCAAAATTTTTAAAAAATATTTATTCTTTAAATACATATTTGTTTATAATTATCCCGCGATGTGTTTTTTGAACTCTCTATAGCTTTCCTATAGGTGGCTCAAAAACTTGTAAAAGGAGGCCAAATTTCAAGTTTCTATGTTCAGCCGTTTGGCTACAATTTCTACCGTACCGACAGACAGACAGACACATGAGTGACGTTATAAGGGGTTTTTGGTCACACCCATAGCCGGCGCTGACGGGTATGCAAGGCATGCGGTGCATGCGGGCGCAACTACTAGGGGGGCGTTGACGTGAGATTCTAAACGGCGCTAAATGGCTAAATGAATATAAAACTAAGGTAGTGAAATGTAATTTTAGAAGTGAAGACCTTATTTTTTTTAGGTATTCACTTGAAATTTAGAAGTGAGGACCTTTTTTTTAGGTCTTCACTTGAAATTTAGAAATGAGGACCTGTTTTTTTTTGTCTTCACTTAAAATGTAAAAGTGAGGACCTTTTTTGTTTTAGATCTTCAAATTTAGAAGAGAAGATCTCGAAAAAATCTACTTGCGCCCTACTTAGGGGCGCTCAATTAAATCTTGCCTACGGGCGCCGCAGACCCTCGCACCAGCTCTGGTCATACCTACAAAACCTTAAAAATCGGCACTGTAATGGCTGATACCATAAAAGAACCCCAGCGAAAAAATTTTCAGTGAAATACTAAAAAAAAAAAAAACAATTTTAACATTTACAATTGCCCAGTGTTTTTGCACATATGACTGGATATTTTGGGGTAAAATATTTGTGGTGTAGCTTAGTCTTAACATGTTAAAGTCCAGAGCTGAGCCTCCAAAATATGGAGTTTGTCGGGAAATAGAATTAGAGCGGTATTCTAGGCCGTAGGCGGCTTGCCGTTCCTTCGGCCTCCAGTCCGCCCGCCGCCTGTCGCCCGCCGCCCGCCCCATGAAGCCCGCCAACCGCCCTGGTTTCATGTTTAAATTATCACAAGGGATTTTAGTCTTGTGATTGATAAGCTATTATATTCTAAGAACGCTATTAAATACAAGACCTCACAACTATAGCTTCAGACAAGTTCCTACTTGGAAATTATTGTTTTAATATTAGGATGACCATTTTCTTAAGAAGGCAATGCGGGACAAAGCAAAAAAAAGGTCGTCACCTCTCAAATCCAAGTGAAGAGCAAAAAAAAAGTCAAGAAACCAAATGCACAAAAGACTGATACCCTTTTCACACTAGATCTTTAAGACGAGTGCACTTAAAGTTCACCGATGTTTAAGATCGGTATGCTTTCACACTTGATGTTTAAATCTCCGGTGCTGTCATCAGCTACAGTAATTTTGTCCTTAAGTTACCGTCATGAAATTAGTAGTTTTGAACTGTCTGCGCAGCGGCACATTTTGAATTATTATAAACAAATATGGATATTTCATTTCATTCTACAATAAAGACACTACAATAAAGAATATATTACACCTGTATTAACATGTAAGTCGATACATTTTATCTCAATTATTGTAGCTCTGTATTTTATTAAACACATTATTAAAATAAATAATTTTACTATAACAACAAGTATAAACTTCTTATAACGTCGATATAATACAGTATTCTTGTTTATGATAATATAAAATGTTGACAGCACAAATTCAAGGAGTATTTTTTTATAATAGAAATTAAGTTGGCAATGCGGACGAAGTTTAAGACGCAGATCTTTGTCTTAAACATCGCTTGTATTTAGACGAAGCCATACGGTTTCACATTAGCGTTTAGAGATACATTCACTTTAACATCCGATCTTAAATTTCTAGTGTGAAAAGGGTATTAGAGTCAAAATGCGGGACTTTTGCGGGACGTGTCTTAAAGCGGGACACTCAATCAAAATGCGGGACTGTCCCGCAAAAAGCAGGACGAATGGTCACCCTATTTAATATAACATTATAACATACGAAGACTTCAGGGGAAAAAACGGGTCACAAAACAATACATTTTCTAAAATCAAATATTAAAGTTTATAAACTCATCGCCTGTTTATCATTATAAATTTTAGGAATATTGTTATTTCTCAATGCTATTAAATTTACTTGCTGTAAATTATTAGAGCAGTATGACACCAAAAAAAGTTTACAATGACACCAAAAAATCATGTTTTTATGTTAACCATTTCAAAATGGCGACCATTTATTTACAAAATAATAATCAACATAACTTTTACAAAGTTGAACGTAGCAAGCTTTGAAAACAATAAAAAGAGAAACAAAATATCTCTAAAATAAACTATTTGGCTATTTAGAAAAAAAAACAATATCTATTTTTTACAATTATTTTACAAAAAAAAAAAATACAAATGTTCGATCAAACCACCATTATTGTCCAAACATTTTCTCATTCTTAATAAAAACTCTTCCATCGCCCTTATAAGAGTACACTCTTGGATATCCCACTTCTAACCCTTTCTTCCAAATCTTCTATCGTCGTTGGTGTTGTCCGATACACTCTATCTTTTAAATACCCCCAAACGAACTCTTTATTGTTTTCAAAGCTTGCTACGTTCAACTTTGTAAAACTTATGTTGATTATTATTTTGTAAATAAATGGTCGCCATTTTGAAATAATTAACATAAAAATATGACTTTTTGGTGTCATTGTAAAGCTAATTTAATGTACTTTTAGGAAAAAAATATAAAATTATCGATTCCCTATTTTAGATCAAAAGTTGACATCATTTCCGGTGAAACCGGAAGTGCCTCAGAATTCTTATAGTAACCTTTAGATGGGTCTTTTTGTCTAGTTTAATTTTTGTTCTGAAGATTTTTTGTGTCTTTACAAGTAAAGGAGATTTTCGGGGTGCCCCGTTTCAAACAAACACCCTGTATATTAATATTGAGTGACAAGAAATGACAGCTCTTAAAACGTAGTTTAAAGCAGCGTTTCTCAACCGGGGGGCCGTGAAGGCTTCGTCGGGGGGCCGTGAAGTCATACAAGATCGAAACATAAATGTATAATAGCAATGCGCTCAGTTTTGCAAGATATAAACTTTATTCATATTTATAAATATGAGTCTTATATTTATATTGAGAAAAATATACCTTTCATAACATAAATAAAATAAATATTTTATTTATTTACTATCTAATTACTTATTTTGACAACTAATTTAAGCTACAGGCTATTTCAAACGTTTAAGCGGAACTAAATGGAGTATTAATTTTCTAAAGTTGGCACTAGCTAACTTTATAATGAGTAAAATGGGCTTTTGCTAAACAAACAGATCAAAAGCAATCAAAATTCATGTTATACTTTGAAGTAGGTACGACTTAAAAGTGCAATATTTTTTATTATATATTTTTTTTTATTACGCTCCGAGCTAAAGATAACTCAAGAGTAAGAATGCGAATGCGTTAAAATCAAAATATAAGGCACTTTGAACACTTGTAAATAAAAATACTTTACTTTCAAGTCGTTATAGGGAATAAAATCGTCATATATAATATATTTTTTGTCAACCGTAAAAGATACTGAAAAACTGTTTAAGTAAAAGTTGTTGAAAAGCTCTATCCAAAGATACTCAATATGATATACGTTCCCATATAACAATTCGAAACTGTCCTTAATATCCTGTACTTCCTGAAAATTTCAATACTACCATTTAATGTTTTATATAAATTTTAGTTCAAAACTTGCTCACACGTTGCCTTTTCGAGAAAAATCGTGTTCCCTCTATCTTAATACACAATATATATATATATATATATATATATATATATATATATATATATATATATATATATATATATATATATATATATATATATAGGGGGGCCGCAGACAATATATATATAATTTTGGGGGGTCCTATGCCAGAAAAGGTTGAGAAACACTGGTTTAAAGGACGATAAATATTTTTAAAAAGTTGTCCCACCACCTGTAGCCCAGAGGGATTGTTCGAAGGATCTGAAAAATTCTTAGTGAATATCGATACCAACAGAAATGACAAAAACGGAATTTATAATCAGATTTTTTTTATTACCTATTATTACTATTATTTTTTTTTTTGTAGGAAATAAGTATGTTTTTTTTAAATTTATACTTAAATAATAGAAGAAAAATGTTTTTCAAAAATAATTGATTTAAATAGAATTCGAACAAAAAACGTGACCAAAAATATTATGCCGATGCCCGCCTTATTCTTATTTACCTACGAAACCCTGAAATGTGTGAAGATTTATACTTCACAACAATTTTTTAAATTTATTCTTGTTCCATATTCACATAACCTCACTTCTCATTAACTAACAAAGCCAGTTATAAGAAATAGAGAAGATTTCTCAAAATATAAGGTCCATATTCGCTTGTGTTCTGTTATAAACGTCATATCATGTGGTCCGTACGTCCTTTCTAGACCTTGTACGGTTCATTTTCGTTCGAAATCTTCCCTCAATTAAGTAAATGTATGCGACATTTGCCTGAATTGCATGTTTGACGCAGTTAGCACATTTAATGAAATCTCATTTGTTCTACTTAAATCGTTCGTCTAAATTATTGTACTTGTTCAAGTTTGTTACATTATTCCAGCTTTAATTACGCCTAAGTTTCTATAGTTACATTAATGGCTATTAGTAACTACTTAAATTTATAACCGAACATATTGCTAAAACTTATTACGAAATTTTGACAAGATATTAACGCCATTATAAAATAACATGTTCAAAATACTCTCCCAATTTCTTACAATCTAATTAAAATGAGAAAAAATCCAAAAAATCCAAAAATTCAAACCATAAATTTACTGTTTTCAATATATAGTCTGTTTCTTGGGTTTAAGCGAAACTAGATTTTTAAATCTAGTAACTTTTACCGATTGATTGAAGTTTTTGATCATTTTGTTTAGGAAAAGCCAACTTCAATATACAGAGCGATCATAATTTCTTATCAGTTATGCAATAGTTGACAGAAACATTTTGTTATCAAATTTATTTCCAACGACATGCACACATAGACGTAGATTCGGTTTTTATATTGGGTTACGTATGTTCAATATTTCACTTACCTCTAAGAGCTAACCTCGATCAACAATCGTCTTCCAATTACAATCTTAATAACAATATTGTCAACAACAACAATAATAACGAAAAAAACAATAATATATCTTAACAAAAACCACTACTTTTTCTCTACACGCCATTGAGTTAACGAACAACATGAAGTTATCAATACAATATTGTTACTGATTGGTTCTTTGTTAAATTGGAATTTTTAGATAAGAGATAGAATACAGTTTTGATATTTTTAAGCTCATTGTTTACTGTTATGTAACTGACAAGAAATTATGACCAGACGGTATAAAAAGTTAGCTAGTGACAAATTAAGAAAATTTAAATTCCATTTAGTTCTGCTAAAAAGATTCTTCATTAGGATTTCATAATTTAAATTCCCGCAAGTCTTTATTTTTTACTGCTTTCAAGATATATAGGATATTCCAAACGATTAGGCGGAACTAGATTTTGCAATCTAGTTACTTTCATCGTGTGAAACGTGCTTTTTGGCCGTTTTGTTTAAGCTTTGTAAATCATACTTACAATAAACATTTTTTGGTTAAGGTTAATATCATTTTAAAATGTCATTTTCTTTATATTTAGATTTTTTGTGTTATTCTTAATACAAATTTCCCATTTAATTATTTTTTTGTCATTAAAATATGTAAAAAAGTTTTTATTTTTGACATATATCATTCGTTTCCATGGTTTCATTGTTGGAATTTTAAATTTTCACATGCTAAGGTAAAAATTTAAATAACCCCAGCAAAGCTCCTTCTCGTGACAACCTAAAAGAACGAAATTCCCATTTAGTTCCGCCTAAACGTTTGGAATAGCCTGTATATGCTATATATTTCAAGTTTTTTAGCATCCCCCGGAACCCCCCCCCATTATTAATCCAACTAAAAAAATGCATGGATCAAAAAAAAATTGTTTTTATTTTCACCAATTTTTGTTCTATACATTTTTGTTATGTTAATAATATGTGACATATTTCAAGTTTATTAGCATCCCCCCGTAACCCCCCCCCCCAATTATTCATCCACCTAAAAAAATGCATAGATCAAAAAATATTTTTTTTATATTTAAAACAATTTTTGTTCTATACATTTTTGCTATGTTAATAATAAGTGAGATATTTCAAGTTTTTTAGCATCCCCCGTAACCCCCCCCCCATTATTCATCCAACTAAAAAAATGCATGGATCCTATGGAAAAAATATTTGTTTTATATTTAAAACAATTTTTGTTCTATACATTTTTGCTATGTTAATAATATGTGAGAATTTCAAGATTTTTAGCATCCCCCCGTAACCCCCCCCCCCCCTATTCATCCAACTAAAAAAATGCATAGATCAAAAAATATTTGTTTTATATTTAAAACAATTTTTGTTATATACATTTTTGCTATGTTAATAATATGTGAGATATTTCAAGTTTTTTAGCATCCCCCCGTAACCCCCCCCCCCCATTCATCCAACTAAAAAAATGCATAGATCAAAAAATATTTTTTTTATATTTAAAACAATTTTTGTTCTATACATTTTTGCTATGTTAATAATAAGTGAGATATTTCAAGTTTTTTAGCATCCCCCGTAACCCCCCCCCCCATTATTCATCCAACTAAAAATTGCATGGATCCTATGGAAAAAATATTTGTTTTATATTTAAAACAATTTTTGTTCTATACATTTTTGCTATGTTAATAATATGTGAGAATTTCAAGATTTTTAGCATCCCCCCGTAACCCCCCCTATTCATCCAACTAAAAAAATGCATAGATCAAAAAATATTTGTTTTATATTTAAAACAATTTTTGTTATATACATTTTTGCTATGTTAATAATATGTGAGATATTTCAAGTTTTTTAGCATCCCCCCGTAACCCCCCCCCCCCATTCATCCAACTAAAAAAATGCATAGATCAAAAAATATTTTTTTTATATGTAAAACAATTTTTGTTCTATACAATTTTGCTATGTTAATAATATGTGAGATATTTCAAGTTTTTTAGCATCCCCCCGTAACCCCCCCCCATTCATCCAACTAAAAAAATGCATAGATCAAAAAATATTTGTTTTTATTTTCACCAATTTTTGTTCTATACATTTTGCTATAAATAAATAATATGTGAGATATTTCCAGTTTTTTAGAGCCCTCGTAACCCCCCCCCCCCCCCCAATTATTCATCTAAACAAAAAATGCATGGAATAAAAAATATTAGTTTTTATTTTAAACAATTTTTATTCTATACATTTTTGCTATAAATAAATAATATGTGGAATATTTCACGTTTTTTTTTTGGCGTCCCCCCGGAACTCTGAAATATTCATCCTGAAAAAATGCATAAACCAAAATTATTTTTATATTTTAGACAATTTTTGTTTTATATATTTTTGGTATGAAATAAATAATATGAGATATTTCCTAATTCGTGCTTATCTGAAGTTAAAATCGTTAAGATGGGCATGGTTACAATACCTTTCTCTCTATATGTGACGATTGGTAAAAAGATACCGCTTACAATTTTATTTATATAGATTCGAAAAAAAGGTGTTAGAAGTGTTATGGCATGCGAAAATTAATTTTGTTTTAAGTAATTTACAAAATTTTCATTACCGATAATGTTTTATATCTGAAAAATATGTTTTTAATTCTTATTTTACTTGATTGATTTCCAAGATGCAAATCTTCAAAAACACACGCTGACTTAACCTAAAAAATGTGACGAAAAAAGTAAATTTTTAACCTAAAAAAAAATTTAAATTCTCCATCGTACAAAAATCGTAACATAACCTTTAAAACGCACGTGTAGAAAATAAACAAACCCTTGAAATACTCTTTAAAAAATCTAAAAAAAATCATTTCATGAATGAAAAGTGTAGGGAACTATATTTCGTCGCGTAGGAATCTTTACTACGCAAGTCAAAACAAGTCCCACCCTTCTACCAATGAAATGGCGGGAAAATAAATCGATTGAAGAAAACATTCTGAGATAGTAAAAAGACGTTTTCTAATTTAAACTTAAAGTTGGTAAAGAGGGGGTAAAGACAAAACAGTGCGGTCATTAGTCATTCTGAACGGTTTAGGATATTAGTTGCTATGTATAACCTAACCTCATTCTAGCAAAAATTCAGTCTTGCTCGTAAATTATTTTGACGTAGAGTAAAGTATTGGTAATATTAAGTTTGCTAGCTATGGAATACTGCTTTCTAAAATCGATTAAGGGACGAACGAAGGTGGAAAATAAAGACTTGAAGAAAAGAAAGACTTTTTCGTATTCTTTATTAATAAGAAATACCAAAAATTTGATTTAGATTACTAAAAAACACATTTTGTAGTTTACAGACAATGATTATATATAGAAAAAGCTTTTTTTTATTATTTAGACACTTAAAACTAATACGAAAAATGGTGGTAGTTGTGGGATATGTTAAAGTTACTTTTAATTCACGCATATTATACCTTGTGGTGAACCAGTAGTTCTTAAACTAAGAATCGTGACCTAAAACAATAAAATGATACTGGACAGTGCATCAGCTAGCATAATTTTTGTTTTAAAAGTAAATTACATGGATTTCTAAAGGACTTATTTCGATAATATTATTTTTTACAAATATGAAACCAAAAATCAGAGCCGCAGTAAGGAAAACTTGCGCTAGGGGCAAAACCGTGTTTTGGCGCCCTTGCAAAAACAAGGTTCTCACCTCCCAAAATCTAAATGATGAGCAAAAAAAAAGAGGTCCTCACCTTCCAAAATCCAAATGATGAGCAAAAAAAAGGTCTTCACCTCCCGAAATCCAAGTGATGAGCAAAAAAAAAAGAGGTCCTCACCTTCGCAATGTGGCGCCCCTTAGTCAAGCTCGTCAGCGCCCTTTTCCTTAGTGCGCTAGGGGCCGTCGATTACGTTAAGTTGAATAAAGCAGTGTTTCTCAACCAAAAACGCACCGCGGACGAGTAAAATACATAATTTTCTAACGCGGACCACTAATAATAATTGTTGGTTCATTTTTTGCACGAAAATAAATATATTTAATGTGCTACTAAATATATTTATTTGATTTGTAGAAAATCACAGAAAGGTTACAGAAAATAAATAAAATATAAATTATTTACATAAAAAATGTGCATAAAAATAACAAAATAACTGCAAAAAACATATACAAAAACTTTCGCGGACCACTAAAATTTGTCTGCGTACCACCTGTTGAGAAACACTGGAATAAAGGATTATTATTATTATTATTATAGCTCTAGCAAAATCGCGTTTAGTAAAACAACGGTGAATGGAATAGCGTTAATCGAGGTCAAATTAAACTTACTACACTAATCCGTCCAATAAAAAAAAAAAGGAAATTTGATTCATCGCTGAATGACAACTTTATTTAGTTGTAATTTTGGTGGCTCCATAATTATTTTGGATAATTTTTGTCTTAAATAATTTCTATTCCTACCCTTCGTCTTTGAATCTCTAAGCAACGCCTTTAATTAAACAATTTAATCCCCAAATTTAATCCTAGGCTCGAGGACAATAGCAATCCTTGAAGCGAATAGTCTTTAGACTCCCTGTTTGAAGGAACTCTTTGTCTGTAGGGAGTTGATAAGGGGCAATGCATAGAGGGGGAGGGGGAACATACCTTGTGGTTACAGGGCTGACACCTTGAAATGAAATTTGGTTTATTTTAATGTGAGGGTAGTTTAGTTAAACTAAATACCTAGAGGGTAGTTGTAACTAGTTGTAACATTATTCTAAATATATAGGACTTTAAAAATGAAACCACCAAAATAAGCTAAGAAAGAAATTACATTTGACTAAAGATCTCAAATGTGATTATAGTGTTTTTTATTGCACTATTTTATTATTGTTATTGTTGAAACTTTTCGTGTTCCTGCCATAATTTGTTGATTTGTTTTTGTCAAGATGTTGTTTTTACATTAGTGTGTTACTGTTCTTTGTTATAAAAAAAAAATGCATCAATAAATAAAATCTATTTCTGATGCTATTATTTTTCGCTTTTGTGGAATTTTCGTTTAATTAAAGTTGCATTCTTTTGTTATTGTTTGTAATATTGTTATAATTATCTTTGTTTTTACACTGTTGTTATTTTTTTAACATTTTTTCTCTTGTTATTGTTATCTGTGTCTTTGTTGTTGCACTGTTGTTGTTATTGTGCCATGATATTGCTCGTTATATTCTTTCTGTTATTATTGTTACCGTTGTCTTTGTTGTTGCACTGTTGTTGTTATTGTACTTTGTTATTGTTTGTTATAATCTTTTTCTTGTTATTGTTGCCTTTGTGGTTGCATTGTTGTTGTTATTTTTCGTTATATTCTTTCTCTTGTTATTGTTACCTTTCTCTTTGTTGTTGCATGTTGTTGTTTTTTTTGTTTTGTTATTGTTTGTTATATTCTTCTTCTTGCTATTTTTACCATTGTATTTGTTCTTGCACTGTTGTTGTTATTGTGCCATGATATTGCTTGTTATATTCTTTCTCTTATTATTGTTACCGTTGTCTTTGTAGTTGCATTGTTGTTGTTATTTATTTTTTAATATTCTTTCTCTTGTTGTTGTTACCTTCGTCTTAGTTGTTGCATTATTGTTTTTTTTTTTGTTCTTTTATATTTTTCCTCTTGTTATTGTTACCTTTATCTTTGTTGTTGTTTTTTTTTCTTTATATTCTTTCTCTTGTTATTATTACCTTTGTCTTTGTTGTTGCATTGTTGTGTTTTTTTTGGTTTTGTTATATTCTTTCACTTGTTATTGTTACCTTTGTCTTTGTTGTTGCATTGTTGTTGGCTTTTGTTTTGTTATTGTTTGTTATGTTCTTCTTCTTGTTATTTTTACCATTGTCTTTGTTGTTGCCCTGTTGTTGTTATTGTGCCATGGTATTGCTTGTTATATTCTTTCTCTTATTATTGTTACCACAGTTTTAATTTTTGCACTGTAGTTGTTTTTGTGCTTTGTTAATGTTTGTTATATTCTTTCTCTTGTTATTGTTATCGCTGTCTTAGTGTTGCACAGTTGTTGTTATTGTGCTCTGTTGTTGTTTGTTATTATCTTTCTCTTTTGTTGTTATCCATTGTCTTTGTTGTTGAACTGCACTGATATTCTGTGTTTTTGTTATTTATTATATTCTTTCTGTTGATATTGCCACAATTTTTTGTTATAGCTCTCTGTTGTTGTTTTAGTGTTTTTTTGTTAATTGATACATACTTATTATTAGTCTTGCCGTCCTTATTTTTGTTATTACTCCTTGTTTTTGTTATTGTTCATTGTTGTTGACATTGCTGTTGTATTGTTGGCTTTGCACATGTTATTGCGCTCCGTTATTGTTATTGTGCATTATTGTTGTTTGTTACATTCTTTCTGTTATCATTATTGACGTTGTTTTGTTTTTGCTCGTTGTTGTTGTTACTGATTATTGCTACCGTTGTTTTTGTTGTTGGAATCCGTTACCGATATTTTGTTGACTGTTATATGCTTACTGTTGTATTCGTTATGTATTCCTTGATTATTATTATTATTATTTTGGGGTTTGTCAGGTCTTGACAAGCGTCCACTAATCTCAAACTTCAGCAACCTTTTGTTATAACGTAATTATTACTATTATTACCTAGTTACCATTTTATTATTATTATTATTATTATTATTTTGTTGACGTTTACATTTTATTTTTGTTATTTGATGTTGTTGCTGTTTTATTGTTATTATAGTTGTTAAAACTATATTTATAGCCATTTAATTTAATTATTTTAATGTATTAGTTTTTTTTAGGTTCTTATTTTAATTCTTTATTTATTAATTTTTTGTTTTCGTTGCGTCTTTGTTATGGTTTGTTAATTTTTGTTATTGTAAATTTTTGTTAAGTTTGTTACTATTGTTACTTTTTTGCGACTTATGCATTGTTATTCTTGTTGTGGAATATTTATTTTTATAGTTGTCGATATTTTTTTTGCTGTTGAATTAGTTTTGTTGTTTTTATCGTTTTCCCTGTTATTATTTTTTATGTTGTTGAACTGTCATGTTATTACTATACCTACGTTGTTGTTTATTTTATGTTGTTGATTTACATTGTTTTACTATATTTATTGTTATAATTATTTTAATAACTCTTTTCTCGCAGTTTACAAGTTATTGTTAATTTTTTCAAATTTAACCTTACGTTGTTATTGTTGTCTTATTACTGTTACTGTTACTACTCGTTATGTTTTGTTTTTCTTTCATTGTCTGTGATATGACATGCTGTTATTTACTTAACGTTTTGTTGTTGTTATAACGTAATTATTACTATTATTACCTAGTTACCATTTTATTATTATTATTGTCACGTTTATTCTATTATTGTTATACATTTTTACCAGTTATTGTTGGTTATGTTTTTGTTCTCATTGTTGTTATTCTTATTTATTGTTACATTACTCATAAATTGTTATTTTACCGTTATTAGTTGTGGTGCTAGCTTTTAAAATTTGGGGGATCAGTGGACATCTTGCAGGGGATAATTGTTCACCGAAAAGTATTTATTATCAAAAGATGGAAGTGGACCAAAAAGCCTTTGCGTCCAGCTTCCATCTTCCACAATTCGAAATGGAATTCGTAGTTTAGGACTCAGTTCTATGTACAATTTATTCCAAGCTTATCTGGGGAAAGGCAGCCAGGAGCCTTAACGGTTTTTAGGAGTGCCCGGATCTCTATTGATTTGTCACTGGCATTATCATTTTTAAAACTATAATTCGTTTCTTAGCTTCGTGTTGCCAAAATGTTTTTCTGTTACTGATTCTTCTATCTTATTATTGATCGTTTATTTTTATTGCTCTTTTCAGTTAATTCACACTGGCTTCTTTCATATTATTCTTTAGTTTTTTATTGCCGTTATTAATGTTACTAGTATTGTGATAGTTCTTAGTGCTACCAATGTTGCCACCTTTTTAAAAAAAGTTGTAGGGTGTAATAACTAAATATGATTACAAGAAACTCTTTAACAGTTGGTTTTGACACTGAAATTTCAATATTCCAGTAGCAAAACATGTTTGTATAACGTGTATAAAACCATCTTGAGGGTTGTGTTTTTACGTCTCTGCAAAATCTGGGGATGTTAGGTTAGGTTTGTTAGTTCGTGTGTGAATAGTTGGTTCCGTAACACTTGCTAGGGTTTATTTATTGTATAAACTTGATGTTTTTGTACAAAGGCTTTTATATACTGTTGATATAATGAGATAAAGGTGCTTAAGTATATTTAATCTTGATAATTAACGTGAGTTAAGTTACGTTGAATACGCGAATAGAAAGTTTAGTTAGTTTTAAAAGTGACGTTTCACGTATCATTGTTGCCAACTATAAAAATTATATCAAGAATATAAATATAGAAAATAGTTGGATTTATCCGAGGAGCCGTATCAATGTCGTTCGTCATATTATATCATTTAGTAACTTTTAAAGATTATATGAGGCTTTTGAAAGTTCAATTTTATCAAAGTTTAGTTCGGTTTAAACGTTCGGAACACATTAAAATATTTTTGCTCTTTACTTTTTACTGTTTTGTAGGTATGACAAAAACCTTATAACGTCACTCATGTGTCTATCTGTCTGCCTGTCTGTCTGTCTGTCTGTCTGCCTGTCTGTCTGCCTGTCTGTCTGTCTGCCTGTCTGTCTGCCTGTCTGTCTGTCTGTCTGCCTGTCTGTTTGTCTGTCTGTCTGTCTGTCTGTCTATCTGTATGTCTATCTATCTGTCTGTCTGTCTGTATATCTGTCTATCTGTCCGTCTTTCTATCTGTCCGTCTATCTATCTGTCTGTCTGTCTGTATGTCTGTCTATCTGTCCGTCTATCTATCTGTCCGTCTATCTATCTCTCTGTCTGTCTGTCTGTATGTCTGTCTATCTGGCCGTTTGTTTGTATGTCTATTCGGTAGAAATTGTGGCCAAACGGCTTAACATAGAAAGTTGCAATTTGGCATGCTTGTACAACTTTTTGCCCCACATATGGGAAAACTACAGAGTTAAAAAAAAAATAAACAAATATTTAAAGAAAAAATAAATATTTTTTTAATTTTTTTGAGTGGGGTATCAAATTTAGCCTCTTAATGTATGAATAATTAACGAAAATTTTATTTTCGGAAAATCAAATATTTTAATGGAATTTTCGTCAAAAATGTGCCAAAAATCTTTTGTCCCCCACCCCATTTCCCAGAGGGGTTTCTTTAAAAATCTGAAAAAATCTCAGTAATATACTTTGATGGGAACCGAAACAGTCCAACAGGAAATTTTGAACAAATTATTATTCCGAAAAAAAAAATGTGACGTGGAAATTTAAAAAAAAATTATTGTGTGATATCGAAAGAATGCTGTTAATATACTACCCAGCAAACATTGAACTAACGGCCGAACGCCGGCAAACTGCTTTTACGCTGGTACATTGCTGGCACCAAAAGTAAGTGCAACGCCAGTATTAATAATGTACTTCACATTTGTATTTCGCACTCTGCCTATACGAAGTACTTTACCAGCATTTTATAAGCATTCCTTATTTGTATTAATCCAAGGTTATTTCTAGCGGGCCAGTGCTTATGTTTATAACTTTTTTTGAATGTAATAATTTGAAAAGTCTGACCGTTCTTAGTCATAAAACACCCTAATGGCGTGGCCTTCGAGGGTCGGTACAAGTGATATTCTGTGAGTTCAAGTTGGGACGTGTTGGTGAACAGTTTTTAAAGATGTGTATTTGAATAGTTATTGATTGTGAGCATTATACAGTTTTTTATTGTGATTTGTGTGTGTTTTGTTAGATTTAAGGACGTAGTTTACACAAACTATTTCATATTAAATTGTTTAATTTTTAGTTTAGTTCAATCATAGTTTTTTTCATGTAATAAAATTTTCAATTATTAATAAATCTGATACAAGATTATAAATATGTCATTTAAAAAATATAATTTGTCATATTTCATTTTGAATAGTGACATCTTAAATATTTTGTAAATATAATACTAACCTAAAAAAATACAAACTTAATCCAAAACTGTAAAGCTTTTTTTACAATATAACCAAGTTTCTAAAAGTCAGTAATACACTATAAAAATCACCAAAATAACCAGATCTAGTTTGTTCTTACAAAAGTGAACAGCTTATAGCATTAATGCTTATAAAATTTGTTTATTGAATTTATTTTAACAAGTATGATTTCTTTAGGTTGGCACTCTTCAAGTCAGGGGGAAAAGATGTGGTAGATAATACAAGACGAATATTGGCGAAAATTATTAGTCACCCCTTATCTTTAGGATGAAATTGGTTTGACCGAAATGGCAGAAAACCATTTTCTTAAAATTCTTCATTAAATTAATAAATTAAATAAACTAATTCCTGTTATTCCTGAAATTATATTTATTTAATATTTATAAATAAATCAATAAATTATAACTGTTAATTCAATTTACAATCGGCTAGTTTTACCATCGTTGAATAAATTTATTTAACAACTTAAGTTAACAATATCTCATCATTCTATTGACAGCAATGTTAATTTCTTCATTAATAGTTTAAAACCGATGCGATATTGTCAACTTTACTTGTTAAATAAATTTATTCAACGATGGTGAAAATGGCCAAATGAGTATTTATTTTGCACCTAACCATTAATTTATTTTAATACTGGGTAAGTACACATATATTACATTTGAAACACTAGAGAGTGGGTATAATATAAGCACTAGTCTGTCAGAAATAAATCTTGCAACTAATGCGATTATTTTGCACTTTACCGTTGCTGGGCCAGCAACTGATACATCAATGGGCCAGCTAACGGCCACGGGGACACCGGGGTACTGGCCCAGTGCAAAATGCCAGCACTGGACCAATGCGAAATGCCAGCACTGGCCCAGTGCGAAATGCCAGCACTGGCCCATTACTTTCAATGCACTTTACCGTTGCTGGGCCAGCAACTGATACATCAATGGACCAGCTAAGGGCCACGGGACACCGGGGTACTGGCCCAGTACGAAATGCCAGCACTGGCCCATTACTTTCAATGCCGGCGAGTATGTGCTTTACCAGTACTGGTCCGGATAAAAATGTTTGCTGGGTAGTGTCGGCGAATCAATGCAGTTACGTCACATGACGTAACAAACGACTGTATTGTCTGGAACAATGCAATTGTTTCTTACGTCGTGTGACATAACTGCACTGATTCGCTGACGCTAGTATACGTAGTAGATTAAGGAATGAAAAGTAGTTTTTTTTTTAATTTCTTTATTACAACACAATTTTAGTTAAAAATGTGCTAAACATACTTCTGCACTTTATAACCTAGTAAGGTTGATCTAAAAATCTAAAAAAATTCTGAGTAATGCACATTAATGTGAACTAGAGTAGTACCATAGATCTGATAATTATTTTGAAACTTATCGAATTTTTTGGTCTTGATGCGATTACATCTCAATTACTCAATTTTTCAAAAAAAAAAATTTTTTTATCCTGGCATTATTAGGTTTCATTTAATTCCCAAATTTTTTTAAATATTTATTTTTTCATTAAACACATATTTGTTTATATTTCCCTGTTTTTTTAATATAGATACCTGTATAGTTTTCCTCGTTGTGGGTCAAAGAGTTCCACAAGCATGCCAAATTTCAACTTTCTATGTTCAGTCGCTTGGTTACAATTTCTACCGTACAGGCAAACATGAGTGACATTATAAGGGTTTTTGACCATATCTACAAAATCCTAAAAAACTCAAAAACATATAATTCTCTGTTAAAGAAAACAATAAAGATAATAAATTTATTTCGTGCCTTTCAGCTTTGAAAGAGTTTATTTACATCCTATAATAATTATATATAACAGGGGTCGGCAACATGGCGCCCTCTGTGGGAATTTTAGGCGCCCTCTGTGGGAATTTTAGGCGCCCTCGCTATTGAGACACTCATATACACATATACTGAGCCCAATATCCACACGATGACCCAGGACCTTTGTTTTTTTTTTTTGCTCGTCACTCTTGGATTTTGAGAACTGAGGACCTTTTTTTTGCTCATCACTTGGATTTTGAAAGAGTGTTTACTAACCAACCACGAGTGTTTACATATTTTACGTTTTTATGCGTCAATAACATTTGAATTTATATATGCGCCCTTATTGACAAAAAGGTTGCCGACCCCTGATATATAATATTCTATGATACATAATAATTTTTTTTTTCTTCTTTCCAAGATTGCATTTCATCCAGGCTAGGCGTCCCCCGAGTCTAGTAGGTCTTCTGTTATTCGTATTTTTTGCTGCATTCCACAGTTTTTTAGGTGATCTATTGTTTTTAGTTCTTCTCTGCAGATTCTACACATTTTTTCCGTTTCTTCCATCCAAAAGAAAACAATAAAAACGTGAATATTGTTGCTAAAACATCCTAAAATATAATAGCAAATTAATGAAAACTTTTTGAGAAATCTTTTATGTTAAGTAGTGATATCGGCATCCATCCCCTTATAGACTGTCGATCGGTTTCGTCCGACCGAAAGATAAACCAAAAATTCAATGTTCCATTTTAGTTGGTGATGTTTTCTTTGGTTAAGTTAACATTCATTTACCTCTAGAGATTATAGGAGCAAAACAATCTTATCGATAACAAACGATCATTAAATAAACAGAATATAGAATTGCCCCTAGAGCAGAATATAATGTATAGCGACCCTGTACACCTCTGGGAGTTGTGTGGATCTCCAGTAGTCTGCTTAGAAACTGAAGCCGTAGTCGAGCAGAGAGTAGAGAGTCTCCACAATACAATCAATACCTACAATCTACATGTGTTACAACCAATAGAAGGCAATTATTAATGCAAGAACACACCTAACCTAACCTAGACTACAGGAACAAACCCGACCTAAGGCTGCTTCTGACATTTCTCTCTATTTCAACATTCTGTGCGGATACAATACAGCAGTTATCTAATATTCGAGATTGTGTACAGAATTATTAATAGATCAATAGGGAAACCACGAAATAACTACAATACCAACGACAACTGAATACTCATTTTTTAAGATTGGACAAACTTTTACTTATGTAGACCAGTCTTCTTCAACTTTTTTGCCCCCGCGGACCGGTAAAAATAAGGTAAATATTTCGCGGACCGGCTAAAAGCTAAGACACAAATAAAAACCAATATACATAGTATTTTTTATAATCAATATATATAGTATTTTACACAAAAGACAAAAACAATAGCAATAAGCAAGACAAAAATACAACACAAAATAAAAATAGATAACAAAATAATAGAACAGGAAAATTCAAATACCTAGGCACAGTTTTCTCGGAAAATGAAAAAATGGATGAAGAAATTATGGAAAGAGTAGGCGCAGCAGGAAGATTGTTCAACAGCATCAAAGCGTCGTTCCTAACTAAAAAAGAAATACCAACCAACATCGAGGTAGAGTTCTTCAAAAAAGTGACAGTACCGATTTTGACATATGCCTCAGAATCCTGGACCACTACAGAGACGCACAGGTCCAAAATAAGAAGAGATTTTTAAGGAAAATTGAAGGTAAAACAAAATTGGACAGAATAAGAAATGAAGTATTGGAGAAGCAGTGGAGACAATAATAGAAGAAGGACAGCTAAGATGGCTGGGACATATACACAGAATGAGTGAAGACAAAATAGTAAAAAAAGTTTTTGAAGCAAGAACAGTGAAAAAAGTTAGACCAGGATGTCCGAGAAAAACCTGGCACCAAGAAACAAAAGAAGCTGCAACGAAGAGATGCGCAAAGTGGGAGGAGAAAATATACAAAGGACAGAACACGATGGAAAGAAGTATGGAGAACAACACCAGAAAATAAATAACTCGACTATTACATCGCAAGGCAGAAAGGCTTCAGGATTAAGTAAGTAAATATATAGTATTTTATTATTATATAGATATATGTTATACAGTTAGACAGAAAATTTGATGTACATGGCTGCAGAGTTCTTTCTGAGAGATGAAGCGCTGCATTAAATCCATTCGATTTCTCTGTTTGGTTTTTATTATTGGCATGGCTGAAAAAATCTTTTCGCACGATAAGTCGAAAAAATGACTAATAATTTGATAGCTTTATAACTCAAAGATCGATATTCTTTTTCTAGCGATTTCAAAAATTGAAACAATGATTGCATTTTATGTCTGGACACCAGAGTAGCATCACAAGACAACTTGATCAGCTTTTCTTTTTCACGAGGATCAAGTACACATGACTTTATATCTTTCAAAAATGGATTATTAATCCAGAGGTTACCTTTACGAGGATCCTGATTTTCAGAGAAATAATTATTACAATTTTCAGCTAATGCTCAATTATTCAATTAAATGTTGACTTATTGTTGAATATTACTTTCTGGTTGACATAAGCAGCAATCAAAAATTCTTCCAAAAGTGGAAACATTTCTATATCTTCCTCTTATAAGACTATTTCAAAGAGCTAGTAGCTTCTTCAGAAGTATGAAAAATAACCGCGAGAGGTGTTGTCTTGGGGCTAGTAAATATTAAATAAATCATGGTTCGGACAAAAGTTAGCTTCTGCGTCGACTAAAAAAATGTGCTATATACTCGTGAATAGAAGTATGCATCTAAATGATTCGGTCGAAATATTTTGCGGACTAGCAAGAATTTTCTGCGGACCACGGGTTGAAGAACACTGATGTAAACCATATTTTGTCTGACAGAAACTGTCGCGGACAGTTATTTTTACAAAAATGAATAAAATCGAATATCGTACAGTGATTAGACACCTGTTTTTGAAAAAGAAAACAAACGATGAGATCAACACCGAATTTAACGATGTTTATAGGGACTCTGCAAAAAAGTGCTATTCCACCAGGACAACGCACCGATCCACAAGTACGCAGTCGCAATGGCAAAACTTTATCAATTACGCTACGAATTGGTTAATCATCCACCATATTTGCCAGATTTGCCCCCCTGCGATTATTTATTTCGAAACTTGAAGAAATGGCTCGGCGGATCGCTGAAACAGAGGACTAATTTCTTTAAAAAAGGCACGAAATTAATTTGTACACCTAATACAATTATCCTTTAAAGTCCTTATAGAATTATTAATCCTTTGTAAACCAATTTGATTTGAACAAGTGTATCAATAACATCATTTAATAATCTAAAGAAAAAGACAATTGAAAGAATATAAAAGCAATTGAAATGGAGTAAAAACCACTTGTTAGTAAAAACAAGAGAAGCAGAGTTGAAAAGAGGTTAGAAAGAGACACATACTTCCCGAGGCAGAGAGAGACATCTATGCGAAGGTGTGCCAAACAAACAAGGCACTTTACCTTTTTCAATGCCTGCTGTAATGGTTTCAGTTAATGCAACAGGTTGCGAACTACAAATTAACTGAGATTTCGTTTGAACACTTTTAAATTATATCTGTGTTTATTAAAAACTCGTTTCTACCTAATATGAGTATTGTTTTTAATCAAGATTTAATTGGACCTTTTTTGGATGATCATATGAAAATAAATCGGTTTTAAAACACCATTTTAAGCATCTATTTGAGTATCAGTATTTTATACATATAGTATAGTCTGTGGGGAGCTACGTTATATAAATATGAAATGTCAAGGTTGGCTGATTTATTTATTTCATTTGTACTTACTCTGTACATCCCTCACATTATGGGTTCCAAGACTTGCGAGCGGATCAAGTCTGGACCCCCCCCCTATTAGTCCGCTAGCTGGTTGCTATGATTCTTGGAAGGATTAAGGGTTGTTTCAATTAAACTCAACATTTTAGCTAACCTACTTTAATTACGATTACGGTTTAAATATTTACATGATTACACTAGACTTACAATTACGTCGATACAGCTAAATCCAAAAGAGACACACATTCGCACACACTAGACACACTTTACACCAAACACTAATTTAACCACTACATGTTTCTAAATATTGTCTCTCCACTTTTTAGCTGGTCACTACACTAACGTTCATACGGAATTACATTGTTACTTTATTTCGACTCGCCCAAACACTATAAATGTCTCTAACCCATGTCTCTTAAAAACCAACTCCAAAACATAGTCTTAACCATACGACGGCTTAAGGGGGGGGGGGGGTATGGTCAGAGCAGCACATTTTATACCCATTTTCAAGATTTTTTTTTTAGAAAACTGTTAATAGTAACTTGATTGGGATAATACCTACAGTAAAGAACAACCTTTGAAGAGTATCCAAAAAAAATTTTATTGAAAAATATCGAAAATTAAGCTCGTGACATGAATTTGAAATTTTCGTTCAGGACAAAGTGTTGATTTGCGGTGAGACACATAACTAATGACTGGATCATCTTAAACAAAAAAAACAAAAATATTTCGTTAGTTTATGAGTTTCTTAAACTAACGAAATTTAATTTTATTTTTTTTTTTACTTATTTATTTAATTCTCTATAACTCGCATTACAACACTTTAAGCCGCATTCAGAGCTCTTAAAACAATAGCTTATGCATTGTATCTTATGGTCTGTTCACTGTCACCAACAAGTTTGTCATATGATAAGACGTGAAACCGTTCAGACCTCCAAATTTAATACGCTGTTTATTGTGGATTGTGCATAATTTTCTAAACTTATAGCTAGTGAGATGTTTTAATGAGACAGACATATAAACACATTGGCTATCGCATTCTATCAGTGACACCGTAGTTATCGTATGCCTTTACATAACCTAACATAATGTCATCATTAACAAATCTTGCTCAAAATTACGAAGACGGACAGTAAATATGATCAATTTAGGTAATTAGGTAGTTAAAATCTAAGACAACAGAATTATAAGAACGATAATACATATAAAATATTATACGAAGCTAAATAGTTGGTTTCAAAATTCACAGATGGAGGGTTATTCGTAACGTACTAATTTAAAACAGATGTGAACGGTACATGGAACGTTAAAAGAATGCATTAAAGCATAACTCAGAGCGACACAACGCACAGTCTATAACTTGTTAATTTAAAGAGGTCTGAATGCGGTTTTACTCGTTCTTTAACAACCGGGCATTAGTGTACTATCGGTAACCTTCCCCTATATTTTTTGTTTGTTTCTTTTCTTGTACTACATACACAGACACAGACACACACACGGATACATAGAAAGTGCGTTGGTTTGATGTAGATGTGTGGGTGTATGGTGGTAAATCCCTATGAAAGCTAGGCGCCTGGACGTTCAGTTTCATTTTAGTTGACATTGATTTGTAGCTGCATATGTAGTTAGTTGTCTGTCTGTCTGTCCTGTCTCCCGTTCTATCCTACGTGTGAGTTATATCTGCATATATGTATGTGTGAGTTGTCCTCTATCCATGTGTGTGTTAGACCTTCAATGTAGCTTGATTTGAGGTCATTTTGATGAGGTTCTTAACTCGATTTACTCTGGACTCCATTACCTTCGCTTAATTTGACGGATAGTTAATAGAAATAGAGGATATAAGACTAAAATGTCTATTATATTCCTTAATTTATGTATAGTGGACAATCTCGATATGATTCTAACAGAAAATGATAATCTTATTTGACAGGTGTTACTGCAAGTTTCAGCATCCACGAACTTTTTTTCTTTTCGGCAGTAAGAGGAGAGGCGGCACACTTTGGACAGTTTTTAAAGAGTTGTACGCAACATTTCGGAACAAAAAAAGAATTGTAGGTACCCAAACATATAAGAAACCAAATAAGAATATTTGTTTTAATGAAATATGGTGCATGGGAACCTGTAGATTAAAAAAAAATATATATATGAAGGTATATTTTTGAAAAAATGTATTAATTTATTAAATAAATTTTCATAAATACAGAATACTATTTGAATATAAATCAAAGGCGTCTGAAAGCTAGACTTTTGAATATCTCCTGTATTATTGACTTAACAGCAAACACGTATAACACAAAAATTGTTTATAATAAGATGACAAATCAAAGCACAACTCAAAAACGGTTAGAGACAGCGATCTCCGGTTACAACTATCGTAGTTCATTTGATAAAAAATTGATGTGAAGTGTGAATATTCACACATTTCAGGGTTTCGCAGGTATATAATAAGTGAAGGCGGTATGCTGAGTGTGTAGGACAAATTTTACTTTGTAGTAAAATTTGTCCATATAAATCCATAGTATCGATGTTTTATCGATACTATCGCCAGCTGACCATCGATGGTAAAAACATCGATGTTCTTAAAACAAACATCGATGTTTTCGATACGTCGATGTTTTTTTTCCCATCCCTATTCATTACCATTTTTCAATCATGTATATTCAGGAGTAATATAGTCAGTATTACGTCCATTTTTTAGCGTACACAGAAAGGCACCTACAGTTTATTGCCGGTTGCGAACGGCTAAGCAGAATCTGTAATTTGTATAAATATTTTTACACAAATTATTTGACATAAGGAGTTAAACTTATATAACTTACAAAACCCTGAAATGTGTGAAAATCCTCACTTCACATTAATTTTTTAAATACCTTCAAGTGTTGCGATTTCAACTCGATTTAGACATAAATTGAGTTAAAATATTTAAGTAATTCTTCGTAACAGCTGGCCATAATGAAATAATACTACTAATAGTTCAATTGAAGACATTCGTGAGACGGACTACTCTAATTATATATTTATTTGATCAAACGGTTAGCAGACCTCGCCAAAGTTAGAAATATTTAATGTAATTTAAAATTTTGACATCTTTTTTCTTGCTTTAAATCTGTATCTTGTTAAACTAGGTCTTGTTATCTGACCTATACTTTAATCCATACTCTAAATTTATCTTTTTCAACCTAAAGAAAGGTCATAGTATTAAAAAAAGTGTTGTAACCTTAACTGCATATAAAGACAGAGGGTGGACAGCAGGCAGGAGGACGAGCAGGATGAACAGGACGAACAGGACGGACAGAGTGAGTGGCGACTGACCATGAGCCGATCTATATTTAGTGGTTCTTCAAGTGATCGACATCGACGTTCGCTGATGCTCACGCTGTAACGCTTCTACCACCACACGCTTCGATTCACAATTGCTGAAGCAGCAACACTAGGATCTACAGGGACGGAGTTCAAGACACACATTTTTACCGGACGTACAAAATGTTTACCGATATTGATGCATCAATAGGGGATACGCATAAAATTTGTATTTCCTTAAAACTACATTATTTTGATATGTTAATGTTAGTTATGTCACCTAACAAAACAAAAATCACATTTTAATTAACATTATAGCCAAATTTTTTAATTAAAATATTGTAAATTTGAAATATTCCGAGCACGGGGCGAAGGTTGCCGAGTAGAAACGACTGAGTATGACGTCAAACGATAGGGTTTGCACATCACAGATACAGACAGCTACAACATAATCTTCACACGTGTGTGTATTGTATTGTTCGAGAGTTTTGTATTTGTTTTTAAACAATTTTTCACGTATTTACTATTAAAATGGCAGATAAAGATTTTGTTAGGGCTCAGAGTGATAATTTACCCAACATTGATGCATTTATGCACACAACATAAAGTTTACTTTTTTCTGAAATATCGGTTTTATTTCGCCTCATAGTTTTCAGCCACAAATTTCGCCTTTTCTGTTGTTTTTCGCCATTAGGTAATGATATAAATAGTTTTTTTGGATTTCTAGTTGAACTAATTGTGCACATCGGTACTGAACAATATTTTCGATAATGTTTCGAAGTATTGGGGCCTGGATATTCCATATTTTAATATAAAATTTAATTCGGTAAACATGTATAAATTGTTTTTATAGAATTAAACTTTATTTTAATTAAAATCACTCTCCTTTACATAACCTATAAAAGTTACACAAACAAATAATTCACAACAGACTATGTTCGCTGCATAAACAACCGTTCGCTGGATTGGCTAGTAGTCTCATGCGTCAGTTAGAAAGGATTATGACGTCACACGTCGTTTTCGCGCGCTACATACATTTTTGATTTTTTAAAGCCTTCAAATTAAAAAAAAAAAATTAAAAACTGTTTTTTATGTTTATATACAACAAGAGGAATATAATAAAAAAATTAAAAAAAATCATGCCTATCCCCTATTACCGATACTCGATTTGAAACAAGGATATTACGTAAAGCGCTTGGAAAGTTTTGAGATACTAGCTCAAGATTATTAAAGTAAAGGTTGTCTCGTAACTTGTAGTGGGGGGGGGGGTAAATAGGGAGGCTACGCGTCATCGTTATGCAAACGGGACGACAGTCTTTGTTTATCCTATAAGTTATTTACATGAGAAGTTTGATTTTTTGCTATAGATATAAAAATCAGCTGTGGCCACCACAGGACTATATTCAGATCGGAGACGTACTGAGATTATGGCGAATGTTACAGACACTCTATAGAAACAGTCTGGCCAATGATGGCATCGTTGCCATTAAGAGTCTAAAGAGTAGCAATTGAAATGGAAAAATAAGATAATCTTTGCAGAAACAGTAAATCTATGTGAAACTATTCCCAAAAATTTACTCTTTCTGCAAAGATTATCTCTATTTTCCATTTGAAACTAATATTTATTTGGTCTCTAAATGGCGGCGATGTCACCATTGACCAGACTGTACAGTATCCGAAATCAGTGTCTATCTAAAAAATGCTCTTGGTATTTCGATTTGCAAATATTAGGTTGTTGCAAAATTAACGACGTTTTTTTTTTGTATATAAGTTTATTCAACAAAAAAATTGCTGTATGGAGACGATCAAGCTGAACCAGATAGACGTCGCTGTTGATGTTGAATTGCCGTTTGCCAATTTTGTCCGGAATCCACCACTGTTGACGCTCATCATCTTCATTCCACTAAAAGCAAATACCGTTTGATCTCCCAATAGATGTGTCTGTTTCTGTCTCACCATACGCACCACATTACCTTCTTACTGTGGGCATCTTTTGCTATTCCTTTCGGTGTTTCACCCGCAGATACATATACTTTCTTTATTTTGATGTTTTTGAAGAGCAACCACGATTTATCGCCACTGACAAGATTCTTCAAAAATGACAATAGCTCATTTTTCTGCAGTAATTCGGTAAAAATTCTAACACTATGGGCTTTGTTGTTGTTGGAGACTTTGCGAGGCACCCTTCCAGCCAATTTCCACACCTTTCCAAGCTTTTTTAGGCGACGAACGATCGTGGATTGGTCTACATTGAAGTCTTCGGCCAGTAGTTGGGTTGTCATGCTATCGTCCTCTTCCGTGGCTGACAAAAGTGCCTGATAGTCGAAAATCGATGGCCGTCTTCTTCCTTCATCATTCTTAAGACTTGTGTCACCCGATTTGGAACCATCTTTCAACCTGTGTTTGACTGATTGTTCCTTTGCCGAAAAACTCGTTGAGATCGTGAAATGACTCTGCCGCTTTCCATCCTTTCTCGAAGCGGTAGAGCATTATTTTTTCACCTAAAAACAGAAGAATATTTTTATAATTATTACATAAAGCAAGCGCCATTTTTCAACACAAAATAAAAACTCGTCATTAATTTTGCATAAACCCAATACTTTCTCCGTGGTATTTGTATTTGATATTTGTGCATGAATCTTTTTTATTGATATATGTATATGCTTTCAGTAAACTGTGTAATTTTTTCACTTTGTTTTTTTATATCCTCTATTGTGGAAGTGCTGACGCCATATTTATCAGACCAATAACGTCCTGAGTCACCTCATTTCAATGCACTGATGATATCTAATTTGTCTTTTAAAGATAGTACAACACGTTTTCTTTTCGATGACATATCGGTAATATTAAAAGAAAATATTTAAATCGCGCGTCCAGACACGTCATAACGTGAAAACCGGTACACAGCGGCGTCACACAGCGAATTCGTAAAATAATTTCCTCGTTTAAAAGAATCCGGATAATCGAAAATTCGGATAATCGAGGTTTTACTGTATTTCAAATTATTCCCTCTATTTCAAATACATTTTATTTATTCCACCATAGGCACTAAAAGAACTGGTTAGGTCTCTGTTAGCCAGTCAAATGAAATCATTCAGCGGTCCATATGAGTCCCGCGGTTTACTTGTTACTTCTGTTTTAAAATGATTTAATGTTGATTTTCCTGTATTAAACCAGTAGTGAAATAATATTTGAAACCATCCAGAAATCCTATTTAGGATTATAGTCGTTAAAGTGACGATATAATTAAATCCGTCTATGAACTAAATAGTTAAGCATGGGAGTGGGCAAGAGCGTATATTTCCTTAGATCAGAAGGGAATGACGTTATATATGTCTTTTGTAATGTCAGAGAAGGGAACTGACATTGGTCTACAGCTACTGGTCTGGTGAGCTGCTGGTTTCGGATTTTCACTTCTCTGTGACTGTTCAAACTTCGTTAGGCTTGCTTCTAGCGTCGACAATAGGTCCAGGGTTGGATTCTACATCTTTTCATATCAAAGTTATAAACTGAACTTTCTTTTAACTAACTGTTGGACAAATTTATTATACTCAAATAGACCATATTAGTGTGACGTCACATACATTTGCTGCCATCTGACAACGGCTTCCTTTGGAATTTTTTGGAAGATTTAAAATACGTGTCATTAATTTTGTTACCTTAATTTTATGTATATTTTCAGTTTTAGAGCAAAAACTATATATCTGTGATAAATATCGTACATATATAATTAGCAAATGTCTGTATGAAATCTGGGTAACATTGTGACGTCATATTTTCCTAAGGTTCTCGTGATTGGCTAACTGGGGACACCCTGTTGATTGACAGGTATTTTGCAGATTTATTTTCTAATGGTTGGTTTATATACGGAACAAGAATAAGGAATAGGAAATAAGAATAGTACACAAGATGTTAAAACATGGCTGCACCGTATATCGGTTTAAGTAGGAATGAAATTTAACTTAAACATAACAATAGTTGGTAACATTCAACATTTTATTCTTATTTCAAGAATAAGACACGATAAGCCTGCGCACAACAATCAAAAAGTCTGCCGTAATAAAGTTTGTTCAACAGATGTTTTTCAGTTGTGATCAGAGGGTTGTAAACAACAATAAAATGTTTTTATTATTTTTATTTATTCTTCTTGTAAGTTTTAAGAACCTGTCAAGTGACAAACGTTAAATACAGGCCAACGCAAGTACGCAGGCGCAGCGGCGAAATGTTATGTCCTATATAAACGGTTTAATATTTTTTATTCTTGTGTACTATTCTTATTTCCTATTCCTTATTCTTGTTCCGTATATAAACCAACCATAAGAAACTGCGGATAAAATAACATATAGAAATGTCTAGGGTTTGGTAGGCATAAACAAGAAACTCTAAACAGTCCTATACCCTTTGACTGATATCAACAATATTTCGCAGATTTATTCTCTAATAATCTACGAATATAATTACATACAGAAATGCCTATGGTTTTGTAGGCATAAACAAAGAACTCTAGACACTGCTATATTCTTTGACCGATATAAATAATATTTTGTAGATTTATTTTCTAAGAATCTACAAATATAATTATTTGCAGAAATGTCTCGGGTTTCGTAGGCCTAAACAAGAAATTCTAGACATTGCTATATCCTTTGACCGATATGAACAATATTTTGCAGATTTATTCTCTAAGAATCTACGAATATAATTACATACAGAAATGTTGAGGATTTCGTAGGCATAAACAAGAAACTCTAGACACTGCTATATCATTTGACTAATATGAACAATATTTTGCAGATTTATTTTCTGAGAATCAGACATATATACAGTGGGTGGCCAAATTATTAGGGACAGTGCAGATTTTTTGTAATTTTCCAATGAATTTAATGAAGAAATAAGTGGCTTTGGGTCTCGTATTTATTTTTATTCTTTAGAGTGCCTTATTTAGAATATAAAACGACATAATTGCTTATTCATAATCATTTATTTTTGCATAAAAAGTGTTAATTTAACAAATTAAGTAAAATCTTAATATTTTGTAATGCCACCCTTTGCTGCGATTGCGGCTTCCAGGCGTTTGGGCATGCTTTCTATGCAGACTTTTGCGTTGTGTCGGAGATTGGGGTTGTGATGCCACTCTCTGATAAGGGTTTCTATAAATTGCCGCTTGATGGTGATGATTTCTTTGGCGATCTCCCGCTTTTTAAAATAATAATGATACCAGCAATAAGAATATAGAAGAAAAATGATTTAAAAACAATTTATTTTCTCACAAAATGCATTTAAACTTGAAAATTACAGGGGGGGGTGCTGTTCCTAATAATTTGGCCACCTACTGTAATTAGCAAGTGTCTGTATGCAGTGTCGGTAACATTCTGACGTCAATTTTTCCTAAGGTTCTCGTGATTGGCTAACTGGGGACACCCTGTCTCTTGATTGGCTGACAGATGACACCCTCTCCCGTGATTGGCTAACAATATCCGCCAAAAAAATCTTTGTCTGTCTGTCCGAGATTGACGCATAACCGTCTGGACATATTATCCCGTAATTGGATATGATGATAGAGTAAAACCAGGATTCGAACATAGGTTATAAGGCATCTCAAAGATTTTATTCTAGAGGGGTTTTTAAGAAACTTAAAATATCTTCCCAAAGAATGTAATAACTCAAAGCTGTTGGGATGCCAAATAGTAAGAAACATCCGTAATTCAAAAATCCTCTTCATTGTCCTTTGAAACAATGGTGTCCTGAAGGTGGAAAACAATTGTATATTTCGTTCCATTGTTTCTTTGGTATAATTTCTACAAAAGTACCTTCCGTTTTCTAACTTATGACGAGTATTAATCAAATATATTTTTCTTTTGAATCAAAAGAAATCTACAACAATAACAAGGGAAATAATTACCCTGCTTTATATTTTAAACAACGTAAAATTTTCTTTTCTACGAATAAAACAAAATTACAAAATAATTTCGTATTAATTTAAAAAAAATGAGAGTTTAGCTCTTTGAAGTTGAATATATGTGTATATACCTACAGAGTGATTATTTAATGGCGAGACGACGTCACCGAATTATCAAATAAAATAATAGAAAATCAAATAAAAGAATGGCAGGAAATCATTGACTCAATAATTTGGAGATGACGGAAGTGTCTACTACGCGCATGCGCGCTTAATCGCCTGCTACGATGTGTATGAAACGGCAAATTATTAAAACTTCCAGTGACGTCGTCTCGCCATTAAATAATCACTCTGTATGTTTATACAGAGCATTTCAGACCACCCAAAGTATGTTTTCAAGAAATAAATAAAACAAAAGGATAACGCTCTAAAATAAAGGACTGTCCTTTATAATAAAGGAGGTATGGTCGTCCACTATACGAGGTGTGTAAATTAAGTAACCGGAATGATTTTTAATTTTTTTTTTATTCGAATATAATTACAATTCAATATTGTCTGCCTCAAAATAACTTCTTTGGGAAGCCACACAGCGCTGGAGACGGTTCTTCCAATCCTCATAGCAGTGCTGGAACTCGGATACTGGAATAGCTTTCAGCTAGTCGATTAGGGACGTTTGAATGTTTTCGAGTGTCCCAAAATGACGTCCCTTGAGGTGATTTTTCAATCTTGGGTAGAGGATAAAGTCACAAGGACTCAAGATAGGTGAATAAGGAGGCTGAGGAGTGACAGGAATGTTTTTACTGGCCAAAAACTCGTTTATTGAAATTGCAGATTTTTCTCATCCCCAATTCATTGGTCAAAATCTGATGAACGTCCCTTGAGGTGATTTTTCAATCTTGGGAAGAGGAAAAAGTCACAAGGACTCAAGTCAGGAGGCTGAGGAGCCACAGGAATGTTTTCACTGGCCAAAAACTCGTTTTTTGGAATTGCTGAATTTTTATTGAAATTTTTTTCATCTCCAATTCATTGGTCAAAATCAGATGAACGGTAGTGTGAATCAAATTCAACTCTTCCCCGATCATTCTGACTGTCAACCGATGATATGAACGCACAAGATCCCGGATTCTGTCAATTTTCATTGGTTCTTGAAGATGAAGGCATTCCACTGCATGATTCATCTTCAATCAACTCTCTACCTTCTGAAAATGCTTTAAACCACCAAACAACCTGGGTCCTTGACAAAACACTGTCTTCGTAGGCCTGAAGTTTTGCAAAAGTTTCCGTTACACTGTGCCCAAGTCTGAAGCAAAACCTGATAGCACACCGTTGCTGAAATGAATGTCACTCATTTTTAGAAAGTACTAGAAAAAACTTCACAAAAAAAATCGCTATGGACAACAAAATTACTCTAGCGAGTTCAAACTCGTACTGAAGACGTATCACATGTTCACCTGCCGCCCCTCCAAGTCCCGCGTTCCAAATGTTGCCAGATTGCTATGTTGCCAGTCCAGTTACTTAATTTACACATCTTGTAGTAATATTTAAAAACTTTTTTTATTTAGTTTGTTGTTTATTGGGCTACTTATTAAAAACCCTGCAAAAGAATCGGCGGACTTGGGTAACCTCTGCCTTACATTCTCTACTAAAAGCAGATAAATTAGAAGAAATTTTCCCGAATGTGGAAGTTGCTACAAGGATATTCCTTTGCTTAATGGTCACTAATTGTAGTGGAGAGCGCTCATTTTTACGGCTAAAAAGAATAAAAAATTGATGTGAAGTGTGAATATTCACACATTTCAGGGTTTCGCAGGTATATAATAAGTGAAGGCGGTATGCTGAGTGTGTAGGACAAATTTTACTTTGTAGTAATCACGGCAAAATGAACGATATTTTTAAAATAATTATCGTCTGTTAATCATATAATAAGACTGGTTATTAAATTTACGCTCTTAAAAATTAAATGCAACATTTGTCAAAATATAACTAGAATTTTGACAAAATAATTTCAACATAATAAAAATGCAAAAAAAAAAAACAGAAAAAATAAAATTCTCTCCGTATTCGAACTCAAAACCCTTCGTTTCCAGCGAATTTTAGCTTACGACATCAGTGCTCTAACCCATTACGCTATCGCACGCCTTGCATGTGAGTACTTTGTGAACCAAAAACCACAAAAAATGCGTTATTTTCCGAAAACATAATCTGATCCAAAATTCCTGTTGTACTATTTCGGTTCACACCAATATACATTACTTAGAATTTTTTTAAAATTTTTAGTTTAAACCATCTGGGCTACAGGGTGTGGGACAAAAATTTTTTTGCACAATTTTGGCAAAAATCGCATCAAAAAAATTAATTTTACAAAAATAAAAATTTGATTGTTAATCCACGTACTAAGGGCTTTCATTTGATACACTACTCAGAATTAAAAAAAAAAAAATTGTTTTCGATGCACATATTTGTTTATATTTTTAGGGGGGTATGTTTTTTAGATGTTTTAGTATTTTTCCTATGTGCGGGTCAAAGAATTGTATAAGCATGCCAAATTTCAACTCTCTAGGTTTAGCCGTTTGGCTACAATTTTTACCGAACAGACATACAGACAGACAGACAGACAGACAGACAGACAGACAGACGACAAAATGACGGTATAAGGGTTTTTTGGTCATATCTACAAAACCCTAATAAAAAATGAATTATTAACGACTATGTTACGACAACGACTTACTAATTTGTCAATGATGTGCATAGAAAGTGATATCCTTCAAAAATGAGACTTTGAGGACATAATAGAAGATTTTGCACAACAGAAATCCCGGAAGAATCCATTATCATTAACGTAAGTCCAATTCTTAATATAGTAATTACTTCACTTATATTTGATTTGTATAAAGCTAACCATAATGACGATAAAGTCACTAAATAAAAGTACATACTGATGATTTCATTTACATTTTTTTTGACTGTCTAAAAGGACCCCAAACTCTGTGTACCCAAGGGCCCCTACATGGCTTAAGACGGCCTTGGCCAATGCATTTTTTGAGATCGTGCATCCAAGATATTTGAATCTGTCACACGCTTTTGCAGATCTGCCTAGACAGTTATTTAAAATTTTGATTAATGCATCTTTTTCATGGTAGTGTCAAAGGCGCGACAGGGGTGAGAGGCGTGGTGTTATATTTACAAGTTCAAATTTCATGGTGGGGTTGGAGGCGTGATAAGTGCGCGTTTTAGGTTTTGACAACATTTGTATCTAACCCAAATCTAACCTAAAAGTTTATACAAGTATTTGGAGTAAAGGTTATTCAATTTCATTAAATATGTCGTTAAATCGAAGGAGACGTCTAGCTCTTTTTATGTATATTTAGACTTATTGCGTTATAAAGAAAAGCGATGGTGGGTACGTCCCATATATACATAGAAACAGAAGGCAACAGGAAGATTATTTTAACTTGTTGCAAAAAATGAGGCTCAAAAAATACAGACAGTTACTTCAATTAAAAGAAAAGAATTTAATACACAATCTTTTTTACTTGACATCACAGTTTAGAATGAAGATTCTGTTGGCCCCTGCTTGGGGTTGTATTATTAGTATACCCACTGCATGACATTTCTGCAGACCAGATATTTGAAACCGAATCCATAATAATAAACTTTATGGCTGCCGACAACATTGTAAAAGTCGCTATTTCGCTACATCAATTTACGTTTTTTTATTTTTTTTTAGGAAATTAATATAAGTGTCTCGCTAAAGATCTCACCATTCCGAAAAAATATATCTGTTTCTATAGTTTCGACGGTGCGACCAGGGCTAGAGTTGAAATTTCTGAACTTGCGACACCGCGCTTGTAACACCGCGCCTACGACACCATGGTACGGGTTTTTTCAAAATAGAGCGATCCTATTGGTTGAATTTCTTGTTCCACGCTTCCAACACCAGAATGAAAATGATACATAAGGAACAGACATTTATTTTGGAACAACCTAATGCATTGAAAAATAATCAGATGAACAAATCACATTTTATAGTTTTCATAATATTTTTTTTAATAAAATAATCCTAATCTTAAATTGTAAAACCCATTCGGGTAAAATTTGGAATCACCTGGTTCGTATATCCGCTGTAGTATTTAGGGTCGGTAATCGCATGCCCTAACTAAGGGTGTAATGAGGCGATGGAGACTGGAATTAAGGCAGGACGCCTGAGGGAGCCTGCAGGATGAGAAGGGTACGGGGAGGGAAAGTACAAGACGACCCCGATCAATACTGGTCAGTGGCCGGTCGACTCAAGGATGTCAGCTAGCCAACAGACAACCTGCAAGGAGATGACAAGACAACGAAAATATTATCCTTCAGGATAACATTCAAACAAAACACCAGAGTTTTTCAATATGTAAACGGACAATGGCTGTAAGTTTTATAGAAATTTATTTAAAAAAAGAACATTATAGCTATTTTTCAAAATAATCTCCTTCTTTCGAAATACATCTGGTATAGAGAAATCGGCGAAACAGTGCAGTTGCGTCACTTGTACGTCACAAAAAAAATGTGACGTCAGGTTTAGTACGTTTACATTCATCTATTTAACGAATGTAATATTTGTACGCTGTCACTTGTATCGAAATGAAATGAAAATATAAGAATAAGAACAGAATAGAAACAAATAAACTATTCTAATATGCAACATAGTCCTACAAAGGACTGATGTGATCCAAAAATATGATCAAAGAAAATAAAATAAAAATAAGTTGAATATAACCTAAAAACTATGAAGTACACACAAAATCAAATAAGAAAGTCTATAAGAAAATATATAACTAAACACAAAACTGCTAAATAAACAAGAAACTAAATAAAAAAGGTTTTTAGAAATTACTATAAGTTAGATATTTGAACACAAGTCAATATCAAAACACAACAGACGTATTATTAAATGACAAATGTAAACATCGTTTTATTCAGAGATACCAATACAAATATCCCTATATTAAATAAACAGTTTTATAATTTGTAAATCTTCAAACCAAAGAAATAAGCGATTTTCTTAGAAGTGCTTCGTGAACGAACAACTTTTGTGGGTTTCGGTTCATCTTGGAAGACCCATGTGGATTGTTGCTGAATTTCTGGTTCATACGAATAAATCCAAGTTTCGTTACCTGTAATGATGTTATATACGGATTTCACAGTGCCTAGGTTGATTTTTTTTTAGCATTCCCTTACACCAATCAACACGTGCCTTTTTTTGAGCTTCGGACAAATTATGTGGAATCCATCGGGAACAGATCTTTTTCACAGCTAAATGTTGCAATGTAAAAATGCAAAATCGAATGTATTGCAGTCTGCGATATGCCAAAGGATGCCTCTATCTCACGGTATGTCACAGGAAGTTAGGACAAAATTATTTAAATTATGAATAATGTTCTCACTTCTGAAATCTATGTGACGACCTAAAAAAAAAAAGGTCTTAACTTAAAAGGAAATTCAAGAGGTGACCTAAAAAAGGTCCTCATCTCTATTTTTAAATCTAAAATCTAAAACATATTAAAACAAATATATACTAGCGTCGGCGAATCAACGCACTTACGTCACACGACGTAACAAACGATTGCTTTGTTCCAGACGATACAGTCGTTTGTTACGTCTTGTGACGTGAGTGCGTTGATTCGCTGACACTAGTATACCTAATATATTTACCTAAGACCACCGTGACAGTGATAAAGAAAATAGATAGATAGATATTTTTATTATTAAATATTATGTACTACATTTTATCTTACAACAATTAACTTACACTTAATAATAATTGTAATTTTCGCCTTTCGGCTTAAAATCTACTCTCCTTCTCCTCTAGTTAATATCTTCGTTGACTCCTTTCCTTAATTTCCTCCCTTCTGTTTTTCACTTCTTTCATCCATTCATACCCCTTTCCTGTTTCATCCAAAATATCCTTTCTCGTTTCCGTTCTGTGTCGTATTTCCGTACTGTCGTAAAAAAAAATATATATTTTCCTCTTTCTTGGGGGGGAGGCCATCCGCCCCCCTCTGGGTGTGCCACTGCATCTATACTAAATACCTGCATAAACGTTCAACAATTAAGCGTCCGAACCTATAATAGGTTCATATATAGTTTTTTCTGTGTCCAAGTCATTTTTATCGCCCTTAAATATGGTTCAGTTATTTTCATTGAAGCTTAAAATTTTACAAAGTAACGATAACAAGCTTACATGTCGATACTTCCTGGGGTATGCAAGGGCGATGCAGTAGTGTCCCCTGGTCATCACCTGGGGAGGCGTTCATTTGGAATGCCTCTCTCTCGCTTCTATTCACACCACAAGATATTGATGGCAGCTTAGATATTGATCAACTATTTAGGTTAAAGAAGCTTACTCAAGTGGATCTAGGTCTTTAGCCAATAATAAAACTACAGATTTTAACATTACAGAAAAAATATTGGAAGTGTGAATTTTTACACGTTTTAGGATTTTGTAGGTATTTAGTAAGTGATAACAAACTGTGGCTACATAAGAAAAATCATAAATTTCGATCTTCGAATCGAATTTTGTTTCCATCTAAGGCCTTATAAGCGTACTTGAGATATGCTCGCATCAAAACTAAGCTATAGCTGAGTTCTCCAGTCAGTCAAATAAATATCGAAAGCACCGTGTTGCAAAAAATTAGATAAATTTTGAAATAATAAAAGATTCATCGTTGTTCATAATTCTTTCTTCCATTTTCTGTAGAATCTTAAATTTTCCTGCTATTTACCGTAAATTCCAAATGTTACTAAGCTTCCAACTAGAACATAGTGTGTAAGAAATGTGAATACCGCGGTATACATCAGTATGCCAACAATCTTTCAGCTACCCTACCACTCTCTACTTCAGTTTTTCAACATTCAGAACGCTGAAAACACTGATAAACAGTGATTTATGATATATTGATGTTATATTTTTCAGAAAATAAACTATTTTACAGAAAGATAACGATGGAAAATTTGCAAAGAAGAAATAAGAACCAAAAAGAATACTTTTTGTTTCTTTCACTTTATAGAAGACCCTCGATTTACAGGAAGGATTTAAAGAAGTCCGTTAAATCCGAAGCACCCATTTTCGACAACCAATAACGACACATTTGTAAGTAAGAAAATAAAAAAAAAAAACACTCTAAGTCAGTAGTTAATATAAATAGTATAAAGGGTGCAGGCGTGCACCAATAGGTTCGCGGTCTCACGTTATCATGTAAATAAATAATAAATAGCACTGGACCAAGAATAGAGCCTTGAGGAACCCTAGCTGACACTTGTTTAGAAAAAATCCAATAATACCATTCGATTCTTTGTTCAGTCATTGCGTTTTTGAGAATAAATTAAGGACGGGTGGTTTGACACACCCTATATAAAGTAATATTATAAAGAGATAAAACTCATTTCTTTCCTATTTTGTAGTAATTTCCCATTTAAAATAGGAACAAATGTTATAGAAAAGCGTCAGCAATATTTTCTAACATTTTAGATTTTGTTGGATTTTAGCAATCAAACAATGGTCCGTTAAAACAAAAGTTCGTTAAATCGAGGACCTATTAAGTAGAAATATACCAAAGATGGCGCCAGCACTAGATTGAACAGCAGACTTTTTGGAGCACACTGTATTTCTCATGGATAAACAGGTATTTTATTTATTTTTTATTAAATCTTACATTTCTGTAAACCTGGATTAAAAAAGATGATTTTAGTTGCTCTTGTAGCATATATAATTTAACTCCTAATCATCTCAGTGGTCTCCAAACTTTTTTAATCACAATATATGGATATACACCTTCTATTTAGTTGAATTTTTTTTAGCAAATAAGGTCCTAAGGTTCTCGTGATTGGCTATCTGGGGACATCCTGTCTCTTGATTGGCTGACAGGTGACACCCTCTCCCGTGATTGGCTAACTGGTGATATCCTGTCCTGTGATTCGCTGACTTGATATTATTTTGATAAATTAAAAAAAAGGTTGCCCAAATTTATACAGTCAAAAAAAAAATTTTAAATTACCTACAAATGGGCCCAAATACTGTTAACTGATGACAACTAACTACATAAACAAAGTGTGCAGTCTAAGCGGGTCTGGTCTGGACTTATAAACACTATTATTTCAATTATTATAACAACTATGACGGATGATCGTTTATCCGATTAGAATATGTTAAGTGAGCACAGGAAAAAAATTAATAATAATAAGTAGATTTTATAAAAAAAAAGTCATTAATGTAGCAAACGCCTTGAATTTCTATTTAAATAGAAATAAATTTTTTAATAAATTGCTATATATTTTCAAAAATATATCTTCATATTTTGCTCCCTCCCCTTTGAAAAAAATTCTGCGAGCGCCCATGAATGTGAATCTGATCTACTTAAATACAAAGCAAAGAAAGAAAAATCGCCGGGATTTTTCAATTGAGAATCAGATCAGGAAAAAACTTTTGAAAATATTTTTACAAAGAAAAGTATTCAACTGCAAAAAAAACAGTAGGAAGATTTGTTAAATGTATGTCCCCACTTCATTAAACAAACATTTAGGATGATTTATAAACACCTTGTTAATTCAATATTACAATTTTTTTTCAACATCTTCAAGGTCTTTAATAAACTGATAAAATCTTTTTTTCATCTTTTTTACGTTTATAAAAAGTGTAATCTTGCCATCTATGAGATAGTAGCAGAACTAAAGAATTTAAAAACTTTCTATTTTTCCCCGTTAGTGCGCTAGCTGTAGTATAACTTAAAATCCCCCTGACGTCATAGGGTGGGTCAGTGTAGACTCCGCCTCTAAAATGGCCTCCTTTTGATAATAATCGCAAGGGATTCCAGAACAGAAAGCTAGGGACGAGTATTATGAAGCCCGTTTCGCGCCACACAAATTTAAACGAGTAGAAACCAGCTTCACACTGGGTAAAAAATTTAAATATTTGTAAATGTAATTTTTGGTGGCAGTTGTGTGGATAGCCACAAGTAGAGTGTACTCAAGAGTGAAATGAGAGGTAGACGATTACAGGGGATAGGATATGTGACGAAAATAAAAGAAGACAAAATAGTAAAGTGAATATGAAGGGAAAATAAAATAATTGTTGATCAATGGGAAGGTCTTTCAAAAGATTTAACCAACGATTTAACAAAAATTGGTATACAAAATCAGGGCAGCCGCAATCTCCTTCATGCACATCACGTTTCCTATCCACTGTAGTCGTCTACTTATCAGTTCTTTTATGATACTCGATGATACTTGAATATATTTCTCAGATATTTTCGTTCTTGCGGATTCTTAAATTCCCATATCTTATTATCAATATTTTATTTAATACTATCTGGCATGCCCGTTGTTTCTCCCAACCTTCATCTATCCCTTGGCCATTCTGCTTCTCATGCCTATCAACGCACTGTAATTTTTAGTTTGTAACTACGGTGGCTTCGTAAAATGTTTCTTATCTATTATCGTTTTCCTAATTCTGTTGTCTTAGATTTTTACTAACTAAACCTAACCTAATTACCTAAATTGATCATATTTACTGTCGTCTTTGTAATTTGGGCGTTATTTATTGTAATCGGCGCGATGACATTTTGTTAAATTATGTAAAGGCATACCATGTAAACGTTCTCTTCGATGTAGACTGAGATAGCCAATGTGTTTATATGTCTGTCTCATTAAAAAAAAACTCACTAAAGCTGCAATAATATAAGCAAAAATATTTTTTTGTTAATTTTAATACGAATATTTTATATAGCAAGGTTCATCAAGATTTTGAAAATTGCGCCTGACTTCCATTGGTTGTTTTAAGTCATATGCTCCGCCCCTCTAGTTTCGTATACATGACACATAGAATAAAAATATAATTCCAACAGTTCAAACTGGTTATTAAATTTACGCTCTTAAAAAAATACAACATTTGCCACAATATAACTAGAATTTTGACAAAATAATTTAAACAAAATAAAAAAAAAACAAAAAATAAAATTGTCTGCCCGGGAGTGAACCCTAGTTTGCTAGCAAGCGAGCAAGCTAACCATTAGACCAGGATCCGTCTTCTAGTATAGTGTATAACTATAACTTTTGTATATCGTCAACTAAAAAATTTCCTGAAAACATAATCTGATCAAAAATTCCTGTTATACAATTCCGGTTCACACCAATGTACATTACTCAAAATTTTTTTCAGATTTTTAGTTTAAACCATCTGGGTTACAGGGTGTGGGACAAAATTATTTTGCACAATTTTGGCAAAATCGCGTCAAAATAATTTGTTTTGCAAAAATAAAATTTTGATCGTTAATCCACGTACTAAGGGCTTTCATTTGATACCCTACTCAGATTTTTTTTTTTTTCAATGAACCCATATTTGTTTATATTTTTAGGGGGATATGTTTTTTAGAAGTTTTCGTATTTTTCCTATATGCGGGTTAAAGAGTTGTATAAGCATTCCAAATTTCAACTCTCTAGGTTCAGCCGTTTGGCTACAATTTTTACTGAACAGACAGACAGACAGACGACAAAATGACGGTACAGTAATACCCCGCCACTCGACATTAATTCTTTCTGAAAAAGCGTCGAATAGCGATTTCGTCGAGTGGCGAGTCGAATTTCCCCATAAGAAATAAAGGGAATCATATGTACATATATACATATAAGGAAATACATATATGTATATATTTTCCTTTTAGCTATGCTTGCATCTCTAGCCTTCTTTGGATAATTATAAATATAAATCACTTATTTTAGCAAAAAAAAAAGTTCATAGCAGCACTAATTCTGAGTTGTTTCCGTCAAGATATATAGGCGCGAACTGCTGGCCATGCGTTCATTTCGCTTTGTTTACCAAAATATGTATCACGTGATCGGTACTCGATCACGCGTCGGATAGCGATGCTCCGTCGACTCTCACTCTCGACATTTACGTAGAGCTAAGAGGCAGTCGAGTGGCGGGGTATTACTGTATAAGGGTTTTTTGGTCATACCTACAAAACCCTAAAAATGAGACATCCCATATTGCTTACAACATAATTCATCATCATTCTTTCCATATCTCTGTCTGTCTATCTATAAGTACGTTTTATTGCTAACAAATTCCTTCCACTGCTACCAGTGGCAACACAATTCGCCGTTTTATTGCAAATATTTTTCCACCTTCTTCCCACTTTTACTACGAGCTCGTGAGGTCGTAGCGTTGGTGGGAAGATAATTTTCGCGCTAAAATATGGTTTTGGTTAATCTAAAAAGTTTAAAAGATTTTGACAACAAATTTGCAAAATTGCTTCAAATGTGAAGACATTTATTCTAAAATGTGATTTGAATGTTGCATTTGAGAACAGAGGAATAGTCAACTAATTTTTAATTTTTTGAATATGATCATTACATATGCTAAAAGACAATTTTAATTATAAATAATAAGAATGTATCTTTTCTTCAATTCTTTTATTAATTAATTATTACACGTTAAACAGACTTAAAATAACCAATACTTCTGAATTATATAATATAGTATAAAATACAACCATCCAATTTTTCTACATCGTAGTCTTTTTTAAGTCGATAGAAGTTATTAATAGCAAATAATATGACACTTCTTTGATCCATTTTGTATCATTGTTTTATGGTTATTGTAAATTATCAAAATGACAGTTCCGACCTTGAACGCTTCAAACGACATACGATTCTTCATCGTTTTTTGCACACCTTCTTCTGGCTAAACTTTCGCAACTCGGTTGAAAGCAATAAAACGTTTTTTCAATCTCGATTTGAGAAAGTTTGATTTAAACCATTTAGTTCAATAGATCTTAACAAAAAATAAATAGAAACAATAGCGATGGTGTTTGCTCATGAATATATAACTAGAGCCTTATTATTCAGAGAGTTGGTTACATTAGAGATAGCAATGTAGCAAAACATTACGTATGTAGAGTGGTCGGTCTCTGGTTCAGCCGTTGGGGCGCTGCATGTGCTCTGGCGGCGGGAACCCTGCTCCAGCCGAACAGTTTGGGTGCATGGCCTGAATTTATATTATTATAAACATATAGTGCACTTATTACTTGGCGGCACTGCGATCGCCCACAGCAGTTGCTTCTATCGTTATGTGCCATTGTATATGGTACGCTGTCGGAATAACCTCCATGCTAAAACAGTGTCTCTCAAAATGCCACAACAAGAATCGAATATTGGTGACTCAAATTAACACGTATTCCTCTAGAGCAGGGGTCGGCAACCTTTTTTACTAAGTGGATATATTTCAGAAATGCGAGTTCGGCGGGCACCGTGGGACAAGGGGGGGGGGGTTAAAATTTAAACATAAAAATATTAATGCAATTTAAAATTTTAATTTTCATAAAAAATAATTTCATAATATCAAAGTGATAATTAATGCGATATTTGACAACGAAAATTCGCGGCCAATTCGTTGTAATGTAAGACATAAGTAGAATTTCCAGTTTTCAGGCATTGGTCCAAATGAGCGTCAGTGAGGCCTGTTCGGTATTTTGATTTTAAGTATTTCATATTAGAAAACATACATTCACAAGCATATGTCGACTCGATAACAATAACATCTCAATAACAGATCCAACGCAAAATGGTAACTGAAAACTTCGTTTCGCTCCATCAACCCGTAATAACATCTTACAAATAATAAGAACAGGAATATCAACTTCGCTATGTTCTATCATCCAGATCATGAGAACTCTTCGCAATAATATATCAGATGCAGAATCCAGTAACTGAAAACTTCGCTTCGATCCATCAACTAAATGTCTTACCACTTCATTCAAATATTAAAAACAACAATTTTCAATTCAACTTCGCTTTACTCAATCATCCAGAACATTAGAAACATCTCTACATCAGATCCAAAGCAAAATAGTAACTTAAAACTTCGTTTCGCTCCATCAATCCGCAGCAACATTTTTGAAATAATAAAAACAGGAATATCAATTTCGCTACGCTCTGTTCAAATCTTGAGAATTTATCTCAGTTATAGTTAAGATGCAAAATCCAGTATCTGAAAACTTCGCTTCGATCTATCAAAAAAATCTTAAATATTAAAAATAGGAATTATCACTTCTCGCTTTGCTCTATTAACCATATCATGAAAACAAATCTCAACAATAGACGCAGAATCCAGAAACTGAAAACTTCGCTTCGATTTATCAACCAAATCTTCAAAATAATAAATACTGAAATTTTCACTTCTCGCTCCGCTCTGTCAACCATATCATGAAAACAAATCTCAACAATAAACACAGAATCCAGTAACTGAAAACTTCGCTTCGATCTATCAACCAAATCTTCAAAATAATAAAAACTGGAATTTTCACTTCTCGGTCCGCTCTGTCAACCATATCATGAGAACAAATCTCAACAATAAACGCTGAATTCCGTAAATGAAAACTTCGCTTCGATCTATCAAACAAATCTTCAAAATAATAAAAACTGGAATTTTCACTTCTCGCTCCGCTCTGTCAACCATATCATGAGAACAAATCTCAACAATAAACGCAGGATCCAGTAACTGAAAACTTCGCTTCGATCTATCAACCAAATCTTCAAAATAATAAAAACTGGAATTTTCACTTCTCGCTCCGCTCTGTCAACCATATCATGAGAACAAATCTCAACAATAAACGCAGTATCCAGTAACTGAAAACCTCGTTTCGATCCATCAACCAAACGTCTTTCAAATATTACAAAACCTGAATTTTCAATTCAACTTCGTTCCACTCTATCATTCAGATCATGGGAAAAATCTCTACAACAGATTCACCGCAAAAAGTAATTGAAAATTTCGCTTCGCTCCATCAACTCTTATGTTTCAAATAATAAAAACTGGAATATCAACTTCGGTACGCTCTATCATTCGAATCATGAGAAATCTCAATAATAGATAGACACAGAATCCAGTAACTGAAAACTTCGCTTCGATACATCAACCAAATGTCTTACCACTTCTTTCAAATATTAAACATATAAAAAATTCAATTCAAATTCGCTTCCCTCAATCATCCAGATCGTGAGAATAATCCCTACAACAGACCCAACGCATCATAGTAATTGAAAACTTCGCTTCGCTCCATCAACTCATCTTATAATCATCAAAAAATAAAAACAGGAATGTCAACTTAGATGACGCTGTATCATTTAGATTATGAGAACTCATCTTAATAAATCAGACGCAGAATCCAGCAACTGAAAATTTCGTTTCGCTCCATCAACACGTAATAACAGCTTACAAATAATAAAAACAAGAATATCAACTCCTTCGCTACGCTCAATCATCCATCTCATGAGAGCAGATCCCGACAACAGACGCAAGAACCAGTAATTGAAAATTTCGCTTTGATCCGTCAACAAAGCTATTTAAAAATAATAAAAACAAGAATATCAACTTTTCGCTACGCTCTGTCATCCATATCATGAGAGCAGATTTCAACAATAGACGCAAGAACCAGTAACTGAAAAATTCGCTTTGATCCATCAACAAAGCTATTTAAAAATAATAAAAACAAGAATATCAACTTTTCGCTACATCTATCATCCGTATCATGAGAGCAGATTCCTACAATAGACGCAACAACCAGTAACTGAAAATTTCGCTTTGATCCATCAACAAACTTATTTAAAAATAATAAAAACAGGAATTCTACTTCGCACCGCTCTGTCATCCAGAGATCATGAGATCTCATCCCAACAGAAGCAAAATCCCGTAACTGAAAACTTCGCTTTGATCCATCAACCAAATCATTAAGATAATAAAAACAGGAATATTCACTTTTCGCTTCACTCTATCATCAAAACCATGAGAAAAAAATCTCAACAATAGATCAAAAACGCAGAAAAAAATCATACGCAGATGGTCAGCATTCGTTACAGCATCAGGGTCCAGAAAAACCCGTTTTTGACCACTGTCCAGTAATTCGGACAGGTTTTGGACAGGTTTCAACCCTCTATAAGATTAATATGTAAGGGTATGTTCAAATTTAAAGTAGTATCAAAATTTTTGTTGAAGCAACAACATCTTAAGATTTGGCTAGTATTTTTGGACTCAGAAGAAGTGAACTTAAAAAAAAATCGAAATTCTAAAACCAACAAAATTATAAATTAAATAAATATTTCGAATCAAAAAATTTAAATTGTGAAACTAATATTAATAAAAGAAGACTGAAGATTTAAATAAGTGATTTTTTTCACTATTTGAAAATAAAAGCAGTGATATAAGTGCCTTAAATCAAAATTGGAAAAATTCAAAAAAGGTATTTATTTCTTTTTAAAATTGTATTTTAGGTATTTTTTTAAGGTCTTTATCTTATCCCTCAAAGAAAAGTGATTTATTCCGTACCAGGCATGAGATTTTTTATCGAACCGTAATCGAGTTCTTTACTTTACCGCACTTGTACGGAAAAATCACTTTTTCTACACTTACAAGTAATAACTTTTTCTAACTTAATTGGGTTTTACACGATTCAATTTGTTGATCAATTAATTGAAAAAGTTGGCCTTCAATTAACTGATGTGTGTAAAGTGTAAAAATTTCGTCAATTATTTGATCAATTTATTTTGAAAATAGAACAAGTTCTATTTTTCTTCAATTTTTCATAAATTTTTTAGGGAATTCTAGGTATATTTTTATCTGAAACATATTGCCAACTGTTTAGTTGTACCGTAACCTCGAAATATATTATTTGTGTTTCATTTTCAAATCTAACATAATCTCAAACGTTCTAATTTATCATCATCTAGGTTATTTCTTTTGTTTTTGGTCACAGCTCGTAATTTCGTGCAGATTTTTTCAATATTTTCATTTTGATAAATATGTCAACATGTTGTCAATATGTCAGTTGGTAATGTAAAAATTTTCAAAAAAATGATAAATAAATTGATGTGTGTAAAGTGATGTTTTTTTCCAAGGTTACCAATAAATTTTTCAATTAATTGACAAAAAACTTGATCAATTTATTGATCAATTAATAGAACTGTGTAAAACCAACTTTAGATATTGAAATTTTTAATAGGATTTTCGCTAAAAATGTGCCAAGAAACTTTTGACCCCAACTATATTTCCCAGAGGGGTTGATATAAAAATATGAAAAAATTAATAATGTACATTGTTGAGAACCGGAATAGTACAAAAGAAATTTTTAATCAGATTAGTTTTCAGAAAAACAATTTTTTGTTTCTGTAAAAACTGATTTTTTTAAATTATATTGTTTGGTATGAAAAGAAAGTTCTAGAGGCAGTTTAAAAAAAAAATTATTTTAACATGTTTCTTGTCAAAAATATTCTAAAAAAACTCTTGCCCCACACCGTATAAACTAAGGGGGTTAAACTAATCTGAAAAAATTCTGAGTAACGCACAGTAATGTAAACAGGAGAAGTACCACAGGAATTTTTGCTCTGATAATTATTTCAATAGTTATCGCATTTTTTGCAACACCGTGCTTACAATATTCATCTAACTGGAGAACTGGGAATCTGTAGCTGGGTCCTAACACGAGCGCATCTCATAATTAAGTACACTTATAAATCTCTAGATGGAAACACGTGATTTATTCTTTCAAAAGTTCTTTCTAAATTAATAATGTTTTATATGTATCCACAATTTGTTATAACTTACTAAATACCTACAAAACCCTGAAATGTGTGAAATTCATAATTCACATTATTTTTTTGTGTTGTTGAAGAAAACATTACGTACTGGCACATCCTCAATTTCTTGAACTCAATAAAAAAAAACGCAAATTCATAAGCTATAGGGAAAAATTGCTAAGCGATATGACATCTGGTGGGATTTTAGCAACTACAGAAATAGACATTCTATCGCGCTCTTTTTATAAAAAATGTTTGCATAAAAATATAATTGCATAAAAATAAGTATTAATATTGTAGCAAAATTACAAAAACCACCAGTAAACACTAAAATTCAGGTTGTTTATATGTAACGAATGTCTATTTTGAAGGTTCCAAGTATGCCGAAATAGCGCTGCGATCTTAAAATACTTCCCCTATTAAATAATCGTTTCATTACAAAAATGTTACTAACTTTTGAAATTTGCTGTTAAATATATTTTATTTAATAGATCTAGTATTCTAGAGAGTTCAATATTATTAAAATATTTGCCATAAATTCAAATCTGAAATAACATATCTTCAAAATTCCTATAAGCCACATAATATGTTCCGCATCATAGAACTATTACAAAATCAATAAAATAAAACTACCGAAAACACATCTTAAGATAGAATTATTCCTATAACGACCCCATATATCTCTGTAATTCTCTCATTGGTTTTCTAGTCCAAAATTTACAATATTGTCTTGGCACAAAACAATTCTCTAATATGAAAACTTACGCTACTAAATCATCTTTTCTTATTTCCAGATAGAAATTAGACTCCTGCTGCCATCTATAAGGAAACGACTAAACTAAAACGATTGGCGCGAAATTCAACTTTAGTGAAGAGGTCGGTAAGGCGGAATTTTGCTGAAATGGTTCGAGTAAAGGATATTAATCATTAAAATTAAAAGATATCATTAAAATAATGATGTTTAAAGATAATCTATGTATTACTTGAGAATTTGCCAAGAAGATAATAACTCTTTTTAATCAAATTATTAATTTTAAGACTATTTGTAAAAAAAAAAATCAAAATCAAATGTAAAAATTTTCTTTAAAATAATTTTTTAAATGAAATTTGCTCAATAATATTAAGAATATTACAATAATTCAATTAATTAATCTTTATATTATAAACATCTCTTATTTAATTTAAAATTTTGAATTATTTGTTTTTATTTTGTATGTTATCAGTTAGAGATGTTTTAATATCAAAATACCCCAAAATACATTACTGTGGAGAACTATACACCCATAAAAAAATTAAAAAATATTAAAAATATATAAAAATCGAAAAAAATTTAAATTTCCATAGACTTATATTTGAAAATGTCTCTAAGGAAAAACAGGGTAAATATTAATATGCAAGATATGTATATTAAATCAAAAGTGAAACCTCAAAAAACTTTAAAATCAGAGCCTTAAGTACAAATTAAACATTTTTAATTTAATTTATTAAATTAGCAAAATAAAGCATGAACTACTTCAAATTAAAAAAAAAATATATTTAAATTTATTCGTTTTGCGATTTAAAAATAGCGTAATACTTAATTTCCTAAAATTATGAGGCACGGCCGGACAAAGGTTTTTTGTGCCCGAGGCAAAGTACCAGTCTTGCGCCCCATCCTTAATCATAACCCAGGGGTGGGCATTAAGTTGATCGTGGTCCACCGGTGGACCGATAAGACGTTTTGGGGTGACCGCCTTTACAAGAGGTACCTCAGACCTAATACAAGAAGTAAATGATTTTTTTAAATTAAAAGTGTATGTTGAACTTAGTGATGACGTTTGGTTGGTGGATTTAGCTTTTGTTGTTGCCTAACTAACCATAACGATTTGAACTTAAATTGCAATGAAAAAACAATATCTGAAATGATTTGTTAATATTTTCAAAAACAAGTAAACGCTAATATCTTCCCAGTTGACAAACTGAAAAATTTCAAAAATATTTCTAACAAATTGTCTAAAAATGGAGGTACATACAATAAAAAGAAATATAATAAGGAAGTAATAATTCTTCAATCCGAATTCGAGAGATGTTTTCAAGAATTTATTAGACTAGAACCAATTGTTTCTTTTATGTGGAAGATATAACTAAAAATATAAATAAAACATTCTCTTTATCTCTCGAGGAAAATTAAGTTCTTCTTCTTCAAAACAACATTATTTTAAAGCACATAGTTCAGAACCTAAAATAACTTTTGGAATCTAATGGACGAAATAAGTATCCTAATTTAAAAAAGGTTGCATTTCATTTAACATTGTTTTGGCTCTACCTAGCTGTACGAATCTGCATATTCAAAGATGAATAAAATTAAGTCAAAATATCGTTCTTGTCTCACAGTAGACTACTTTCAACTACACTCAAATTATAAATAAAAATCAGCTGTGGCCACCTCAGGACCGACTGCCATCACAAATATTTGTCTAATTTATGCTGTTTTATCAAAAAATGTCTCAAATAAAAGTTGTTAGTTATGATTTAGTAGCAACATTTGTTAAATAATATTTCTCTGTTGTGAAATATTCGCAAAAATCTTAAAACCAACACGAGTAAACTCCCATTTCTAGTTTTTTTTTTACCAAAAGTTGATCAACTCTTTGTTTTCAAATTGATGTCAAAAGCTTAAATATGAAGTTTTATAAAAATCCTTTTAGCCGAATTTGCTCTGCACGTGTACACGGACCGACAGACAGACAGACTGACAGACATCATGCTAAAAATAGTCAAAACGTTATGTAGGGACCTCAATCGTGGAAATCCATCGAAAACTCGATATGTTAAAATCGGTCATGATCACAATACCTCCTTTATATATGTTGGCGGTCGGTAAAAATTGTGCTTCTATTATTTCGGGGGGGGGGACGCCCAAAACCCCCCATGGCGGTGCCCTTGGTATGATTATTACAAACTAAGGAATAAAATGATCTTCTAAATTATAGTAGAAAATAAATTTCTTATACAAATAAAAGCATTTAAAAAAAAACGTTATTTTTGCCGGAACGAAAACCGAAACCGAACTGACATATACATATAGGGAAATCGGCGAAACAGTGCAGTTGCGTCACTTGAAACGTTACAAAAAAATGTGACATCAGGTTTAGTACGTTTACATTCATCTATTTAGCGAATGTAATATTTGTACGCTGTCACTTGTATCGAAATGAAATGAAAATATAAGAATAAGAACAGAATAGAAAGAAATAAACTATTCTAATAGTCAAAATTGTCCTACAAATTAATCCAAAATTATGATCAAAGAAAATAAAATAAAAATAAGTCGAATATAACCTAAAAAGTATGCAGTACACACAAATAAGAAAATATATAACTATTTACGAAACTGCTAAATAAACAACAAACTAAATAAAAAAGATTTTTAGAAATTACTATAAGTTAGATATTTGAACACAAGTCAGTAGCAAAACACAACAGACGTATTATTAAATGACAAATGTAAATATCGTTTTATTCAGGGATAGCAATACAAATGTCCATATATTAAATAAACACTTTTAAAATTTGTAAATCTTCAAAATGACTATCTAACATAAACTAAATATGACTTCAAAAGGTATGTTTTAGTAAAATAAAAGAGTAAAGAGCAATATTAGTTACATGTAAAAAAAAATGTATTTAGTTTTTTTTTCGCCGCTAAGTTTGTCATTGAAGTTATGACGCAAAATGACGAACTGCGCTGTTTCAGCGACTGAGCTATACATATTTTTTTTAATTGAACCGAAACAAAACCATAACGGTTCGAAGCCTTGCTAAAAATCTTTAAGAGGAACCATGTGGAATTAGAATTTTAATTTCCTAAAATACTCACGAGCTAATTTTTTTATGTTTGAAGTTAGTTTTCCTAACTGATCAATAGCGTCAATTATACGTTAACAATTACTAGAATCCAAAATCTAGTTCCACTTAAACCAAACAGGATATAGACATCTTAGTTTTCTTACTTTTTCTAAGAAAAATAGAGGGAAAGTTAATATTAAGTCCAAATTGGCGCCAGATTCTGTTATACATCTCGATACATGTGTAACGCCTAAAAATTCAAAAATGTCGCGAATATTTACTCTCATTTTAATAAAATAAAAACGTATTATGCTTAAATTAACTTATTCGCTGTCTGCAAATTGACGGTTAAATACTACTGTCATCAGTCATATTTCGTTCGATCACAGCGCCGCCACCAGTAATGTCACTTCCCAATATCTTTACACTATTAATTGAAATGAAGTATATTAATTGGGCATAAGTATTGTTTTTGGCACTTACATTTATTTAAAATTCAATAATAAAGTAAAAAACTAATGTTTGTTAGTAATATTTATCATTAGTTGTTGGTATTACGTAAGTGTCAAACTATTACCAACTTATAAAAATAAAAAAATCCAAACTAACCCCTCCATCTTGTTAAAATCAATATATTTGAGATGTAGAAAGTTATGTGATTTGGAAATTGTACTGTGATTCTACTATCCAGAACGAAATATGACTATCAATTCTCAGTATCTGTATTCAACGATGCGACCCTTCCAAGGCATTATATCTCTGAGTTGATAAGCTTTAAAGGAGGGGTCGTTTACAGACGAAACTCCAGTTTCTAGTTCTGGGACAGACTGAGAGATAAGATGTACTATGTGATTAAGATGTAAGATCGCTCCTCTATTTAATTTAATTAGATTTCACTGCGGAACAGAACGAAATAAATTGTTTACTAACTAGACATACGGGTACACAAACTAATTATGGATTGGTAAAAATTTGACGTATATAATTACGTCAACAATGCTTTAAATCAGAATGCACAAATTCAAATCTTTTAAAAAGCTAAATATTTCGAACAAAGAGTAACAAAAAGCCGGTATTTTCTTTTAGCTAAAAAATTGATGTGAATCAACAAATGAATGAAGTGAATTTTCACACATTTCAGGGTTTCGCAGGTATTTAGTAAATGAATAATGATTATTTGGAATGCCAAAACAAATTTTATGATAAAATATTTTTTTGTTAATTTTAATTCGAGTGTCTAATACAAAAAATATTCTAAATATAAATAGAATATTCTAAATATAAATAGGTTTCTAAATATGTGCAGAATTATTTTTTTATATAGCAAGGTTCATTAAGATTTTGAAAATTGCGCCTATGGCTTCCATTGGTTGTTTTAAGTCATAAACTCCGCGCTTCTGATTTCATATACATTCAAACATAGAATTAAATTCTTATTTCAACAATTGCCACTGGTTACTAAATTTACGCTTTTAAAAATTAAATGCAACATTTGCCCAAATATAACTAGAATTTTGAAAAAATAACTGAAAAAAAATAAAAATGAAAAAAAAAACAGAAAAAATTAAATTGTGTTCGACTGGAAGCGAACCCTAGTTTTCAATTTAGAAAGCGAGAATGTTAACCATTACATCATGAAAGCGTATTGGTTTACTGTGTTACATAACATATTTAATATTTACATCGGCAACCAAAAAACACAAAAAATGCGTTATTTTCAGACATAATCTGATCAAAAATTCCTGTTGTACTATTCCGGTTCACACCAATGTACAATAGTCAGATTTTTTTCAGATTTTTAGTTTAAACCATCTGGGCTACAGGGTGTGGGACAACATTTTTTTTACACAATTTTGACAAAAAATTTCCTTCAATATTGTGTTTTATTACACTAAATCTTTTGCTTATCATTTCTCATATTTGTTTTTGACATGCGCAGTAGAATTTCTGCCTAAGCAACAATGAAACGGTTAAAAGTAAAAATATTGTTACTACGGAATGAGTGCTGTTTACACGTTACACGTACCAATTGATGAGAGATCGTACATTGTTAAAACCCTACATAAAACTATTTTGATAAATTCGTTTTTAAATTAAATAACTAAAATCAAAGGTAACTTATGTTGGTATTAATAATTTGAATTTATGATTGTGCAGCAATCATTTATTTAAAATATTAAAATTAAAATATTTTTGATAAATTATTATTTTTCTCCCGAGCATCGCTGCGTATGTCTATTAGTATTTGATACAAATTTATTTATTTACTGCAATTCTCTCATAAAAGATAGTGACGCAATTATTTGAAAATCGACCAAATTATTGATATTTAATAACTCACTTATATTTAAGTCCTGGGGTCTGGACCCCCTCCCCAACAACAAAAAAATCAAATACTTATTAATAAAATCTAAGCAACTGAAAATAAAATTCACCTATTTTCAAGATTCAATCAAAATTCAGTACAAGCCCAACCCTCTCGTAAAACCAGTGGCAAAGGGAAACCTCCGCTAGACTTGCCCTCCCAAAAAATAAAATTAATGCAAATTTTTTTTTTTTTTATGTATATTTAGATAAATCTTCAAAAATACATCAAATTATGTTCTATACAAATTTTTGCCGAAGACTTGGTTTACTTGTTACGAATTAATTATCATGACCATGGAAACGTTACATATAAATATGAAAAAATAGATTTGGAAAAATTTTAAATAATTTTACAAAAAAATTTCAAAATTTTTCGTTTTATCAAAAAACGTCTCAAATAAAAAGTTATTAGTTATTGCATTTATAGTAACTTTTGTTCAATAAATTTTTCCGAAATATTTTTCTGTTGCTAAATATTCGCAAAAATCTTAAAATCGACACGAGTAAACTCCCATTTCTATTAAAACGATCTTTATAAAAAACAATAGGGTTCTTCCCATTTAATAGGAGAATTTTTTAGTATCAAAACGAATTCTCTAAGTTGAACCGTTCTTGAGTTATCGTGTATACATACAGAGGCGCACACAGATTTTTGGCTTGGGGGGGTCCAATTATACATAATTTTTATAAACACAGGGCAAAATATCAATTTTAAGTGAAGAGCAAAATAAAAAGGTCCTCCCTTCTAAATTTTAAGTGAAGAGCAAAAAAAAAAAGTTCCTCCCTTCTAAATTTTAAGTGAAGGGCAAAAAAAAATGCCTCACTTCTCACAGTACGGGGGGGTCCGGACCCCTTGGACCCCCCCCTTGTGTGCGCCCCTGCACACACACAGACACACAGACACACACACATACAGACGGCACTTCGAAAATAGGTTTTTTTGATTCCCTGGACCATGAAACGTGGTCATCAGTTAAAATCTCGACATCGAAAATTTTCGCGATTACAATACTTGCCCCTTATATATTAAGGTCGGGCAAGTAAAAACATAATAAATTTGTTTTACGGATATTTTTTCGAAATAAACCCACCCCGATCAATTTTATGTGTGCGCCTGAATAGCTGACATTTCAAAATAATCGCTATTGGACCATGTTCTTCCCCGAACCCTATTTTTGGCTCTTTTATGTAACATAGGGCTACAAAAATTACCTAAAAAGATCATCATATAAATTCTAGTTCATCAATGTCTTAATTCATAATCTTTATAATATTAAAACAAAGATCAATAAAACTTATCAAAAAAACAAAAATTTCATTTATAATATATTTTTCTTGCTCTTTTATGACGCATAGAGCTTTAAAAACTCCTTAATACAATCAAAATTCTTCAATTCTTATTCAATATCAAAATTGGAATTTCTTTCATAGTCTTACTATTAAATTAGTCCCTTCTTATTGGAGGGAACAGTCTGGTCTGGGAGTGTAGACATGGGGAGGGACACGGAGGGAGAAGAGGGTGAATTTAATTACTGTTCAACACAGATACAATAATCATATTAGACGGTACGTGAACTACAGTTCGTAATATGAATACATACATATGAATACGCATCACGATAATTCGTTCATTGGAGTTATTGGAAAGTTACACAAAAATATATTATTTTGGAAATGTCGTATCCTTAAAATAACAGGAGACTGATTCGTAAAGTTGCAAAAAAATATGCTCTGAAGTGTGAATATTTTGACTTTAGTATAAAATACGGTGACTAAATACAGATATTAAGAGTTTTTGGGATTATATTATATATATTTATACAGGGATAATAGAACCGCTCGAAACGCCACACTGACCACGTGACTTTCTTATCTATGGTTGATCTAAAAACACGAGAACTCACCTTCTCTGTCTTTATACGCCATCTAGTCAGTGATGGCATAGGGGATAGGCATGATTTTTTTAAATTATTTTATTATATTCCTCTTGTTGCATATAAACATAAAAAACAGTTTTTAATTTTTTTTTTTTAATTTAAAGGCTTAAAAAAATCATAAATGTATTTAGCGCGTGTGACGTCATACCCCTTCTAACTGACACATGACACTACTAGTCTACCCAGCATACATAGTCTGTTATGAACTTATTTGTTTGTATAACTTTTATAGGTTATGTAAAGTTAGAGTGATTTTAATTAAAATAAAGTTTAATTCTATAAAAACAATTTATACATGTTTACCGAATTAAATTTTATATTAAAATATATAAAATATGGAAGATCCAGGCCCCAGTACTTCGAAACATAGTCGAAAATAGTGTTTAGTACCAATGTACCCAAATAGTTCAATTAGAAATCCAAAAAAATAATTTATATCATTACCTGATGACGAAAAACAACAAAAAAGCTATGAGGCGAAAAAAGTAAACTTTATGTTTGTGCAGACCATTTTAATGTGAGTACATATATTTTATAAATTATTTTAATAATAAATGCGTGAAAAATTGTTTAAAAACAAATACAAAACTCTCAAACAATACAATATAAACACGTAAACATTATGTTTTGTCTGTATCTGTGACGTCAAACCCTTACAGTCTCAGTCGTATCTACTCGGCAACCTTCCCGGCGTGGTCGGCTTATTTAAAATTTACAATATTTTAATTAAAAAATTTGGCTATAATATTAATTAAAATGTGATTTTTGTTGTGTTAGGTGACATAACTAACATTAAAATATCAAAAAAATTTAGTTTTAAGGAAATATAAATTTTATGCGTATCCCCTATTCTAAATTTTCAGGAAGTGGTTCTATAAAGTCATGTGATATCTAGGAACTTATTCTGAATTTTTAAGAGTGAAAACAAATCACTTACTTCCATTTACATTTACACGAAAAAAATGTAAGAGCGTATTATTAATAACCTATAAAATAAATATACATTTGCAACACTGCAGGGCACGGCGCACGATTCAAAACTGAAGTCAGAGTAATTCATTTATTTTGTAATAATTCTAACAACCGGTTCCCTAAGGTTTCAATAATTTTAAGAATCGGTTCGCGAACCGTTCCGAATCGGTAGGATGACATCACTGCATCTAGGCGTTGAGCATCTATAATTTATTTATTTATGATTACATATTAGAAAAAAGCCAGTTAAACGAAGACACATTGGCGTAGTATTGGGAGAAGTATACCTGTTTCAAAAAAATAATTTTAGATTATTTTGAAATTAATATTATTAGCATTAAAATAGGGGACATTTCCGGGGGAAATTTAGTCGGGGTCACCACTTTTGATTCGGGGACCACGAATAATGAGAGTACCGCAAAAATACCAGCCGTTCCGAGATAATGTGTATTTTATAATAGATATGTCAAGGGTTCCGCGATCTTTGGAAAATTGTTCCGCGGCAAAATAAGTTTGAAAACCGCTGGCTAGTCTAAAGTGACTTAAAATTATAATAACTTATTTGACATAAGCATGAGTTATTTGAAAGTGCAAGAATAAATATTTAGCGCTTGTACCCATACGCTTGCTTTTGAATATTTTTTTTTTTAAATTAAATTTATATAAATTTATGTTAATTTAAGTATTTAGAGTCTCACTGATTACTTCGCATAAAATTTAAAAAAAAGCTAGTTTTATCAAAATACACAAAAAATCTTACAAAAAAATAAAACTGAAATAAATTTAATTTTTAGTGTTTCGATTCATTTAATATGCATTACTCTGATTTTTTCAGATTTTCCCCTGGGAATTTTTAGGAAAAATCACGAAATATTATTATCAAAAAATAGGTCAAAATCATTTTTATTTAAATTACTTTATATACATTAACTTTTATCTATCCTTACCGTTTGGCCACAATTTTTACCGTGCAGATACAGTCTGTTCCAAACGGTTAAGCGGAACTAAATTTTGCAATCTAGTTACTTTCATCGTTTAAATCGTGCTTTTCGACCGTTTTGTTTAAGCTTTGTAAATCATACTTACAATACACATTTTTTGTTAAGGTTAATATCATTTAAAATTGTCATTTTCTTTATATTTTGATTTTTTGTGTCATTCTTAATACAAATTTCCCATTTATTAATTTTTTTGTCATTAAAATATATTAAAAAAATAATTTTGACATAGGTAATTCGTTTCCATGGTTTCATTGTTGTAATTTTAAATTTTGACATTGCAACGTGAAAAATGAAATAACCCAAGCAAGGTCCCTTGTCGTGACAACCTAAAAGAACGAAATTCCCATTTAGTTCCGCCTAAGCGTTTGAAACAGACTGTAGACACATGAATGATGATATAAAGATTTCTTGGAAAATACGAAATTCTTAATAAAGACAACAAAACAAGATAACAGAAAATACAGAATAAAACAAAACAGAAAAAAATCATAATTCAAAATTCTTAGATTCTTGTATCTACAAAATACTAGAAAAGATTTTGTCATAGTTCTAAAGTTATAAGTTCTAAATTAGACTTTTTACAATTTTGTATGATTGCCATCTTTTACTGAGTGTACCAAAATTTAATCTTATATTTAAGGTTATCTGTTTTGGTTTCATTGAAAGATCAAATTAATTTAGATATTGTAGGTAATCTTTGTAAAGAATCTTTTAAATAGATATCGTCCTATTTGGCGTTATTAACCAAAAATACTGAATAAATTTTAACAAATTGTCCTTTTTTGTCCTTAAATATTTATTCATAAAAATGTTCATCATCGAAATATATTTTTCCGTCTCTAGTTAAAAAAACACATTTCCTGTAAAATTTGCAACAGTCCTACATTCGCAAATGATGGCTTCCAAACATAAAATTAATAAGGTTTCGTTCTACATGACGCTAGTAACCAAAACAACTACAAGCCAAATTTTTACGTTATCGTCCATTGAAATTAATTTAAAAAAAGAATGTTAGAAACGTTCTGTATAACAAGAAAAGCAAATATTTTAAAAACACGTTTTCCAAATTTCCGACTAAATTTTCCAAACTAATGTTAACTGCGGCTCTTGAGAATTCGTATTTATAAGTATGCGACTCTTTTGATCATGAATTTTGCCCACCACTGTGCTATAAATTTACAAAAATTTTCATTCTAATAATTACAATACGTCGCGAAAATCTAACAACTCAAAAGTGTAGCTAACACATAATATTGTAAAGCACTGATTTAGTTAAGAGCCAAAAATTTAAAGACATTTTCTGTAAAATAATGTCTATAATAAAAAACTAGTTATTTTCGCAGTTGGTAGTTTCCATATACAGTTCATAGACACACACATACACTCATAGAGATGAAACGTTAGATGGGGGTTGGGCTTAGAAATAAGAACCCTCTGAGAAGTGGTATGGGGGTAGTAACCCCATAAATCTATATAGTAAATCCACCCCTAATCTCCCCTTGATTACGACATAAGAATAAGACCATTGACAATGAAGCCCATTATAATTTTCATTCAAGGGTTAAGAAAACCAAATTAAAATTTAGATTATTAAAATACAAAAATTTAAAAACGTACCAAGTTAATAACAAAGCATTGGCATAGTAGCCAGAAATTTTTAACCTCCGTGGTTTTGATAAAAGTCCCACGTACGCAATCCTTTTTTGAAACTAAAATATGATCTATTACATTTCCCTATGATTGGTCAATTTATTACTATTTCTCGCGGAACCTCTAGAGATTTTTCGAGCAACCCTAGAGTTCTAGTAACCCCTGTTAAGAAACGCTACTTAGACCTTGACTTTATACTTTTAGACCTAGATAACTACCTAGCCTTTAAAAAATCGTAGCATCAATCTAAAAAATTACGCGCACGGTTTATAAATATAAATATGCCGTATAAATACGATGACCATGCGTCTTTTATTATAGAGGACAGTCTTTTTTCGAGCGTTGTCCTTTAGATTTATTTATTTTTCTAAAATCCGCTTTTTCCTCATTTGGATTTTTATTTAAAATACAGAAATTTAGCTTTATAATCATTGGGACATCACATTTGTAGAAATTAAGGAATTTGAATGTATCCTATTGCCATAGGCGCCCGCAAGGGGGGGCAAGATGTGTCAGTTCCCCCCCCCCCTGGATTTCGACCAATTACCAATTCGTATCTTAGAAAAAATATATATTATTTAAATATAAAATTCATAAAAAAGAACTATTGTTTATTATTATATTTTTGCTTTAGCAACTTTGGCTATTAGCCAGGATAGTTCTTATTTACTAAATCGATGGTTTTTAACTATAGAGAACACATTTTTAACTAGAAAATAAATGTTTATCCTCAGAGGGAATCGTTCCTAGACCCGCCACTTGGAAAACATTGTTCGAATATGACATCTGTATCTATGTTTTGGTCTTGCCCCCCCCTAGAATAATTTCTGCGGGCGCCTATGTTTATTGCTAGAAATTTCGTTGTGAATGATTGTTGAAAAAAACGTTACTTTTATATCAAATTGAAGAAATTTATTTATTGTGTGATATTAATTATTATTATTATTATTATTATTTGTGAATTATTTAACAAAATTTGCTTTATTGAAAATTATATAACTATTTAAAAACTTGACGCAATCTTGAAAACTATTCTACGCATATTTACGTACGGTCCGGCAAATTGTAGTTAAAGCTTAACTCTACAAATATTTTTTTATCCATTTTGTCCCCATCAAAAATCATTGTACTTGGTGGTCTATTTTTGGCCACATTTTGAATATACCGTGGTTCACATATAAATGGGTTAAAATGATTAAATTTTTGTAAAGAACACGTATACTAAGTGGAATTCCACTATCAAGTGCAGTATTTTTCATAAAAGGTTCAGAACTATAAGCAATTATATCATAAAAAATCAGCTGTGGCCACCACAGGACCGACCGCCATCCCAAACATGTTTAATTTATGTTGCTTTATCAAAAAATGTCTCAGAAAAAAGTTGTTAGTTATTGCTTTTATAGCAATTTTTGTTAAATAATTTTTTTCGAAATATTTCTCTGTTTGACCGATACGAGTAAACTATCATTTCTAGTTAACCGATTTTTACCAAAAGTTGATCAACTCGTGCCATTAATGTCGGAAGCTTAAATATGAAGTTTCATAAAAATCCTTTTAGCCAAATTTGCTCTGCACGTGTACACGGACCGACAGACAGACATCATGCTAAAAATAGTCAAAACGTTATGTAGGGACCTCAATTCGTGAAGATCCATCGAGATCTCAAAATGTCAAAATCGGTATGATCACAATACCTCCCTTATATATGTTGGCGGTCGGTAAAAATTATTTATTACCATATTTGAGCATTTCTGCACAAAACTATCTAAATATAAAAGTTATTTGAAACCCACAAAAGTAATATGAAAAATTGTTGTCTGTTACCTATTATTAAGTTGTTTTGCGACCAATATTATATTTTTTTACAATTAATATGTAAATTAATTGGTGTGTAGGTATGTATGTATATTCTCTTAAAACTAAAGAATGACTGCACCGATTTAAAGGAAAAGTATACCAGCATGTTCAAGGTATCGTTATTGATAAAATAGGCATATTTTTAGGACTTTCAGAGTTCTCGAATTTTTTAAAATAGTTAATATAAAGCGGAAACTTTAAATATATTTGGAAATAAATCTCTAAAAACATAAAAACTCTGTATTTAATTATCCTATGAGAGTTTGGTTTGCTCTAACCTGTTCAGAAAATCTTTCCACAGGTTTAGAACTATATTTTATGCCTTAAAACTTTATTTTTACTAACAAACACTCAGACAGAGCACCTGAGATTCGCATGAATGGTGTACTGCTCACGGTGTGTAAATAACCACGGGACATACAGACGTAAAGGAAGAGATAAAGTTTGAGTGAGATAACAGGCATTTCAGCTAGCTAGATTGACTTGTGTTTCATTAATTGCTTTTTCGATTACGATTGTTACTTTCATTGGAGATTTATTGAAGAATGCGTTCGTGCATCGTATTATTAGTTGTCTCTGATTTGTCATCGGCGAACACATCTGATGTAAAATGAAAAATTCCACCCATCTAGTTCTTAAATTTAATGTCTTTCCAAGTATTTTTATCAATTAATTCCACTATTTTATTCGGAAATCCTAACTTTTGAAGGATTTAAAGAGAATCGTTGTCTTTATGGATGATTGTTATATTGTCTATTACTTGTAATTAACAATAATTTCTTGTGCTTCAATAATCATGAAGCAAATACCTGTCAGGAACAGGATTAACGCTATACTTATACCGGATATGCGGCGGCGGACCAGCCTGGACTTGACGCCGCCCCCCGAGTTCGATAATAAACATGTGACTGAAAGATTCCGCAAGACACACTCGGAACACGTGCCACTGTTACTGACAACTAAGAAAATAATATATTGATATGACGTTATAATTGAACACTGCCATTAAATTAATAATTAATAAACGAACCACTACAGTACATATAATGCGACGAGATATTGGAGATAAAAAATTGATGTTCAGTGTGCCACTTCTGTAAGATGTAAAACAAATTCATAACAAAATATTAAAATTTATTAAGGCGATTAGTAATCAGTCAAATTTCTTGAACGTAGCGATTCATTTTTTTTTTTTTTTAATATTAAATACGAGTTTTTCCCTTAAATAAAATAAAAAATAAGTCAACAAATTATACTTTTTTAAATGTATGAGAATTGCGAATTTCCACCCTTTTCAGGGTTTTGTATTAAGAAAGGTGACCATATTATTTATTTCGAAATTCGGGACGGGGCTTATAGACGGGAGAGGGGGTTGTTAATTATTGAAATATAATTGTTTACTTAATTTTTTTAATACAAATTATATACAATAGATAATTATAATTTATAATAAATAAAAATTTCCAATCACAAATAATTAGCTTATATTATTAAAAGGAACATTATTAATATCACAGTATTTAAATGAATTCAAAATGTATTCATTTAAATTACTGAGTAGAAATTTTTTATATTTTTCCGAACTATGAATCTTTTTGAGGTCTTTTTTGCTTTGAAGCATTTTATAAAAATCCGCAATTATTACTTCATAGTTATTGAAAATAAGTACCTTTTCTAAAATTCGGGACAATTCGGAACGAAACACCCGAATTCGGGACTGTCCCGGAAAATTCGGGACGTATGGTCACCTTAGTATTAAGTCACATTGGCGGAGTGATAGTACTGACGTAGATCACGTGCAACAGAGATGTTTGGCTTCCGCGGCAAAATATACTCCTGTTACACTTATTTTTTTTATTTTTTCAAAAACGTATTTCTCACTATTAACAATGTGTTATTTGATAAATACTATAAATGATTTTTCATTTATAGTAGTGAAATTCATTCACTACTATAAATTCATTTCTCTTTGATACCTTAAAAAAAAGACGTATATAATAGGCTCCGCCTATTGATAGAGTACATGTGTGCAAGCTCCTTAAGAACTCAACTCAATTCCCAACTATTAAAATTTCATTTTATTTTTAATATCAAAAAGTCATTATGTACCTTAGTCATAAATACAAAAAATCCATGAAATTATTAGCCATAATTTAGCCATGAATTAAAAAAATAATTAATTTTGTTAAAAACAGAAAAACTGCAATATTTCCCAGAAAGGAAATCTTAAATGGTGCGGGGCAGTGATTTTTTAGTACATTTTTGGAAAATATCGTATTAAAAAAAATAAAATTGAAAAAATATTTTTTGTTCCTTAATATAAGAGCTTTCTTTTGATACCATACAATATTTTAAAAAAAATAGTAATTTAAGACACAAAAAATTGATATTTTTCGAAATACTAATCTGATCAAAAATTCCTCTTGACCTATTTCGGTACCAATCAATGTTTATTATAGAGATATTTTCTAGATTTTTAAATCAAGCTCTCTGGAACATAGGGTGGGGGACAAAAGGTTTTTGACAAATTTTTGGCTTAAATCCCATAAATTAAATTGATTTTTTTGCCGACCGGCGTAGAGTAGTGGTAACACACGTGCCTTGCGCTGCTAATGGAATTTTCATCGTGAAAAATAAGTATTTTCCTGGCTAAAATTGCTTTACCTTATACTGTTCACTTTTGTAAAAACAAACTAAGAGGAAATTTTGATTTCAATAGTTTGCACCTTTGAAATTGTATGTCATGTAATAAGAAATTATAAAAAATGTCACTTTCTTAATAAAGATCATAACCAATAAATCTAAAGTCTGTTTTACAGAGTAAAGAATATTTTTAATTGACATTTGAAGTCAGTAATACTGTCTAAAAGTAACCAAAATAACTAGTTCTGGTCTGTCCTTACAAAAGTGAACAGCATATTGAGGCATATTGAGGCAGCATACTAAAGGAATATTTTGGAACTTAACGGAATAGGACTATGTTGGATGTGGCTCATTTAATTGCATTGTTTGTATGTGTTAAAGTGAAAAAAACTTTAATAAAATGTCTTTAAAATCGCAACAGAAAATGTGAATAACTGCAATGTGAATTGTTGTGTATCAAATGGCAAATGTCAAAAATATCCTATTCCCATTGCCATTTTGTAAGCGACAACAGCGCCTCTATAGGTAATGTCACTTCTCAATAGCAACAAACATCATTTCAACATGTTTAAAATATTATTTGACAGAGCAAAATTTTAATAATAAAAATTCTGTGGACCATTAAAAAACTCAAAAACTAAAAATTTAAATAATAGAGGCATGTATCTATCGAATATTTTTAATAATGAAGAATATGTGATTCATCAATAAACTCAAAAACTTAAAAAAAAAAACATGAATTGTATACAACTTCTAAATAATCTAAATTTTTAAAATATAAATATTTTAAAAAAGTACATTTTAAGGAAAAATATCAACATTAGGTTTACAATATTTTTTACATAAAATTTTATTTTAGTTATTTTTATTAGAAAATCATTTTGATATAAATTTATCTTATTTTTATTCTTGAGACTTTATTTATAAAATAATAAATACAAACTAACTTTCTATTATGAACCTTTTCTAGATTTGTCATTTATTTTCTTAAGAAATATGGTCCTTCTAATAATAGTTAACTATTGGTTAACTGACGAACGTTCCGGTACAATTTTTTTAGCCACTGGTTTCAATAAAAGTAAGACGTAAAACATTAAGAAATGGCGTATTTACTACTGCGCGCGCATTGTAGGGTGAACTACCCCCTAGCTCAACCCTCGCTGTATAAAAGAAAAGGATTTATGTATTGGAAACTCAGTAAAAATCTTCAACCCTATTTCAACCTTAATATCCTATTCCATAAAAGCTAAAATCCTTTAATACATTTGCTATTTCTCAAGATAAAATGTATTTAAGTTGTTTACTAGTTTTTGAATACATTTTAAGTTCATGCTTTATTCATTTCTTGGCAGTAAAATTTTATGTTTTTTGAGGTTATGATTCTTAAAAATGATTTATTATTTGACAGTTAGAAAAACAATTTTGAATTATTATTTCTAGAACACAATGGACAACAAAAATATTACATTATTTGCAGTTTATTGCAGATATTAAATTATAGGAAACAAAATCTTGTCTTAGATTTATTTTTACCTAAAACAGTATAGGTCATTTCTTTGGTTTAGCCGGTACTACAGGCTATTCCAAACGTTTACGCGGAAGTAAATGGGAATTTCGTCATATATCTCTAATAATACCATAAGATATATTTTAAAGCGTTTTTTTTTTTTTTATAATTGCAAAAATATCATTCAAATCCAGACCTGGCAACACTGCAAGCGATCTTTTGTCACACAAGAGTATACCGCCTACAAAGACATTGTTTATATTGCGACTATATGAAAAACTAATAGATTCTCTATTAGAAATGGAATCCCAGCTCCCGGCCGGTTATTTATTTATTTCCCTAATCGATATTTGCAAAATAAATTTACGTACCTCTTCTCTGCCCATAACAAAATGTATCCATGTAAATATAAATATATTTTTTTAATCTTAGCTGAGATATTAAAGGAAAATCTTAATACTTGGCAAAATTTAGTCATAATGAAATGTTTCGAAAATCAATTACCGTTCCTTAATCTGTACTTAAAGAGCTTCCATTTAATATCCTCACAATAAAATTTAAATTAACAAAAAAAATTCTATAACACAAAAACTGTAATATTTTCCAAAAACGAAATCGTATAAAAAATTCCTTTCGTACGTTTCCGGTTCATAGTAATATACATTGCTTAGAATTTTTTCAGATTTTTAATTTAACCCCTTAAGGTTAAAAGGTGCGGGACACTGATTTTTAAGTACTTTTTTGGAAAAAATCGTATAAAAATAAAAAAATAAAATGAAAAACTACTTTGCGTTCCTTTATCTACGTCTTTTTTTTTGATACTGCACAATAAATTTTTAAAAAAATATTTTTTTTTCGACGACACAAAAAAATCAATATTTTGCGAAAAACCAATGTGATCAAAATTTCCTGTTGAACTATTCCGGTTCCCATCAATGTACATTATTGAGATTTTTTTCAGATTTTTAGTTCAACCCTTCTGGGAAATAGGGTGGGGGACAAAAGTTTTTTGCCATTATATTAACGAAAAACCCATAAAAAAGATTTTTCCAAAAATAAAAATTTGTTTGTGCATCCACGCATTAAGAGGTTTCATTTGATAACCCAGTCAAAATTTAAAAAAAATATTTATTTTTCCATTAAATACATATTTGTTTATATTTATCCCGCGCTGTATTTTTTTGAACTCTTTATAGTTTTCCTATATGTGGGTCAAAAAGTTACACCAGTATGCCAAATTTCAACTTTCTATATATAGCCGTTTGGCTACAATTTCTACCGTACAGACAGACAGACATATGAGTGACGTTATAAGGGATTTTTGGTGGTCATACCTACAAAACCCTTAAAAAGGGTCGACACATCCATAATACGAATGAGAAAATAAGCTCATAAGCTCTAAAATTCAAGTGTATTCCTTAAAAACACTAAAACCACGTGTTTTCTTAGTTGGGGGGGGGTCAAGCTCATGAAAACCTTTGGGTGCGGGTCTGTTGTCACGTAATTCAATTGACGCATTGGTTATTATTAAAATAAACTACCCTTTCATGTTAAGCCGTTAAAATAAACTATATCTTCTGGTTAAGGATTAATAAAAATCTATAATAAATATACCAGTACAGGGTCTAGAAAAGTGTACATACTTTAACACAGTACAATTGACGCATTGGTAAAATAAATCATATTAAAATAAATTAACTACCTTTTCATCTCAAGCAATCAGCAAATTATTTAAATCATTATTACAATTTTTTTTTTATATTTTAGGTTTAAGTTTGCAAAATAATGTAATATTTTTGTTGTAAATTTTTAAATATGTGTTCAACTTTTATTTTTTCAAATTTTTTATAATTTAATTATCAAAAAAAGTTTTATTTCTGAAGGGAATAAAATATAATTTTTAACTTTATAAACTTTTGAAAACTCGTTATTTTATAAGTTACCAGAAATTTATTTTATAAAAGTTCAAAAATGAATTTTAATAATAAATATGAATGTAAAATTTTGTTAATTTAGAGATATATGTCTTAAAAACTATTTTATGTAGTTATTGACACATTTAAAAAATTCCTTTTGCTTCAAAAATGCATAATATACTAAAATTTTTAAAAGTTGTCCGATCAAGGCCATGTGATTAAAATTATAACTAAAGTACTAATGTTTTTCTCTCTCTCTCACGCTGGCAGCGTAGTAAAAAAGGTTTTAGCTTTATTCTGAACCAATAGACTGAAACCTGATAGGCGTGGCTTAATTTACTTCGTACAGTTCACAATTGACCTTGATCGGACATCTTTTAAAAATTTACTACACCACAAAAGTATGGGAAGAATGAACAAACAGTTAAATAAGTTCATCGGAGACTGTAGAAACATTTAAAAAAACTCTATTTATTTGAGCAAAAGACATTTTTATTTGACTTACTGCGAAAATGCAGTTAAATGCATTAGTAAAATGTTTGGCTGCCAAAAAAGTGTAAAACAAATAACCCAATATACATGTGCTCTGCGTTGCTAAGGTCTCGGGTTTGAATCCCGTTCAGGCATGGAATTTTTTAAAAATAAGAATTGTTCTGGCTAATTGACGAAGCAGAAAAGTTCATAAAAATTTAAAAAAAATAAATAAAAATAACCCAATATATATATATAACATTTTAAAATAAACTTTTGATTATTTAAACAATTTTATTTGGCCTTGGTTTCAATTAGTTCACATAACCGAGCGTCTATTGTATATATTTTTTATAATTATTCGGCTACATAAAACTGGTTTGCGAACCAATCCGGTAATATATCACGTAAGGTAATACTCGCTTGAAATTTACGTGTCACGAACCATATTGCAATCTTCATAAAAACCACACGGAGCATGCTACGAGCATAAACAAAAAAAAAAATTTTACTTGGAGTATTCTAAATACACAAATTAACCCATTTTATACAAAGTTATAATTTATTCTACGAAAAATTACTTACGAACATTCTTCCTGGGAACCACCCGAGAGTAAAGCATGCTACGAGCATAAAAAAAAAAATAGTTAATGGGTACCTACTACAAAATCCCATTTTAAGCAAAATTAAAATTTATTCTACGAAAAATTACTCACGAACATATTACAACAATCCTGTGAACCACTCAAGAGTGGAGCATGCTACGAGCATAAACACAAATTAAAATTTTAGTTTATGGTTAAGGGTATTTTAAATATACAATATAACCCATTTTATGCAAATATATATGCAAATTACTCCGACATTACTGGGTTACGATATGTTAAGTAAAGATAATATTTCATATTGTAGTTTTATTAAATTTTTGTTAAAAGTATATACAAGACACAAAAAATCTTGAACAAGCTAAACTGCTGGCGAAATATGTCGAAAAATAATTAAAGAAATTTATTAACTAATATTTATCTGCTCTACGTTATATAAAATTTGTATTAAACATCATTGCAAGCGTCAAAAGTTCCTAGAACACCTCCAAACAAATTCAGCGAATTCCTTTGTGTTCGCATCAAAAACCGACACGAAGCGGATTAAGTCAAGTACTTTGCGATCTGCTCAGATGTGCGTGATCTCTTAAAATTACACCAAAATTTTACACAGTGTATTACCTTACGCGATATATTACAGAATCAGGTCGCTAATATAGGCCCAGTTTTAGGTTTCATAAACTATATAAAATAGTTTTTAAAACAACAAATAATTTAAAAAGATATTGTTAAACATATGTACAATATTTGGAAAATGTCATGCATTAATTTATTTATTTAATTAAAATTAATTTCATTTAAATGAGGGGCCTATTTCCAAAATGTCACATGTCTATTTTTCAAAATAGAGTAATCAGGAAAAACATGGCCATTTTTCAAATACTCTCTATTCACGAAAAATGTAATTATAAATTACTTAGGCCTGGTTTTTCCACCTTCAGGTGAACCTCTAGGTAACTATTTGACAGATAAGGTTATCTGGAACTTCATCTGCTGAATAAATGTCAATACCAGTAAATTCAGTACGTCAGTCTCATTATCCGTTAGATAACTATCCGATAGATAAATTTGTATTGAAAGACGAGATATTTATTCAACACAGAAAGTATCACATAACCTAATTTGTCAGATAGTTACCTAGAGCAGTGTTTCTCATCCAAACGCACCGCGGACCAGTATAATATATAATTTTCTAACGCGGACTAATAATAATTGTTGGTTCATTTTTTGCAAGAAAACAAATATATTTAATGTACTACAACGGTTCTTAAACTGGGGTTCGCGGACCTTTGGGGTCTGCCATTACCGGGGTCCGCGAAACAATTTTGACATTAACTTTACATCCCCTAACTTTTCGCTATTATTCAAATAACTTATTTAATAAAAATCCTACATGGTCAAGACTTTTCATATTTGTTGTTATCTAACTAGTTATTGACATAACTAAACAATAATTAATAAAAATTTAATTATTTTTATTCAACTGCAAATTATTTACAGAAAACATATTATAATAAGATCTATTTGACCAATATTTGACCAAGAAATGTTTGTATGAGTTTAACGTATTATAATTTGTAACTTTTTTAATTCTTTTTACTACTGTTTTTATTCATTTTATGTTTTTAATTCTATATGCTAATAAAAATGTTCATCTCTATAAATGCACAAGACTGTTTAATAAAAAAGCCAGCGATACATTTCTACCAATATTTATTATAACGTAGTGCCTATGAGATTATGGAGCCAGAAATTAAGTCTCAAGACAACGTAAAATGCCTAGGGTTGGAATGGGATCCGCAAAAAAAAAATTTTCAAGAGGGGGTCCTCAGGCTACATAAGTTTAAGAACCCCTGTACTACTAAATACATTTATTTTATTTGTAGAATATCGCAGAAAGTTTACAGAAAATAAACAAAATATAAATTATTTACATAAAAATGTGCGTAAAAAAATGCAAAAAACACATATAAAAACTTTCGCGGACCACTACAATTTTTTGGGGATAACTGGTGGTCCGCGGACCACCTGTTGAGAAACACTGACCTAGAGGTTTACCTGAAGGAAAAGACTGGGTCTTAAAGTTGCTTTTTTTAAATCAGCAATTTATTTAATTTCAGCCATTTCATTTATTAGCATCAACATTTATTAAGGTTTCTAGGTCGATTTGGAAAGAAATTATATATTTTCTTTTCAATGAGGTGGTATTAATGTTGTCAATAAAACAATAACATAAAAATTTTGAAAATTGGACATGAGATGTTTTGGAAATATGTTCTTCAAATAATTTTTTTGTAAAAAAATGTTTCGCTCAAAATTTATTGCATAATTTTATTCCGAATATTTTTTTCTTTATTGTATTTATTTTTTTCTATTCTGTATTATTTTTTTCTATTTCTGTATTATTTATTTGTTAAAATTTAATAAATTATATCAAATTCTGTTAATAAACCACATACCGTATCAAATGTTGTTTAGTCGCATCCCGAAGGAGCAGCTGCGTAAAAAAACCGGTTGAACGTTTTAGAGTTTTAACGGTGGTTAATATTGAATCCAGATGGTCCAGCGGATACTGGACATCCGCGGGAACATCTGGATAACACACCTGAAATACTGGTTTCAGGACAAGATATAATTTTTTAGTTTAGTTCAAGTTTTGACTCATAACTGCTGAAAGTTAAGGTAAGCTATGCATTTATATTTTAGATTAAATCTTTGAAAATTAAAATGTAATGTTGATCACTTCATAGAGCTCACATTCCAGTAAATAGACTAAGGACTTATAGGACTAGGTATAAGAAATTATACGGTTGTACTTAATACGCCGATATTTTCTAAAAAAATTGTTATTTATTTGGAAATTTTGTAAAGTTTTGTTGGTAAAGCAGCGTTGAATATCTTCTCCTGAGTATTGAGAATATTCTTGTAGCTTAAACCATAATTGCAGAACTTATCAGAGTGCTAAATGCAACAGTAGAGTGTAGTTGTAATGTTGCCATTCGGAACTTGTGCGGCTTTAACTCCGGACTGTTCCCTAGTCCAGTTCCAGTCTGCCGGAGACCGGAGCCCGAAGCCCGGAGCCGCTCTCAATACACATGGTGATTATGAAGTATTATGCAAATGACAGAGAAAGATTCTAACAGTCTACGAACCTGAAAGTTATCTAAACTAGGATTTGTGTCTTAAGTATGTTTACATTTGGGACTGACTGTCTGCGCTGATCATCAGTTGATAATACAACTGCATACAGGCATGTTGGACCAAACTATAAGAAGTAAGAAGCTAACATAATACTGGATGTCTAGATATATTTATCACATCAAAATCAACAGTTTTTTTGTTAAACATTTCTATTCATTATTTGAGAACAAAGAGCTTCCATTTAATTTTTTAAAACCATATTTAAATAATTTGCCAAATATCCCAGCATCTTTTTTCTGCATTTGTTTCGTATTCAAGTCTTCATTAGATTAATAAGAAATATTTTACAGTGTAAAGTGTAGTGTGGTGTGGTGCGAGTAACTCAGTTCGCAACTATTAAAAAAATATATTATTTTTTAAATATTTTTAATTCCAAAAAAATACACGTACTATCTTAGCTATAAATACAAAAAATCCATAACATTATTAGCCATAATTTAGCCATGAGTTAAAAAAATAATTAATATTGTCAAAAACACAAAAACTGCCATATTTTTCAAAAACACAATTTGATCAAAAATTCCTCTCGTACGTTTCCGGCTCAGATACATTATACCTATAATTTTTTCAGATTTTTAGTGTAACCCCTTTTGGTAAATTCGTGCCAAAAGAAACGAATTTCAAAAAACTATCTATCGTTCCTGAATCTATGTCTTAAGGGCTTTCTTTTGATACCACACTATAAATTATTATTAAATATTTTTTTTTATCAACACAAAAAATCTACATTTTTTGAAAAACTTATCTGATCAAAAATTCCTGTTGAACTATTCCGGTTCTCATCAATGTTCATTACGGAGACTTTTTTCAGATTTTTAGATCAATCACTCTGGGAGATAGGGTACGGGACAAAAGTTTTTTTAACACATTTTTGGCAAAAAAACAATAAAAAACATTGACTTTTCAAAAATAAAAATTTGTACATTCACGCATTAAGAGGTTTCATTTGATACCCCACTCAAAATTAAAAAAAAAAAATGTTTTCCCATTAAATACATATTTGTTTATATTTATCCCGCGCTGTATTTTTTGAACTCTCTATAGTTTTCCTATATGTGGGTCAAAAAGTTTGCCAAATTTCAACTTTCTATGTTCAGCCATTTGGCTACAATTTCTACCGTATACACAGACAGACAGACAGACAGACACATGAGTGACGTTATAAGAGTTTTTTGGTGGTCATACCTACAAAACCCTAATAACAGCGTTCCGCAACCATTGGGGCACGACCCAATTTTGGGTAGTGGAAATTTAAAAATGGGTATGACTTGCGACCACTTATGTATATGAAAAAAATATATATATAGAAATTGACTTCAAAGCATTGACACAACGTTGAGGATTGCATTAACTAAATCAATTGAAGCAAGAATAGACAATTTGGTGAACGAGAATCAAGGGCAGAAGAGCCATTAGTGTGTACTGGTATAAAATTATTATATGTTTATAAAATAAAATTATTGTCCTGCACTTGCATCATTTTTTTCCATCGCACATGGGTCGCTTTATAATTTTGTTATTATTTTTGGGTCGATAGACACCAAAGGTTGCGGAACGTTGGTATATAATATGTTTGGTCCATAATTCTAGCAAACTATATCTTACGAACCAAGATGTATATTCGTTTAAATTACAGCACCCTATTTCAATCAAAGACTACGATTTACCATCTTGTTATTAAGCAACTTCCGTCATCTTGAAAATGGAATAAATTACCCCTTTCATCATCCCTCTCCCCCGTCCCGTTATTCCCCTCCCTGGACGGCCGCGGCTGAGAAATATCTCAAGTTTCTCACCCTTCAGATATTGGCAAATGTCTCAACAATGCGAGCTATGCAATAATATACATCGATTGTATAGACATTACTTAATGGTAGAAATTTTGATAAATGCCCACTGAGAAGTTGTTGTAAGGATATTAATATTATAATCAATATTTGTTTCCGAAGAATGACTAACAAGGAAAAGTTTTAGGGTACGGAATTTAATTATTGATAATTTCTGGTTGAGAAAATTTTGACCAATTAGGGGGTAATCATATAATTATTTCAATCAATTGACATTCAATAGAATTTTGAGGAAAGATGATAAAAATAAAATTATGTTCACAAAATATTCACCATAAGAAAATATGAAAAATTAAGTCGTTGGTAGTATCACTGTCCAGTATCATTTTATTGTCAATTGACATGTCCAAGTTTGAGATTATATTAAAAATAAAATTTGTAAAATGTTCGAATCAAGATTGAGTGTATGAAATATACCCCATTAAAAATAGGATAGTTCAAAATATATTTTATTTTTGTTTAAGATACAAACTCGAAGTAACAGATTAACAATTGATTACTGACAAAAACAGAGCCGGCGCTGACGGGCATGCAGTGCATGCGGGCGCCACTGCGAGGGAGGCGCTAAATGGTCAAATGAATAAGATAGTGAAATGTAAATTTAGAAGTGAGGATCTTTTTTTTAGGTCTTGACTTGAAATTAAGAGGTGAGGACCTTTTTTTTAGGTCTTCACTTGACATTGAGAAGTGAGAACTTTTTTTTGGTCTTCACTTGAAATTTAGAAGGACCTTTTTTTAAGGTCTTCACTTAAAATGTAAAAGTGAGAACCTTTTTTGTTCCATATCTTCACTTCAAATTTAGAAAGGAAGATCTCGAAAAAAGCTAATGGGGCGCTCAATTAAACATTGTCTACGGGCTCCGCAGACCCTTACGCCGGCTCTGCCTATTAGTTACTAGTTTTATGTATATATATCAGTCACATGTGTTAATATGTTCATTCTGAAAATGGACTAGTCAGCCGAAATACGTATAATTACAATACATTAAATTTTTTGAAACAATAAGCGAGTGTTTTTAATTTAGCCTTATTCAAAATGTTTCAACGAGTGCTTTCAACCAATTCAATTAACATTATTATTCTTCTATGTTCCGGTGTAAAAGTTGTGATGTGTTTGCTTAAACAATGCAGGATCCTCTTCAAGTGTTGCATGTGTCTAATCTACATGATGATGTATTATTACATAAGCTTTTAATATTCGCCATGGTATCATTGAAAAAAACATCCAATAAATTTTCCAAAGTATACTTCTGTAACTTAACAACAACAGAAAAATGTGCAACACAAACTGTTGGGAACAGCAATGAATAAATTACTAGTCAATAACATGGCGGTCGAGCTACCCCTTGTAGGTCCCCCTGTAGGGGTGAATTGAGGGGATGTATAGATTAGGAGCAAAGTCTCTCGAGGGCACTTCTCCGACTCGTCTTACATCCTCCGTATCTTTGCTAATAGCGCGGCATAGGCCGGCTACTGCTACAGCCGACTACGACTGCTTCTACTGAAATATACATAAAACGGAATGATGGCAAGATTCCCCCTGAGTAGTTTAACCATTGTCTTGTTTTGATTGCTTTGCTTATGTGTTTATTAGTTATTACTGTTTGTTGTTTATGGTTGGGTTTAATGTGCAATATTAGATAGATTGGCTTGTTACTAAACCAAACTAAATCATCATCTTGGAATTTACTATAACGAAAACGAGTTAAATTCTTAGTTTAATATTTCTTACTTATATCATCTATGGCTATAAGCCTCTTTATAACTAATTTATGTAAATAAATATTAGATACCAACATGGAAGTCGAATATTATTCAAAACTAATTGGCGTGATTTACAGACCAATTCTGTAACTCAGTTACTATGATCATTGTAACTAAAATTGTCCCTATGAGCAAGGTCAGTTACTATCATGAATGAAAGTCATTATACTTTTTATAATATTTTATCTTGTCGTAACGTTACTACACAGTAAATTTTTACAGAATTAATCTGTTAGTCTATCTTCATACTGTTTTTGTTAAGGTACACTAAAAAATTGATGTGAAGTGTGAATTTTCACACACTTTAGGGTTTTGCAGGTATTTAGTAAGTGAATGATGATTATTTGGGATGCCAAAACAAATTTTATGTTAAAATATTTTTTTTGTTAATTTTAATTCTAATGCCCGATACCATTATTTAGGTTTCTAAATATGTGCAGTATTTATTTTTTTTTATATATAGCAAGGTTCATTAAGATTTTGAAAATTGCGCCTCCATTGCTTGTTATAAGTTATAAGCTCCGCCTCTCTGATTTTGTATACATTCAAATATAGAATTAAATTATAATTTTAACACTTCCCACTGGTTATTAAATTTACGCTTTTAAAAATTAAATGCAACATTTACCAAAATATAACTAGAATTTTGACAAAATAATTTAAACAAAATAAAAATACAAAAAAAAACAGAAAAAATAAAATTGACACGAATTGAACTATAGTTTGCAAATTAGTAAGCGAGAGCGCTACCCATTAGACTACGTGTGCTTACTTATTTACTGTGTTACATAGCGAATTAAATAGTTCACATATTTTAGTTAAAAACACAAAAAATGCGTTAATTTTAGAAAACATAATCTGATCAAAAATACTTGTTGTGCTATTCCGGTTCACACCCATGTACATTACTTAGAATTTTTTCAGATTTTTAGTTTAAATCATCTGGGCTACAGGGTGTGGGACAAAAAATTTTCTTTGCACTTGTTTGGCAAAAATCGCATCAAAATAATTTATTTTGCAAAAATAAAATTTTGATCCACGTTAATCCACGTACTAAGGGCTTTCATTTGATACCCTACTCAGATTTTTAAAAATATTTTTTTTTTCGATGAGCACATATTTGTTTATATTTTTAGGGGGGTATGTTTTTTTAGATGTTTTAGTATTTTTCGTACGTGCGGGTCAAAGAGTTGTATAAGCATGCCAAATTTCAACTCTCTAGGTTTAGCCGTTTGGCTACAATTTTTACCGAACAGACAAAAGACAGACGACAAAATGACGGTATAAGGGTTTTTTGGTCATACCTACAAGGGTTTTGTAGGTATTGTAAAAACGAATATAGCCAATTTTATTTTATTCTTAATATAGATTTATTTATTTCACTCAAGTTTTACTAGCTACAATGTGGTCTTTCGACGAAATAGTCAAAATGAAACTAAATAAATCATTTCCGTTATTTTTCAGAATAATTTAAAACCTTTGAAAGTATGAACTAATAGCTAGAGTAATATCTCCAAAATGACCAATATTGGATTATGGTAAATTTTCTTCTGGCATTCTTCACTCTTGTTTTCAATACGCTTTTAATAATTATTGTATATAACTGTGATTGTATTACTAAAAGCTGATTTTTTTTAGTTTCATGATCTGAACTATAATTAAATCCGCTTCTATGTAATCCTGATCTTATTTCTGTAATCTGGCAATGCTCCATATCTAAGACAAGGGACAAAAACTTTAGTTTCTGGCTTTGGTCTGTCTTTACGATTCCGCTTAAGTTGGCTGCTGGGATGAATTAATTACAGTTCGGCTTTATTATAGCGTCGCGGCGGCTAGCATCGGGACGCCTACCGTCTACTGATTTATGCACTATGGTTGGATTAATTTTTTGTCTTTGAAGATTAAATTTAAAGGTCCCGACAGAAAAGATTCTATTTAGGAAACGGTATTACTTTCACAAGAAAGTTTAATTAAGTCACTAAATTTTATTTTGTTTAATTTGCCGACATTTTATAATACATTCTGATTTGTTTTGACACTTATGTTAACATATCTATCTTATAGCTCTTTTTAGGGTTTTGTAGGTATAACCAAAAAACCCTTATACCGTCATTTTGTTGTCTGTCTGTCTGTCTGTCTGTCTGTCCGTCTGTCTGTCTGTCTGTCTGTTCGGTAAAAACTGTAGCCAAACGGCTAAACCTAGAGAGTTGAAATTTGGCATGCTTATACAACTCTTTGACCCGCACATAGCTAAAATACTAAAACATCTAAAAAACATATCCCCCTAAAAATATAAACAAAAATGTGCCCATCGAAACTAAAATATTTTTTTTAAATTCTGAGTAGGGTATCAAATGAAAGCCCTTAGTACGTGGATTAACGATCAAATTTTTATTTTTGCAAAATAAATTATTTTGATGCGATTTTTCCAAAATTGTGCAAAAAAAATTTGGTCCCACACCTTGTAGCCCAGATGGTTTAAACTAAAAATCTAAAAAAATTCTAAGTAATGTTTATTGGTGTGAACCGAAATAGTACAACAGGAATTTTTGATCAGATTATGTTTTCGGAAAATAACGCATTTTTTGTGGTTTTTGGTTCACAAAGTTCAAAAGTTATACCAATGTAAGACACCCACATGCAAGGCGTACGATAGCGTAGTGGTTAGAGCACTGGTGTCGTAAGCTAAAATTCGCTGAAACGAAGGGTTTCGAGTACGGAGTGAATTTTATTTTTTCTGTTTTTTTTTGCATTTTTATGTTGAAATTATTTTGTCAAAATTCTAGTTATATTTTGACAAATGTTTCATTTAATTAAAAAGAGCGTAAATTTAATAACCAGTCTTATTATATGATTAACAGACGATAAATAATTTTAAAAATATCGTTCATTTTGCCGTGATTACTACAAAGTAAAATTTGTCCTACACACTCAGCATGCCGCCTTCACTTATTATATACCTGCGAAACCCTGAAATGTGTGAATATTCACACTTCACATCAATTTTTTATTTAGTTTGTTGTTTATTTAGCAGTTTTGTGTTTAGTTATATATTTTCTTATAAATTTTCTTATTTGATTTTATGTGTACTGCATAGTTTTGAGGTTATATTCAACATATTTTTATTTTCTTTTCTTTGATCATATTTTTGGATCACATCAGTCCGTTGTAGGACTATTTTGCCTATTAGAATAGTTTATTTGTTTCTATTCTGTTCTTATTCTTATATTTTTATTTCATTTCGATACAAGTGACAGCGTACAAATATTACATTCGTTAAATAGATGAATGTAAACGTACTAAACCTGACGTCACATTTTTTTTGTGACGTTTTAAGTGACGCAACTGCACTGTTTCGGCGATTTCCCTATAATTGAATAGTATACGGCAAAAACAGATCCTACAGCCCAAAATTCTAAATGATATGATTCTATTTCGTAAAGTAGGTTTTAGCTGTTGAATATTCATATTTTTAATAATCAAATCTATGCAAAACAGTTCTAAATAAACCACAGTCCATTAGTGTATCGTATAGGGACGTTTTATACAAATTTAAACAGAGTAAAATGTGCGAAGAAACAATATTAATGCACGCATCCGTTGCGGCCAACAGCGTGTCTTGCCATAAGAGCCCTTTACTTGCTCTTACGACTTCAAAGGATTCCTTTGACGGTAATTTACGAGCACTCTCCCGAGGGTAGCCCCGTATTCACTCTCCTTAACTCGCGAGACCCTACGGTAAGGTGTGATCCTACAGTTTTGACGGTAAGATCTTCTGCATATGACAGCTATACAAGTTATACTATCATTTTTTTATTACAAGTTAAACAACTGTTGAAAATATTTTTTGGGGATTAGGGTTAAAGCGAAAGTTATTTAACCCGTATCTAGTTAAACTTTGAGGTTATGTTATAGTTTGAAAAGTTTTAAACCAAATAGTAACAAAAAAATAAATGTTTGACTTAAGAAAATTAATCAAAATAAGACAGTTATACAAGGTGTCTCAAAAGAAATTTTATATTTATTTAGCTTACTGCGTGAACGCAACGTATCCGAGGGGCGCGGGGGTGATGTCAATCGGTAGCCTGGCTCTTGGGAATTCAATCGCTATGGAGCGTTTCTCGGGAGCAGACCGCGCGTTATGCGTGCAAGAGTTTTACAAAAACGGTGATTCGGCGACTGTAGCGCGTAAAAAATTCTGCAGTATTCGAGGTTTTCGCCACTTAAATGATTCGCCAAGTATTCCTCTCATTCGACATTGGGTTAAAAAGTTTGAAGAGACTGGTACAACGCTGGATAAATCAAAATCCGGGCGACCTAGGTCATCAAGAATGGTAGAAAACGTGGAGAATGTTAATCAGTCTGTTCGTGACGACCCGAACCTTTCAATTCGGAAGCGCGCAAGTGCTTTAAATGTTCATAGATCATCATTACATCGCATTATGCACAAAGACCTAAAGCTGCACCCCTACAAAATTCAATTGGTGCAAGAATTAAAGCCCCAAGATGCCAGTCAGAGGCTTAATTTCGTAAATCAGGTGATTGAGCGATTTTCAACGTTTACCAACATTTTGTTTTCGGATGAAGCTCATTTTCATCTTAATGGCCACGTAAATAAGCAGAACTGCCGCTACTGGAGTGCAACGAATCCGAAACGCAAACATCAGAAACCCCATCATTCGCCTAAAGTGACCGTATGGGCTGCGATGTCGGCGCGAGGAATTATCGGCCCTTACTTTTTTGAAGACGAAAGGGGGCGTGCAGTTATAGTGAATTCAGAGCGTTATGTGGAGATGTTAGACAACTTCTTGGTACCTGAACTGCAAAACTTTCCTGGCTATATATAACCAAAGAACATGGTTCCAACCGGACGGAGCAACTTCACACACGTCCAATATGTCTCTGCCACGTGTTCGTGAAATTTTCTCAGGCAAATTGATCTCCCGGAGACGTGACATAAATTGGCCTCCACACAGTCCAGATTTAACCCCTATGGACTTTTTCCTATGGGGTTATCTTAAATCTAAAGTTTACGCCAATAAACCGACTTCACTGGCGCATTTGAAAGAAAATATCCGTCACGAAATGGCAGCCATCCCTGAGTCCACCTGCCGAGACGTCATAAGTAATTTTACTGTTCGATTAAATGAGTGCCGAGAACGCGAGGGTCTACATTTAGACGATATTATTTTTAAGAAATAAATCCCCAAAAAGTTTTTTTTAATAATTAATAAATATTTTTTCTATATACGGCTTACTTTTTTTTTTTAATCGATCCACTAAATAAAAATTTCTTTTGAGACACCTTGTATATGGTAAATATATTAGTAAAAAGTAAAAATCTCTGCCTGAAGAAGTGGAAGTTTTTAAATATATCAACTGATGATTTAGGCAAATTTTGGGTGGGCTAAGTAGCTTTATTATATTTTTTTTTGGACGTAAAAAATCATTTTTAAAAGTAGCTTGTTTGCGTTGCATTTTGCATTTGCTCGTTGAATTTTATGCAAGTTCACGTGGTTTAACCAAGCTACCTTATTCCAAAACTAAATAATTATAACTTCTCCTAATAGTCTTACATAGGATCTTACAAAATTCCTCCAGTATCCTATTCTACATGATCGAGTCTTGTAACACAAAGTCTGTAAGCCAACATAAGCTTGCATTTTAGTTGCAAAGTTTGGAACTGTAGTAATACCTTCCCTTATTCCATCAGCGGCACATCCGACGTCTCACGTAACCGCTCCACGTTCATCAAGGACAATACTACAATCCGCAAGATCCGGAGGACATTTGTAAAAACAATTTGAGGTCGTCTTAAACATCATGTCCTGTCTTTACGATAATTAGTTTCCGTAGCATTATCGGAGGGTTCTTAGACCGGATATGAGCGTAAAAACAGTTTGATGGTCACTGATTATTACTGTTTCACAATGCCAGATATTTAAGATTTAATACAATGGAAAAATATGACGTTTAAAAAGCAATTAGGTATGTGTAGTATAGAACAAGGACGGACCATATAAAAGTAAAAACATGTTGAAAGATTGATTTCTGTGCTGATTTATCGGCGCCTATAATTGCGCAATCTGATGAAAAATTCCTCTCTTACGTTTCCGGCTCAGATCAACATTACCTATATTTTTTTCGAAATTTTTAGTTTAACCCCTTCGGGATTTAGGGTGCAAAACAAGAACTTTTTAGCACATTTTTGGTAAAAAAAAAGTACTTATCGTTCCTGTTTTTACGTTTCAAGAGCTTTCTTTAGATACCAATAAATATAATATATTAAGTACATACATTTTTAAAAAACAATAATTTTTTTCATTAACACAAAAAATTGATATTTTTCGAAAAATTGATCTGATTAAAAATTCCTGTTGAACTATTCCGGTTCCCATCAATGTACATTATTGAGATTTTTTTCAGATTTTCAGATCAACCTCTCTGAGAGATAAGGTGGGGGAAAATAGTTTATTGACATTCTCAGTGAAAATCCCATAAAAAAAAATTATTTTTCAATAATTAAAGTCCGCCTCCCCCTTAAAGTTGATCTGAGCCCCAGTTACCCCCCCCCCCTCCTCGCCAGAATAGCTTGGAGAAAAATGTATTTGAGTGAGAACTTTTTTTAGGTCATCACATGTATTTTCATATGTAAACGATAAATAAATGATTTCAGATATTTACTGGCCCTCCCAAATTTGACTTAAAAATTCCCCCCCCCCCCATCGATTTTAAGAGCTAGCATCAACTAGAGATGGTACTTAAAGACGAAGAAATATAAATAATTTTCATTTATTTGCCTTGGATATACGGAGAAAACCTTTTGCACCACTGATCAGTAGCGCACCCCCCCCCCCTCTCCCAAAAAGGATGAAAATACCAAATTTTTTAATTTTTTATCAATACGGTCTTAGGTAAATATATAGATATGGATTTAAAAGTTTTTTTTTTAGATCACTTGTATTTCAGAAACAAGGAGCTTTTTTTTAGATCATCACTTTTATTTTGTCTACGCCCCCCCCCAATTCTTGGGTGCGCCACTGCCACTGATTGATCAATCCTTACAATAAATATAAATATTTTGAACTGTACCTGAATCTAATAATAGTATTGAAAAGGATGTGTCAATAAATCCACAAATTTTGGAAAGCAAGGCAATTCACTTAGTCCAAATTCAATTGGTAAAAATATTGAAACATTTAGATTGAGCAAATGATTTCCCTAATGGATAATAAAACGAATGGAAGTTATTCCACGAGGAGCTATTGCGGTCCTACTTCGTATTTTAACACAGTAAAAAAATTGTTAAATTATTTCAGCTGTATAAAAGTTCCTTTTCATAAATTCAGTCTGTAAAGTTATATAGTTCAAAGGTTTTGGTAGGGAACAACATTGATTCAAGTTTCTCATTACTCATCTATTAAGGACCGACTAAGTTGGGTGTGCATGGGGGGGAATGTTGCACAGAAGTGCTGGCAAGAACTGTTTTTCAGCGCAGTTTGCAAGTTTCCAGGAACCGGACAAGACAACTCTGATCAACTTTACCAACTGCTGATCACGAAAATTACTGAATGGGGACTATAATTTAAGAGCCAAGACTTGGTGTATAGTTTTGTATGTTGTATCGAAGAAAAAACTCGCAGTTGGCCATGGAAATTTTGAGCATTTACACACATCGGAAAAGTCTAGGGATATAAAAAAAATATATGAAAATAAATAGCGTATGATTTCTCTTGTACATTTATTGTATATATATTCTTACTCCTAGGCCTTGCGGCGTTCAGGGTATTAGCCATTACAAATAGAAATAAAATAAATAAAATAACCAAAACAATCCAAATTACATAACGTACAATACAGTACAATTCAATGTAAAATATATTACATTTTCTCATTTCTTTCTTCTTGCTCCAGTGTCCCTCTCTTTCTTCCTATTCGCATTCTGGTTTCCCTCTCCGTACATTTATTGTATTCTATCAATTAAAATACTCAATATAGTTCACAACAAAATAAGCAAAATGTTATTTATAAAAATAATAAATATATTTGAAAAACATTTTTTTTAATGTGCAAAATTGTAAAAAAATTGATGTGAAGTGTGAATTTTCAGACATTTCAGGGTTTCGCAGGTATTTAGTAAGTGAATGATGATTATTTGGGATGCCAAAACAAATTTTATGTTAAACTATTTTTTTGTTAATTTTAATTCGAATGCCTAATACCATTATTTAGGTTTCTAAATAAGTGCAGTATTTTTACCGAACAGACAGACAGACAGACAGACAGACAGACAGACAGACAGACAGACAGACAGACAGACAGACAGACGACAAAATGACGACGGATTTTTTTGGACATACCTACAAAACCCTAAAAAGAAACTCACAGTTGGCCATGGATATTTTTTACGCCTTAATTTTTTTTTTTTTTTTTTCTAAGTATTCGGCATGTAAGGGAGACATCCAGTGACGTTTCTCCTTATATATCACTTTCTTCAGATATGTGGTAGGTCATTTGACCAAAGTCTCTTTAACCTTCTGTTGTCAAGGTCATTTATTAAATTTCCCATAAGTTCATTTTCATGTCCAGTGAGTTCAAATCGCAACCAAATCAGTCAATAAATAAGTGAGTCATAGACTTTTTTAAAAATTGAAGGCCTCCTGAGGCCCCAGTTCTACATATATCCAATTTTGATTAACTACGTTTAAATATTAACTAATTCCACACCCCTGTGCCAAATCTCAGCGATATCGGTCAATAAGTAAGCGAGTTATACCCCTGATTCACTTTCGATAAAAGCTGGAGCATGATTTTGGAATTTTCAACGTCTTTCTGCATCAAAGGATTAATTTTGAGTTCTCATACCAAATTCCAACTAAATCTACTCTTAAATAAGCGAGTTATGGTAATTTTTTAACTTTGCGGGCCTCCTGACGCCCCTGTGCTTCATATATTCCGTTTTTGTGCACCCACGCTTAAAGATTACCTAATTCCACACCCCTGTGCCAAATCTCAGCGAAATCGGTCCATAAATAAACGAGTTATAGCCGTGCTCCACTTTCGGCCGAAACTGGAGCAGAATTTTTTATCAAAGTCCTAATTTGGCACTTTTAAGGGTATAAACAGAATCATCTCGACGTCCCGATTCCAGAAGTGTGATGTTTTTTAAAATCGGTTCATAAATAAAGGAGTTATAAGCATTTGAACTAGTTTTCAGTTAATCTGATCTAGTTCTCAGATTAATTTTAAGGAATTAGATCACCCACTTAATTAATGAGTTCACATACTACGTCATTTAATCCTGTTAATTGGTATTAAAACCGAATTTTTGATCGTTAATATTCGTATTTATCCGTCAGTTGCATTAATTCCAAAATTTAAAACTGGAGGCAGCAGAAGTCAAAGAAATTTAGGAATTATTTTTAAGTCTACGAAGGTCACAGGTGCAAGTTAATTAGTTTTCAATATATTAATTGGAGGCAGCAGGTGTCAATATTTAGATAATGTGTTGTCATTGAAGGTCAAAATGTTATTAGATTAATAAGTGATACGTAAAAAGCGTTATTTGAGATTTGAGTTGTTTAAATATCCACTTTCTACCAAAACTGGAGCAGATTTTTTTAAATTTTCTACATTTATCTACAATACAGAACTCATTTTAAACCCTCATACCAAAATCAGTGTAAAATTAAGACTTTTATTCCAGGGCCAAGTTCATTATTTTTTAATAAATTAAATGGAGACAGCAGGTGTCAACATACATATCTTAGAAAATGGCAAGCCGAATGGATAGAATTAGCTTCTGAAGGAAGTTGAGATGAGAAAAATAAAGGAAGTGATGAACAAAAAAAGAAGAAAGAGACTTTCGAAGCCGTAAGTCCGGATATATTTGCAACTGGTACCACTAATCTATCTTCATTTTATAAGGTTTGTATTTATTTTAAAACGTTTTGTTCCAAAAATATACTAGAAATATTACTGTCCCACAGCATTTAACCCTAAAGGGTGAATCAAAAAATCTAAAAAAATGTAAGTAATGCACATTGATCTGAACTGGAAACGTACGAAAAGAATTTTTGATCAGATTGTGTTTTTGACAAATTATATTAATAAATTAGGAGGCCATGTCTGTTTTTTTTTTTTAATTTTTATTTTTTAGGCCTCATATTTGGTTTCTACACGTTTCAGAGGGTTACAAGACGATTTACGCAAAAAAAATGTTTTTTTGTTTGTCTGTCCGAGATTCACACAAAAACGGTTACTCCAAACGATTAGGCGGAACTAGATTGGAAAATCTAGTAATTTTTACAGGTTGATTGAAGCTTTTGATCATTTTGTTCAGGAAAAACTTCAATATATAAAAAAATAGCTAATGACAACTTGCTTAATAAAAATTCCATTTAGTTCCGCCTAATCCTTTGGAATATATGTATTTTGACGTATTGGTAAGATGATAGAGTGTAAGCAGAATTCGAACATAGGCTAGAAGTAGGGTTACCAATCGTCCTACTTTAGTAGGACATGTCCTACAATTTACCTCCTTGTCCTTCGTCCTACCTACTGTTAAAAAATATCGGAAATGTCCTACTTTATAGTATTTTTACTTTTGAAGACGCCTCTACCGCTGAGTCGACGTTTGCCGATGAACGCGATCGAGGCATAACGTTTTGACTAAATGTCTATGATGTCATTAAGGATAAAGCTTTATTAAAAAAAAGCAGGTACATCTAAAAAATATGATTTTATTAAAAAAAAAAGGAAAATGTGAACTTCAACCAATAAACATATCTAATTATAGTTTTTATTACCATATATATTTAAACTTGATGGTTAATTATTTATTGGTTGTTTCTTATTAATTATATACAAAGAAAATTTAAAAAAATTTCTTATGATTTATTTTATATTTTTATGTCTAAAATGTGATTTTGTTAAATATAAAGAAAGATGTGAATAAACATATAATTTAATTTTCATAATAGTAGCATTACTTATTATTTATTGACTGTTTCTTGTTAATTATATGTTATGTTGGATCACATAATAAGGCCTGTTTTCATAATGAGGCCTTTTTGAAAATTTGTTTAATAATATATAATCTATAATAAAATGTTTTTATAGTATTATTAAACAAATTTTAAAAAAGGCCTCATTATGAAAAAAATGCCTTGCTATGAAAAAAAGGCCTAGTTATGGGATTTGAACTTAATTAGGTACCTATATATCTCGTAGCATATTAAAAATTAAAAAAAAAAAAAAAAAACTGTCCTACTGTGTCCTACTAAACCACTATTTTTAGTTGAAATATTCTACTCTGTCACGAGAGATATTTGGTAACCCTAGCTAGAAGGTATCTCAAAATGCTTATTCTAGGAGGGGTGTTTCGGGGTTAAAACTGTTTTATACCTTATAAAATTTTTTATACCTATATACCTCCCTTATTATTGACTTAACAGAAAAATATATGTAAAATATAAACAAAAATTGTAGTAAGAAAAAAAAAATCGTTTCTGTTCAAATAATTTATTCAATTAGATGAATATTTGAGGAGTTTGGAGGATTTGGGGGACAGGGCCGCATCTAGGTTATGGCGAGTGAGGCACTCGCCTTAGGCGCAAGTCGGTAAGGGCGCATAAATCTATCCGGCACCGTTTTTTTGGACATTATTTCGACCCAATCCTTTTTTATTTGGTTATGATCAAAGATGGAGGCACAAGACTGGTACTTTGCCTCAGGCACAGCAAACCATTTGTCCGGCTCTGATGGGGGGGGGGACCCTAAAACTAGAAATTACCGGTATTATCGACTTAACAGCAAAATCATATGTAACAAAAATAGTTTAAAATTAGAAAACAAATATTTTTATGTATTTTTTCATTTAGGTGATTATTTGGAGTGATACGGGGGGGGGGTACCTAAAGAAAACTTTTATAATATCTCACTTATTATTGACTTAACAGCAAAAATATATACAGTCTATTCCAAACGATTAGGCGGAACTAACCGGAATTTTCATTTTTGTAAGTTGTCAGTTAGCTTTTCCTGTAAAAAATGATCGAAAGCTTCAATCAATCGGTAAAAGTAACTAGAATTGAAAATCTAATTCCTCCTAAACCAAAGGAACAGACTTTATAACAAAAATGGTTTATAAAACAAATCAAATCAAAAAACAAATCTTTTATTTTTAAGCATTTTTTTATTAAGATGAATATTTGGGGAATATTAAGGTGCCCCCCACCTTAAAAATAAGATCTTGAAATATTTCACTTATTCCATTTTTCAGGAGTTTCATTTTCATTACTTAATCACTTCATTAACTTTTTTTTCTCTTCAATGAAGTTTTTAATAAGACGTATATTTGGGGAGCTATCGGTAGAGCTACCTATAAAATAAGTATTTTACTTATTATTTACTTAACATTGATTTTGATGTGATTATATGGGTAGAAAATATATTCCTAGACATCCAGAATTCAGATGGATTCTTATACTAAATACCTACAAAACCCGGAAAATTCACACTTTACTTAAATATTTTGTACATAGCTGTCTTATCCATTGGGCTTCTCAATTTCTTTGTTAATGGAAAAGTTATTAACAATATCACTTTGAAACATCTGGTACACAAGGGATCTCAAACATATGAGAGAATCATTGGACTTCTTATATGATGCAAGTAAACAAAAACAAGAGCTAAAACCAATATATAAAGTTAAATTAAAAGAATATAGCAATAGAATTAAAAAACAAAAAAGAGCAGAATATGACATGCGTATTGAATCCGCCTCAAACAAAATGAAAGCTACTTGGGATGTAATAAGGAAAGAAACATCAACCAACAATAAAAGTGCAACTTTTAAAGATGTTTTAATAACACCAAATGAATTTAATTCATATTTTTCATCGGTAGCGACAAATATTAGTGATGGTTTACCTCATACTGATGTAACTTATCACAATATGATTAATAACATTAAAATATCTTCCTGTTCGTTTTTTCTTACACCGGTCGACAAATATGAAATTAAAGACATTATATTAAATCTCTCAAACAGTAGCTCTTGTGATATATACAATATGACTAGTAAATTGTGTAAACTGTCTGTTGATATTATAACCAAACCTCTTGTTTATTTGATAAATAGTTCAATTGAGTCGGGAATCTATCCGGAACAATTAAAATGTTCAAAAGTTGTACCAATTTACAAAAAAGGAGATAAAAATATGCCTTCAAACTACCGACCTATAGCATTAACACCGGTTATATCAAAAATATTTGAAACCGCCCTAAAAAATCGATTAACAAACTTTCTAGAAAAAAATAAGTTGCTATCTGATCGTCAGTTTGGCTTTAGGCGGAAATTATCCACTACTAAAGCAGCTGAAAATCTGATAATGCAAATAATGGAAAATTTAGAAAATGGATTCCATACTGCTGCCACTTTTTGTGACTTAACTAAAGCATTTGATTGTGTCTCCCACTCTATATTGTGCAATAAATTAGACTACTATGGCATTAGAGGAGTTGCTAAAAAACTTCTAATGAGTTTCTTGTCAGAGAGAACTCAACATGTTTGCGTGAATAATACTTTCTCAACGGTTCAAAGAACAGACTTTGGAGTTCCTCAAGGTTCAATTTTGGGCCCGTTGCTCTTTATACTTTATATAAATGACCTGCCAGCAAACATGACCGCCAAAACAATATTATTTGCGGATGATAGTACCTTCATCATTAAAGGAGTCGACCAAAATGAGGCCATATTAAAGACAAAAAATACACATAATGACGCATTTACATGGTTCACTGCTAACAAACTTAGTATTAATAAAGAAAAGACACATGACGTAATATTCAGTCTTAACAGAAATTTTTCTAGAAATTCTGAATATTATGCCTGTACCAAGACTAAATTTCTAGGATTTATTTTAGACGTCAGACTATCGTGGAAAGATCATCTTTCTCACATTGCTGGTAAAATAAATTCCTATATTTACATGTTACGCAAAGTCTTGAACCATGTATCTGTGAAAACAGCGAAACTAGTATATAATTCCCATATACAGTCCAGTATAAAGTATGGTATAATACTATGGGGTACTTCCGTAGAGTGGAAAAGAATCTTTATACTGCAGAAAAGAGCTATTAGAGTATTAGCTAGGGTTAGGTCTAAAACTTCATGTAAACGGCTTTTCGTTGATTTTAAAATATTAACTCTACCGTCTATTTACATATTAGAGTTACTGCTGTATGTAAAAGAAAATCAACATGTCCTTGCAAAATGTGGCAGCAGTCATGGATATGAAACCAGAGGACGAGACAAACTCAAACTCCCCTTGGTCACATATAATATATCTAAAAAGTTACCATATCATATTGGCGCAAAGTTATTTAATAAATTGCCGATAACTATAAAAGAATTGTCTGCAAAACAATTCAAAAATGTTTTGAGAAACCATTTATTAAAGAAAGCTTACTACAGCATTGAAGAATATTTAGAGGATGACACTTCAAATATTATTATGTAAAATAAACATTTCTTTGTATTACATGCATGTTATAGTGACGTAAATTATGTATATTTTTTTGTACCTTAAATTTAAATAAATTTATTATTATTATTATTATTATTATTATTATCTACTCGACAGTGTCTAAGGAAAGAGGGAAATGGAAATAAAGAATAAAACACAAAATATTTTAATTATTTTATTAATCCTAAATTATATTTATACAAATGTGTGCATAAATTCAAAATTTTCCTGAACACTTTATGATATCTGACAGAATATCCAAAATTTTGTATAATTCTAAAAAGTACATTTTCTTATAAAAAGGTATTCTATCAGTCATACTAAGATCTTAGACTGTGTTTATATAAAAACCTCACAGTCTAATAGTAAAGCCGAGCACCCGAGGAAATTTAAAAAAAAAAAATCTAAAAAATAAATAAAAAGTACTGCACCTTGAATTAGAGCCTATATTGCGTCATTGTAATAAAAAATAAGTTAAAAGGGCTATTATTTTATTTATATTTTAAATAAATAACAATTTAATAGTGTTAAAATATTAAAACACCACTATATATGTTACAGAATTGATAATATTAATGGAAAAATTTGTATGCAGTCTTGAGAGTACGCATCATAGGTGGGTTCGGAAAGTAAGCTCGGAGTGCTCCGAATCTGTTTAGCTTCAGAGCTTTCGAGGAATCGAACGGTCTGGACTTAAACAGAGCGACTCGGAACACTCCCAAGCTTGCTTCCCGAACCCACTCCATATACCGATTGAGGAACGGAACCCATATCAGTGTGTTCTGTATATAACCGTTTAACCACTGAGTCAAGATATATAATATCTGTACCCCAAAATAAAAATATTAACTTAATTTTTTCATAAAATTAAAATTTTATTGTAAGATATATAATATTAAATTCTCTTTTAAATACAATTTTCTATTTGGTTTTATTTATCTTGGTACGAGAAAAATTGCTTTAATATTAAATCCTGTGCAAGCCTGTGGCTGCAAGCGTTAAATCGTTTGTACCTGCTATTTGAACGCTAGGCAGGGGTATGAACGTATGAGTTCAACTCCTGCTTATGTCAAATAATTTGTGTAAAAAATATTTATATAAATCACAGGTTCTGCTTAGCCGTTCGCAATCAGCTATAAACTGTACGTGCCTTTTAGTGTACGGTAAAATATGCACGTAATACTGACCATATTACTCCTGAATGTATACAGACAGTTTTTAATTCAAATTTCCCACAAAACGGTATTTTAAGTATGTAAACCGTTCTCGGTTAGCAACACCAAGTACTGTATTCTTATTCGAAATGGACTTTGTGTAAAAGAATAAGTAACTAGCGCCTCTATGCTTGAAAATACAACTAAAAAAAAATTATAAACAATTTTAAAAAGATTTCTTCTACGTCCACTCTTTTTAAAAGGTTGGCAATCACCCGTTAAAAGGTTGGCAATATTTTGTATTTTTATACAAAAGCTTGCACCCGAAGCATTCTTGGAGATTCTTCAACCAATGCTTGATATGTAATAAATTAAGCGATCCATCAAAAATGGTAATTCTCGTATTCCACATGTATAATTTTCACATTAATATCAAAAATCCTGCTAAAATGGTCTATGATATTACCAAAACTGAGTTAATCTATAGTAACTTAAAATTATTACATCTAATTGGTCTACTTTGGACTATATTTAAATACAATATGATCGAAAAAAATTCGTCTAGAAAGCCTTCAAATTTATTTAAAAAAATATTTAGTTGGCAATTCTTTTTATCGGTTTTGATTCATATCTAATGTACAGGCGGTTTTTTAGTTTAAGCGGAACTAGATATGAAAATATAGTAATTTTTAACAAACTTTTAATCATTTTGTTTAGCAAAATCCCACTTCATTAGTTAGAAAGTGAGACAACTTAAGAAAATTAAAATTCATTTTAGTTCTTCTTAAACGTTTAGAAACGAATTTATTTTGTCGAGAAGGACCCCGCCCCATATTATTTTCTGTATGCGCGCCTGTACTAGAGAAACACATTTTTTACTTTAGTTACTTTTGATAATATGTATTTTTCAGTTATAAGCGGTTCACTTTTGTAAGAACAAACTAAGAGGGAATTTTGTTTTCGATAGTTTGCACCTTTGAAGCTGTATGTCATGTTGGTATTAAAAAATGTCACTTTTTTAAAATGTCAATCCATTTGACATATGTCATAATGAAAAATGAATCTTAATTATAATGATCATAACCTTATCAACTTAAAGTCGGTTTTACAGTGTAAGGAATATTTTTAATTGACATTTAAAGTCAGTAACACACCATAAAAGTAACCAAAATAACCAGATCTAGTGTGTTCTTACAAAAGTGAACTGCTTATACAAAAAAATATATATAAGCTGTTCACTTTTGTAAGAACACACTAGATCTCGTTATTTTGGTTACTTTTATGGTGTGTTACTGACTTTAAATGTCAATTAAAAATATTCCTTACGCTGTAAAACCGACTTTAGGTTGATAAGGTTATGATCATTATAAATAAGATATCATTTTTCATTATGACATCTGTCAAATGCATCGACATTTTAAAAAAGTGACATTTTTTAATACCAACATGACATACAGCTTCAAAGGTGCAAACTATTGAAAACAAAATTCCCTCTTAGTTTGTTCTTACAAAAGTGAACCTCTTATATAAGCTGTTCATTTATGTAAGAACAAACTAAGAGGGAATTTTGTTTTCAATAGTTTGCACCTTTGAAGCTGTATGTCATGTTGGTATAAAAAAATGTCACTTTTTTAAAATGTCGATCCATTTGACATATGTCATAATGAAAAATGATATCTTAATTATAATGATCATAACCTTATCAACCTAAAGTTGGTTTTACAGTGTAAGGAATATTTTTAATTGACATTTAAAGTCAGTAACACACTATAAAAGTAACCAAAATAACCAGATTTAGTTTGTTCTTATAAAAGTGAACTGCTTATAACAAATATTTTTTTACAATTATGATTATTTTAAATATAACCTCAAACGCGGAGATCATTTGACAATAAACTGATATTGGCTAGTGATACTGCCAACATAATTTTTAAAAGAATATATTCCATAACTTCTTAATTTCTTAGAAGACTTTTTTCGATTATATTGCATTTTGCCTGTTAAAACATAAATTAATAAAAATATTTTGACAGAAAACTGCAAAATTAAAACAAAATATTTTTAATATCATTCAAATACATAGTAAAATACATAATATTATACAAAATCAAACACAACTATATCTCAAAAAATTGGCAATAATATTGGCATTCTAATATTTCCAAAAGTATATATTATAAATTAATTTTCTCATAATGACATACATACATATATACGAACGTAAATATGTAACTATATAAAAACATTTTCATCTTTAGACATCAACTTAATTCAAATTTTTCTGTGATATAGTTGTTAACTATAGAATACACTCGGTTTTGGTTTGCAGCATTGAATGGGTGCACTTTATGTTTATACTGTACAGATGATAAGTTTCATTTAAAGCCCGGCCAGCATTATTCTTGGATCTTCAACGCAAGCCTTGATCTTACGAAGGAACATTACTGCTTCACGGCCATCAATCAATCTGTGATCGTAGGTAAGAGCGACATACATCATTGGACGAATAACAACCTGCAATAAAGAAACAATAATATAAATTATTATTAATAAAAAACTAACAAAAGAAATATGTCATTTCCAGGTCATATATGAAACAATTGCATATATAGATAAACTAGCAGACATACCCACCGATGCTTGGAACAAAAATAATAATTTATCAAAAATATTTTAATTCGGAAAAATAAATGATTGATGCACAATCAAAAAATTCAAATTATTTCAATGATGGGTTAAATATCAACATATTAAGTGTACCGGAAAGTTTTTTCGTTTATTTAGTATTATTAAAATAGAAACAAATCGAAAGAAAAAAATGTACTTTATTGAGTAAAATACTCACCATTGTGATCTATAACACTCTGCAGCAGACTGTAGCAGATTTTTTTATGGTACTCATACAACATTAACCAGCATAAAAAATTCTTCCGCCATTTTAAAATGCAAGGGTTTAAAATGAAACGAAAACAATAATTAGGTACTCAAGATTACAGAGTTTAATCAACACGCAAAAGATGTCTGTTTAATTCAGCGAATAAGTCGTGACTAGTTCGCATATTGCACTAATAATAAAAACCAAAAAACTTTCCGGTACACTCGTTACCTTTGATTTTAGTTTTTTAATTTTAGAACGTTTAATTTATCAAAATAGTTTTACGTAGGGTTTTAACAATGTACGATCTCTCATCAATTGGTACGCTTAACATGTAAACAGTAATCATTCGGCAGTAGCAACATTTTTACTTTTACCGGTTTGTAACTTAGACAGCAATTCTATTACGCATGTCAAAAATAATTATGAGAAATGATAAGTAAAAGATCTAGTGTAATAAAACACAATATTGAAGGAAAGTTTCGATGTTAGTATTTAATATAATCAATAAAATGATATACAAATCATAAATAATCAAAACACAATTCAAAATTAATTTCAACTAAGCACAACTTGAATCTTTGAACCAGCAGTATTGTTAACCCGCTGGCACCACAATATTACCGTCTAACGATCAGACTGACCATAGTAGCGTCTACCAATACACGCATTAATTTATTTACTATGATGTTCTTTCTGTGAATACTTCTGATCTATAAATGATAGGTACATAGGTCAAACGGCTTTTTTTAGTAAATACTCTTGCCATTAAAATAATTTTTCTTCGTAAATCTTTACGATACTCCACAGCAAACTGAGCGTTATAATTTTCTCCGAAAATGAAAACTAATAAATGATAATTGTTAGTTATCTATTGACCTGGGCTATATGCACTCGCGGACTTTTTTGTAGTAATATTAAACCTTAAAAGTCTATCGTATATATTTTCGATGTATCTCTTACAGTTTAGCGGTCCAAACAATTTTAATGTTCCGCACGCAAGATTTTCCGACTTATTTACATAGGCCCTACATGTACATCATTTAAAACCGATTATTTTTTTGCACCCTTAGTTCCACAGGCTCCTAAAGAGAAACTGTGCATAATTTGGTCTAAATCGCTCATCCTCTTAACATTTAAAAAATTAAATTTCAAGATCTACTAAACACCTTTTATTTGATCGTAATGAACTTTATATCATACAATTATACATGTAAATATAATCCAGACAATGCCAATTATATTACTCAACACGTAAGTGTTGAATGATACTGCCTGAGAAGACATTTTCATTTTAAACGTTGTAACGCTGCACCATGTGACATTATTACGTAACTAAAATTTTAACGAACTAGATTATATTGTAAAAACATACCTGTCCTTTAACAGCAACTGGTCTTTCGAAGATGCCATGCATTCCGAGGATTGCAGATTGAGGTGGATTAATGATTGGAGTACCCATAAGAGATCCGAAGACACCTCCGTTGCTAATTGTAAAAGTACCACCGTCCATATCTTCTACGGCAAGAGTTCCTACAAGAAAATATTAAATATTTAATACCATTTTATGTGTCAGGGTAACCTGTTGATACATCTTTGGAGATTAAAGTACCATTTATAGCTCATGTTTTCACAGATATTAATTTCTATTGCGTATAGATGGCAGCTAGATCGATTTATCTATTAAATATGTAGCAGAAAATGGTACGTTTGTGTTGTGCTTATCCCCTAACATTATGCATTAACATTATGCACTATGAACTAAGCATTATCTATTAAAACATGAGCCATGAATGAGGCTTAACAGTTTTCAAAACAGTGAAAATAATTAAAATTCTTACCTTTCCTGGCTTTCTCGGCAAGGAGAGCCATTTCCTTTTCAATATCAGCAAAATTCATCTGATCAACATTCCTAATAACTGGCACAACCAAACCTTTTGGTGTAGCAACAGCTATGGAGATATCAACATAATCTCTATAGATGATCTCTTTCTCCGCAATAACGGCATTTACAACTGGTTGTTCTTGAAGGGCATAAGCACAAGCTTTGCTGAATATTGACATAAAACCAACCTTCAATCCATGTTTCTTTGTGAAGGCTTCAATATTAGCTTTTCTCCACGCCATAATATCTCTACGAAAAAGATTATTAGATTTGTTAATTAACAACATTGCAAATTACATACCCCATATCAATTTCATTGAATGTTGTTAGCATAGCATTCACATTTTGGGCTTCCTTGAGACGTTCAGCAATACGCAAACGCATTCTGTTCATTTTCACTCTGTGTTCTGTTCGAGTTCCAGATATTTCTTTCGTGGGATCTGCTGGGGGAACCTAATAAAAGAACTTTTAATACCATCTGAACCTTTAAAAAATTGATTGAAGTGTGAATTTTCACACATTTCAGGGTTTTGTAGGTATTTAGTAAGTGATAATAAATGGATACATATTAAAAATTATGTTATAAATACATAGTTCTTCAGGATTTCTGAAACTCAGAGCGATGATACATATATAATGTAGAAAATAAATATCAAAATATTGCCTTACAGGGAATCGAACGCATCAACTTAAAAATCCCGTGTTCTCGATTTAGACCACTAGACTACGAAGGCATGCGAAATTCTTAGGTTGACGGGTTCGATTACCGGTGAGGCAGTATTTTGATATTTAATTGCTACAATAAAAATTATACATTTCGATAACTTTTGAAAGAATAAGACACGTGCTTCAATCTAGAGACTTATAAACGTATTTGAGATGTGCTAACATCAAGATCCAACAATAGCTATCCAGTTTTCCAACCAGTAGACAAATACTCAAAATATAAAGAAAATGACATTTTAAAATGATATTAATCTTAATCAAAAAATGTTTATTGTAAGTATGATTTACAAAGCTTAAACAAAACGGCCGAAAAGCACGATTTAAACAATGAAAGTAACTAGATTGCAAAATCTAGTTCCGCTTAACCGTTGGGAACAGACTTTACATATTAGTTTACATTTTGCCGATGTTCTTTCGATAGTTTTCCTATATGTCGGTTAAATTACCTTAACAACAGCAGATTCGATACTTTGGGCATGTCTAATAGCTGCAACAGGCATACTGCTGAGTGGCGCTGCAGGTTTAGGGGCAGCGGTAGGTGGTGGTGGAGGTGTAGCTGGTTTTGGCGCAGGCGCAGTAGCAGGAGGCGGAGCTTGAGCTGCTGGTTTAGGTGCTGCCGGTTTAGGTGCTTCTGTTTTAGGTGCTGCAGGTGCGGGTGGAGCTGCAGCAGGTTTAGCTGCACCTCCAGCTGGTTTCTCTCCCGTTATGTTGATTTTAAATAGGTCCATGCCTGGTCTGACGGTTGTTCCATCAGCAACGAGTAGTTCTTCGATGATACCATGACCAGGAGCTTGGACAGGCATTGAAGTTTTGTCTGTTTCAATCTCAAGGACAACTTCATCTTCAGCAACATGGTCACCTACTTTTTTCTCCCACCTTAAAAAAAAAATAGTGACACAGGTAAGGCTAAGATTCAAGCGGCTTCAAGTATTACAGATCAGCACATTTTACAGCGGGCAACGTAGACAGCGAACCTTCCATCTTTTATTACTTTGTGATACACTTCAGAGCCAACTTAAAAATTTTTAGGTTCAGTGACAGACAACAGTTTGGTTATAGAACCAATTTATAAATATTGTTTAATTGTGCTAAGTTTATATTTAATTATAAGTTCTAAAATAAACTTCTTATCAACTTAATAAACTTCTAAAAGTTAAGTTGTAAACAAAAACTAAAAATCAGCTGTGGTCGCCACAGGACCGACCGCTATCATAAAGTACTTATATAAATTACATTCTAGCAGCAGAGTAGAAATAACTTGACCTATGGTCTATTTCAAAGTAGAAAAATGTGTGTAAGAAGATAGGAGCTGTTTGTCCTTGCTTCGGATTGGTTTAAATCGTCATCCCTATTACACTGTAAAAATATTGTTTTTAGTCCAAGTTGACAGATGTTCAGTGTCGTACATTGGAAATATATATTATTTATATTATTTAATTTTTCTCATATATTTTGTTATTATTTACATATTTAGACTTTTATTTATATTCTTGGCGTAGATTTTATGGAGAAAATTCTCCATGTAATTTGTTTTTACGCACTTATATATTTTTTAGGTTATCTGACATATAAATATTTTTTGACAATTGACAATTAACAGATCAAGATAGAGGACTAATATGAGGCCAAAAGACAGCCCAGCTGATTGTGCCCAAAGAAGAAGTTATTGATATAATTTTTAGACCTTCATATATACATATATTTTTAATTTTTATTTACAATATTTATTTAAATAAGAAACTTTAGCTCTGAAGATATATTGTTTGTTTCATTGCTTTATTTAAACTGTTTTAGCCAAATCTCTCTTTTTATATATATAAGCGGTTCACTTTTGTAAGAACAAACTAAGAGGGAATTTTGTTTTCAATAGTTTGCACCTTTGAAGCTGTATGTCATGTTGGTATTAAAAAATGTCACTTTTTTAAAATGTCAATGCATTTGACAGATGTCATAATGAAAAATGATATCTTATTTATAATGATCATAACCTTATCAACCTAAAGTCGGTTTTACAGCATAAGGAATATTTTTAATTGACATTTAAAGTCAGTAACACACCATAAAAGTAACCAAAATAACCAGATCTAGTGTGTTCTTACAAAAGTGAACAGCTTATAGTACATAATTTTTAAAATTAATATTTTTTTAATTTTTTCAAATTTCCCATTAAACTGAATTTATGTCGCATAAATAACGTAAGTGTACTATCTGCCTTGTTTATTTCAATATCTTATTAACCTTTTTTATATTAAAAAAAATCACTTGCTAACCCAGTTGCTACGCCCATGCCCTAGTTGTAACTTATTTTAAATTTCCCTCTATACTGTATTTGATCAGTGTAAATCGTACTCGGTTCGCAGCGCTATCTACTTTTTTCTACTTTGAAATAGACCATAATATTTTCTAACAGAGATATTATTTATCATGACCATGGAAACGTTACATATAAATATGAAAAAATTGAGACATGGAAAAAATTTCGAAAAATTTTACAGAAATTATTCGAAATTTTTCGTTTTATCAAAAAACGTCTCAAATAAAAGTTATTAGTTATTGCTTTTATAGCAACTTATGTTTAATAATTTTTTTCGAGATAATTTTCTGTTGTGAAATATTCGCAAAAATCTTAAAATCGACACGTGTAAACTCCCATTTTTAGTCAACCGATTTTTACCAAAAGTTGATCAGATGACAGAAGCTTAAATATGAAGTTTCATAAAAATCCTTTCAGCCGAATTTGCTCTGCACGTGTACACAGACAGACGGACAGACAGACCGACAGACATCATGCAATAGTCAAAACGTTATGTAGGGACCTCAATTCGTGGAGATCCATCGAAATCTCGAAACGTCAAAATTGGTATGATCACAATACCTCCCTTATATATGTTGGCGGTCGGTAAAAAGTTGGTAGTTGGTACGACTGAGAAGTATACAACTGTCACCCTAAAATTTGACAGGAGGTAGTTTTGAAAATAGTGTAGTTTGTAGTATAGCATCGAAAGTTGAAAGGAAGTGTTATGTTTCACATATACTTTTTACGTCAGTACTACGCATAAATCTGTAGTGCTTCGCATAAAAGTATAATGTAGAACGGACTTAACTCAGGTCCTTTGTACTCAGGAACTATCTTTGTCCATTCTAAAATGACAACGAAAAACACTACAATTTGTTCGGATCTATAGTTTTTCACAACTTCTGTCGACATTGTATAAAAAATTCAACACTAAAATATACGAAATAAGTTCAAACTGTACTGCAGTATTTAGTACAATAATTTAGCCACCAGTTAGCGTAGTAGAGGCGTATCACTTCTCAATTCTCTTGTAAAATGGTAATTGTTGTCCAATTTAACCAATTTCGTAGCTATTATAGTTCTCAAGTTACCAATGGTGGACACATTTTTTCTTATTATTAGCGTTCCCAAACGCAAAGTAGTCGCTGTATAGACGCTACAAGCCAGTAATTAAAGTGTCCTAAATAAAGCGATCTATGAATACTTCATACTTTTTTTTAAGCGTACTATTAATAGACACGGCATTAAATTTTTCCAATTAATATGGCATTGAAGTTTATTAACTTAGGAATTAAAAAATGTTTCCGTATTTTTTACTGTTTGTATATTTGTGTATATGTTATTACAAGTTATTTTGTTAAAACTTTGGACCAAAAATAACAATATTTTACTGGCTCATTAGTAATTTGGCAATGTGCTAAAATTTTCGCAGTTCAAGACCTTATTCCAAAAGTAACACATAGGAAACTTACTATCGTTTTTATTGAACCAACTAATGTGGACAGAAAACGAGAATTCCCGTTTTTAGTCGCCCACAGACTGTTCCAGCGAACTGTATTATAAGTGTAGCCATTTTAAAGCGGGATTTATTCTTAAAAACATATTAAGTTCATTAAAAAAAGAACTATAATTGGCTTTGGAATTTTTATGAAGATATGTCTTAGACCACATGTTAAAATTTGCACCAAAAAGTTAACTCAAGTTAATTATGAGATGACGTCACACTTGGTTAATTTAATTGCTAATGTTAGAACGTAATGTAACTAATATGCAAGTATTACTAAATTGTTACATTTGGATTCTACAGGTTGGTAGTCGTTTCCAACGTTGCCACATGTTTTCCCGTCGTATTTCTGTTTATTTTTTTCCTTTTAACTTCTGTTTAACTCATCGTATTTCTGATTTAACAGCATTTATCGTCGTATTTCTCTTCAATATGTAAACGAGTTAGATTATTATATTTAATAATAACAACTGACAACACAGCACATTTTTCAACTGTAACATCATTTTACAGTTATCTTTAAAAAAACATTTAAAAAAAATAAAATTCACAGCCTACTAGACGCTTTTTTTTCGATCAGATTGAATAATGTAGAACAGATGGTGTAACTGAGCCTATAGGGAAAACTTCCTAAGCGCCCTGACATCTGGTGGCAATTTGCGGAAGATACGAAAGTGACATTGTTTTGTTTTGTTCAATGGAGAAATACGTGTTTTTGTTGTTTGTGAAACAGGAACAGTTCGAGTAACAGTTTAATATCACTTTCTAAACAATCTTTTTGGCACACCCTGTATAAACATGTACCCAACACAGTAGCAGTACGGTATTAATCAGCAGTACAGCTCTGTGAGATCACTGTGGGACGAATTTGAGCTAAAATTAATCGCGTTAAACTAATTTCGTGTTTTCAAAACATAGTTTATAGCAAAACTAACTATACTTAAAAAAATTTCTGGATAATAGCCAAACAGTAATCAATTATTAATTTTATTTAGACATTTTTTTTAATATAATGTCACCTCCAGTGACCTATGAAAGGGGATTATACTAAATTAATTAAGTAAAATTATTATCTTGACACATTTAAACAAGATAAAAAAATTAATAAAAAAATTCTCATAATAAAAAGCATTAATCAGTTATCAATATAATAAAATCTTATTGATAGCAATGCAACTGAATACATAAAAAGTGCAATAAATTTTTACTTAATTATTACAAATTTTTACGACTGTATAAAAGACTTTATTTCATTTTTATCTGGCGTTAAATGCATAAACATTTTATTACTAAATAATTAAAAGATTTCAGTTTTAAAACGGCTCATTACAGAGAGATAGAGCTCTCTAAAGAAGTGAAATGTAGATGAGCAACACAAGGTACGGATTACACAGGGGGTCAAAGATCAAACTAAAACACAAAAATACTTGTTCCGTAGTTACATGTAGAATACGCTCAAACGTACAATTTAGATAAAGAATCAAAGGTTCACGCACCACTGGACCAGTTTTTTTCTCTTTAGAAAGTAACAAATAAGATGATTCATGATTTAAAATAGAAAGTATGCTATTAGAATTACAGACTAAAGCATGACATTAAATTTATGAAATTATTAATTTGATTTTAATAAAATCTTACCTTACATCTCCTTCCGAAACTGAATCTGCGAATGGAGGCACTTTAACTATTTTAGTTTCTAATAGTGCAGATGTAGCATGAAATTGTCTAAATCCTAATTTCAGGGTATTATTTGTCGTTCTGAAAAGAAAATTAATATTAAAACAGTATAATTATTGTTAATTATGGATAATTTGACAATTTTATCTTACCGTAAAGCAGTTTTTGTGTTATTCGTGCATTCCCGTAACAATATTCTAGCCCCAACATTATGCAACTGCCTTGTAGACACCTTTAAATAAATTATTATATAATTATAAATTTTAATAAATCTATTTACATATGTGCAATTATATTACATAATGTACTAAAGATCCTAGATTAAAAAAAATTTGAGGTTGAATTAAATTAAACCTACCTCTTTTATTTTATTATCGATACTATTATTTATAATACGAAATACCCTCCTTGGAACTGTCCGTGATGATAGGGAGAGTATCCCTGCCATTTTTTAATTAAAAATATCAAATTTTCTGAGGTGACAAGACCTTTGCAAAATTACCACACTGCACCCGTGCTTTGGAAGAAAATAACTACTGCCATCTATCAATACCACCCGGAAATAATAAACATTTTTATTAAATTATATTAAAATATGAATAATATACTTTAAACCCAATGCCAAGGTCATAACAATGTGATATTTCAATAATTTTAATAACTTTAAAATTATATAATCCTAGAAAAAAAAGTTTTGTGGTCACTAATTAAATATGGCCGCTAGTTATAAAAGAATAATACAATTACTAGAAAAGTGGCCTGTTGATAAAACTAAATCTGGGAGGTAAAATACCAATACTTTAAACAAAATTTGCTAATTAACCATATACTTTTCTGTAATGTCATTTAATAATTCTAACCCTACTTTTTGTAATGTCAAATAACCTTTGTTCCAGAGATTTCGGTGCGTATTTTAAAAATAAACTACAAATAATATATACTTCTGGTAAATTAGAAGAGCTTGAACAGAGTGATAGGGATTATTTGTCATTGAAAAGATTAATTGAAAATGAACATAAGAAAAAATTTAATAGACAATTGATTAATACATCGACTGGATTAACAACGGAACAGTGCAAAGAAGCACTATCCGACGAATTTTTAGAATTATTAAAAGAACAAGAAAAACCATTTTATGAAAAATTCTTCTCAAGAGGTACTGTTAAAAAAAATGCTGTGTAAATTACACAACCTGACTTATGTGAGTTTTCATAAGCTCCGATTGACTCAAAAATTAATTAATTCGAGTCAAAATAACTTAAGTACCTTACTAAAAGTAGCTTTTAATAAACCACATACACCTGTTATGATTAACGAGGTGCTACAAGGACTGAAACCGCAAAATGAACAAACTATTCTTGATATGACGTTTGGGGCTGGCGGTCATAGTACAGAAATCCTTAAAGCAGCTCCGAATATCAAACTTTTAGCTCTCGATAGAGACCCGTTAGCTCACGAATACGCACATGAATTATCCAAAACTTACCCGCAAATAATACCTTTATTGGGTCGATTTTCAGAGTTACCCGAACTTTTAAAACAGCATAAAATTAAACAGAATTCAATAGACGGTGTTTTATTTGATTTTGGTTGTTCGTCAATGCAATTTGATATTGCTGAAAGAGGTTTTTCAGTGTCCAAAAATGGACCTTTAGATATGAGAATGGATGGGGATAGATTTCCAGATATGCCAACAGCTTCCGATGTTCTTGCTTGTACAGATGAAGAGGATATAGCAAGGATACTAAAGGTATACGGTGAAGAGAAACAAGCGAAAAAAATTGCAAGAGCAATCGTTGAAGCAAGGTTAGTAAAACTGAATTTTATTTAATAACTAGCTGGCGTGCCCATTGTCTCTCCCATCCTTCATCTCACTCTCAGAGTCAATTTTTTTTAGTTTATAATAAATATAAAATTTTAAGGCATAAATAAGATGTTTTGGCCTGCGGAAAAGTTTCTGAACACATTGGTACAAACCAGACTTTCGCTGGATAATTAGGTACAGAGTTCTTAGCATTTATATTTTTAGGGAATTTATTTTCATACAGGGTGACTATAAAATGGAGCCGGGACGTCAGCGATTATACTACGCCTTCTTGCACTCATTTTTTAAAAATTATTAATGTAAAAATTTACTTGTGCCATCTGTTGATGAAAAGTTGAACTACTGAACTTTTTAAAAACAAATTTTTTCATTGCGTTGTTTGGAAGTGTTTTTCTGTCGAGCTTGCTTTAATTCTTCTTTTTTTTTAGTATTTTTACAAACGTAATCGTATTATTTAGTTTACGTTATTGTTACTGATTTATTTTTAGTAAGTTATTGTCAACTGACAATAACTGAAGCGCCTCTAGTGAGATTTTGAGAAACTGAAGGTTGTAGGATAGTTGAGTTTGTGACAAGCATGGGAATATGTTCTTAGAAGTGGAAAGACAGTTAAAGACCATTTTAGAGTGTGTTTCAATAAATATCACATGAAGATACCATTGAACCTGTCAAAAATATCCTACCAAAGTCAGCCATGATGTCCATGCAGTAGCGCCTCTATCGGTAGTGTCAGATGCCAATAGATTACTATTTTTTAATCATATATTTTAAATTGCAGATTTTTAATTTTTATATCATAAAATACTAAAAATTTGGTTCCATGAGCAATATTATGAAAATTACATTATTTCTGTAGAACTGAATCTTAAATATTTTGTTTCTGACATTTTTCATCAACAGATGGCTCTACAAGTTTTGCATTCGTAAGTTTCACAGCTTTTAAAATACGGCACAGGGCTTAAATAAAATCGCTGACGTTGCGGCTTCATTTTATAATCAACCTGTATATATTTTAACGTTCTCGCTTTATTTTAATTATTTTCAAAAATTCAAGGACCAAATACCTATCAAACCCTAGTATAAAAATTACCATATACATTATTAACTTTATTATTTCAGGTATACATTTAAAAGATTAAGAACAACCCATGAACTTGCAGACTTAGTTGATTCAGTATTAACAGAAGAAATTCGAACAGATAAACTAAATAGACCTGCCCATAATGCAACAAAAACCTTTCAAGCCTTACGAATTTTTGTAAACAACGAAGTTAACGAAATTAACTATGGATTATTATTAGCACAAAAATACCTAAAAATAGGTGGAAGATTAGTTACAATTACTTTCCATTCACTTGAAGACACAATCGTCAAAAGACATCTATTGGGAAATTTAATCCAGAATGCCGCAAATCCAATCCCGTTGAAATACAGCAGTAGTATGTCTGTACTGGATAAAGGATTGGTGGAACAAGCCATGGGAAATTGCTGGGAAAGTGTTTACAAACATGTTTTAGTGCCTACTCCAGATGAAGTTGACGAAAATCCAAGAAGCAGAAGCGCGAAACTAAGAGTTGCCGTTAGGATTAAATAGTTTATACAATAGTAATAAATTTTTAAATTAACATTTTATTTTTTATTCCCTTGACCTTGAAAATTGATTTTGTATATTGCGTTTTTGGCTTGAAAGTCCCAAATTTAACAGTTATTTATAACAATTTATTTTGGATTACTATTGGCATCTGACACTACCGATAGAGGCGCTACTGCATTCACATCATGGCTGAATTTGGTAGGATATTTTTGACAGGTTCAATGGTATCTTCATGTGATATTTATTGAAACACACTCTAAAATGGTCTTTAACTGTCTTTCCACTTCTAAGAACATATTCCCATGCTTGTCACAAACTCGACTATCCTACAACCTTTAGTTTCTCAAAATCTCACTAGAGGCGCCTCGGTTATTGTCAGTTGACAATAGTGTAAATCTAAATCTAAATATAATAGTTTTAGTGTTCAGTAAAATCGAATAACTGGTAAAAAAAAGTATATCAAATGTTATTAACACTTTGTGTCCTAGTGTTGGTTGTTGTAGGGCAGTGTTTCCCAACCGCAGGTCCGTGGACCGACACCAGTCTGCGTTTTTTTTTTTTTTTTGTACTATGCTACTATTCGCCTAATTAAATTATAACCCACTTAATTTTGAGATGAAAATCTCTGTCCTAAATCTGTCAATTGCTTAAGTAATAATTTGTTTCTTTTTTCACTAATTATATCATATCCAAGAAATTTGATGTAATCCTAACTTTAGAACAATAAAATAAAGAGAATTGTGGTTTGAATTTTTCAATCTACAGACTTTTTTTCTACCTAGATAAAAAATACGACCCTCCTTGGGTACTGCCAAAATTTGTAAGCATATCATTTTCGAAAGACCGTATCTCTCTACATATGATAAAGACCTGCGGTTGAAAATTTTGAAATCTTGAGGTACTAAAGGGCCCTAGGACTCATTTTGAAGCAACACCCAAACAAAAAAATTTTTTGCAAAATTTTTAATGTAAATTTTTTTTTCGAAATTTCAAAATATCTTAACTTAAGAACAATAAAATATCGAAAACTACGGTTTAAATTTTTGAAATCTTCGTAAATTGTTTAGTCTAGATAAAAATTGGGACCTTAGTAACTCAACTTTTACAATAAATACGAATCGTCAAACAAAACCTTTGAAAATGGACAAAAATCGAAAAATTCGTAAGGGGCACCCCTTACGATTTTTTCGATTTCTAAGCAAATATTTTTTCTCTCTGATTTACTTCAAAATGTGTATACTTACGTATTTTGAGTCGTAGATCTCAAAAATAATCTCCAGTACAAGCTATGGACTACCGGTTTTGAATAAATTTTAAAAAAAAGAGAAAATTTACATATTTAAAAAAAAATACATATGAGAGGGCGCTTTAGATAAATTTTTTAGACTACCCACCCTAAAATTGGTCTATATACTACACAACGTTAAAAAGTGAGGTAGCGACTTCAAAAAATATTAAATTTCTCTTAATTCCGCTTAAACATTTGGAATAGCCTTATACAATGTATTAAATAATCGACAGTATCTAGGATGATTAAAAAAGAACAACATGAATAAAAACTTAGATTTTAAATATTTATTTTATACCTTAATCATACAAAATATCTATTTCTTAGCGGCTTTCTCTGCTTGTTTTTCAACAGCACGCTTCAATTGTTGCGCTGTGTTCAAGTTGTGTTTTTTAGAGAACCTTTGATTACGGAGGAACTTAGCGTCAACCTACAAACACAAAAAAAAGAATCGTTACAATATTAAATAAAAAAATGACATTACGAACTTAATTAACAGTTAAAATTATAATTAATTTACTTATTATAATAAATTTTGCAGCGAAAATAAATTAAAATACTTACCCCACGGTTAGATTCGTGCCTGTAACGTTTAGGCTTCTTAATTCCATTACGATGAGCCTTACGACCTGTTAAACAAAATTAATTAAAACACAAAACCAAAATATTATAAATATAACTTACTCTGGTTATGATTTGTATGATTCTTCGACTTGGCCATTGTAAATTACTTGAATCTGTAAAAAACAACACGTTATCCTTACTGTCAAAATGTTAGGTTATAAAATTTGAACATATGAAAATTAATAAAAATTAACAACTACATGAAAATAATTATTTACACAATAAAACACAACAAGAAATCAGTTAACTGCAGTTAACAGATTTTAGTTTTAATTCAGGATTATTAAGATAAATTAAGAATTATTTTTCACTTACCAAAACACTTGATCCTGCAATAAAATTAAATATGGAGAAATTTTAGTTCGTGTACTATTCCACCAGGTGATTTTTCGCGCTTAAATATAAATAATTATCCACATTTTCTACAAATATAAATTAAATATGATTCAAATAAACCTATAAATGATTAGCGTACAAGATATTTAAGATAAAACTATGTATTTGTTGCTAAAATTCACGTTTTCGCAAAAATCAATACCCTACAAAAATAGAACAGTACGTTGCACGTTTAATTCAATTTGCTGTATCCTTCAAAATTCAATCTTATTAATGTAGCCATATAAAGAACAAATTGCAATATTTAATTTAGTATACAACTTGTTGTCAGTGAACAAACATTAGAAAACAAATAAAAATAGAAAAGCTGGGAGTAAAAATGAATTTTTTTAATGAACCAACTAGTTCTGAATCAAATAATTTATGTGTTGACTCCGAGCCTTCCGGAAGATCTACTCCGGTGTTTGGATGGTCCCCTTTGCCCCAAAGAAAAAAGTTGGGGGTTTACCCGGAACAGAATGAGGATAAAGTAAGTATAAACAAAGATAGAGGACATAATTCTTTTAAAATTGTCTTTTAGACAAGTTCAGACACGATTCAAGAAGATCTGTACCCAAATTGTGATGTTAATATTTGGCTTAGATCTTGTGAGAAAGAAATTACCAAACCTTTATCAGGAAAGGTATCAGGTAAATTGATAATATTACAAATACAATGCAGTCCATAAAAATAAGAGATTAAAAAGCAAAACATTTTATTCAAAATAAGACCCATTCGAAACTGTACGATTCCACTATTAAGAAGTGACATTGTCGGTGGTGGCGCTGTGCTCCACGGCAATATGGCTGTTGTCTCTAGTACGCAGCTATCTATATTCTAATAGCGAACAGGTTAATTTAAGCACAGTACATTTTTATTTTATGAAAATGCGAGTAAATATTTGCGAATTTTTTTAATTTTTAAGCGCTACACTTGTTTCTAGATGTATATCAGAAGGTGGGCATCAAATTACAGTATTTAAAGTTTAATTTCAGTAGATTTATTGAAGTGTAATTTGTAGTTGAGCAGGTGCTAAATGCAGGGCACGTAATTTTATGTAGTACATCTGAGTGTCGGTCATCTGAATTTACAATATATGGATTCTGTTTGCAAACAAGTTTAATGTTCATTGCCTCATGAAATAAAATTAGCTTTAGACAGGAACAGCTAAAATTAAATATGCAAGTTGCAGGTGCAAGCATATTAGTACAGTATTGTTTTTCTGCGATAAATGTAATGAACAAACTCGCATAGTATCAGTTACTTTTTAACTCAAAATATATTCCCATGCCTTCCCCCTGTCCATAAGCAAATCTTTTCCCAATCTGGCCTTAATATTAACTTTCCCTCCATTTTTCTTTAGAAAAGAAAAAAACGAAAAAAAAAAAAAAACTTAGATGCCTATCTTTGTCCTGTCTTGAATGACAGCCAAAAACACTACAATTTGTTCTACATTTATAGTTTTTCACAACTTCTATCGACATTCTAACAAAAATTCAACACTAGAACATATGTAATAAGTTAAAACAGTACTAGAGCGCCTAGTACGATATTTCACCACCAGACTGCGTATTCGAGCGTGTCAGTTCTCAATAGATCGTATGGGGGAAACTTTTTAAGATCGCAGCGCCATATGCGGCAAAGTTGGAACACTCGAAAGTGACATTAAACTGTTACTCGTGTATTTGTTTACATGGTGAAAATGAACACGTGTTGTATTTTTCCTGTTTTCCGAGTTTTTTTTTTTTTTAATTTAAAGGTAATCTACGATTTACAAGATATGTAATAATATACTATTCTAAAGAAATTTCAATGAAATTTTTAGTTTTTCATTGTATTTTTAATTCTTTTTGACTGTCTGTCAATATAATAGCAACAAAAATACGGTAATTATATTAGTAAAAATTAATATCTGTCTGAAAAAGTAGAAGGGCCTTTTAATATATCAACGATGATTTAGGTAAATTTTGGGTGGGGTAAATGTTTTTTTCAGTCTTTTCGTGGACGTAAAAAATCACTTTCCATAACATACAACGAGCAAACGTGCATGCATGGGCTTGGATTTTGGCCCATTTTTAGTTTTTGGGTCCATAAAAACCTACGATCCACTTTCTCTCTGCCTCGAAAGGTCGTTTCAATTGATATTTTTTTCGATTTAGGTAAATTATGGGATGTTTAAGAAGGATTCTTCCTTATTCACGATTTACATTGCGGCACACAACAAAATTGATTATTTTTTTTCATGATTCACAAAAATAAAACACAAACAACAAAAAAAACACGTATTTCTCCATTGAACAAAACAAAACAATGTCACTTTCGTATCTTCCGCAAATCGCCACCAGATATCAGGGCGCTTAGGAAGTTTTCCCCTATTGTCAACTGACAATAACTGAAGCGCCTCTAGTGAGATTTTGAGAAACTGACGGTTGTAGGATAGTCGAGTTTGTGACAAGCATGGGAATATGTTCTTAGAAGTGGAAAGACAGTTAAAGACCATTTTAGAGTGTGTTCCCGTGTGTTTCAATAAATATCACATGAAGATACCATTGAACCTGTCAAAAATATCCTACCAAAGTCAGCCATGATGTGAATGCAGTAGCGCCTCTATCGGTAGTGTCAGATGCCAATAGATGCAAATGAGACATATTTTGAATAAAATGCATGCTTTTATATCGCGTTTTTTTATTTTTGTGAAAATGTGTCTTATAATTAGGTGTTATACCTCAATGGATAAATGGAAGTCTTCTGCGAAACGGTCCTGGGTCCCTAAAAGTTGGAAACATGGAGTTTAAACATTTATTTGATAGTTCTGCATTAATACACAGGTAATTTTGATCTCCTAATATAAAGAGTTTTTAAGATATTTTTATTTTAACAGGTTTGCAATAGAAAAAGGCATTGTCACTTACCAGTGTCGATTCTTGCAGTCAGATGTTTATAAACAAAATCAGGCGGCACAAAGAATTGTTGTGACTGAATTCGGAACTTGTGCTGTACCAGATCCTTGCCAGACCATATTTCACAGGTAAATGTAGTAAGAAACGGAAATTAAATAGATACCATAAATTAAAATATTTTTGTAGTCAAAAACAACATTCTTTAATTCGATATTGTTTTACTCAAAAACTACAAGCCGTAGCCCAAAACACATGACATTTTTATGGTTCAAAAAAGTACATAAATATACCAATTTTGAGACTAATAATATTTCAAAATTAGCGTATATCTTGCCATTGCCATTTTCATATGTCTTGTTTGACAAATTATATTGTTTGTAATTTTTGGATTATTAAAGCCCTATTTTTAGGGTTTTGTAGGTATGACCAAAAAACCATTATACCGTCATTTTGTTGTCTGTCTGTTTGGTAAAAATTGTAGCCAAACGGCTAAACCTAGAGAATTGAAATTTGGCATGCTTATACAACTCTTTGACCCGCACATAGGAAAAATACTAAAACATCTAAAAAACATATCCCCCCTAAAAATATAAACAAATAAATTTTTAAAAAATTAGTGTCAAATGAAAGCCCTTAGTACGTGGATTAACTATCAAAATTTTATTTTTGCAAAATAAATTATTTTGATACGGTATTTGCCAAAATTGTACAAAAAAAAATTGTCCCAAACCCTGTAGCCCAGATGGTTTAATCTAAATATGTGAAAAAATTCTAAGTAATGTACAGTGGTGTGAACCGGAATAGTACAACAGGAATTTTTGATCAGATTATATTTTTGGAAAATAACGCATTTTTTGTGTTTTTTTCGTTGACGATGTACAGAGTTATAGTTAGTTATAGTTATGTAACACACTATACTAGAAGGCGTATCCTGGTCTAATGGTTAGCTTACTCGCTTGCTACCCAGCATACTAGGGTTCGCTCCCGGGCAGAGGAGACAATTTTATTTTGTTTAAATTATTTTGCGAAAATTCTAGTTATATTTTGGCAAATGTTGCATTTAATTTTTAAGAGCGTAAATTTAATAACCAGTTGAAATTGTTGGTATTATATTTTCATTCTATGTGCCATGTATACGAAACCAGAGAAGCAGAGCATATGACTTAAAACAACCAATGGAAGCCATAGGCGCAATTTTCAAAATCTTAATGAACCTTGCTATATAAAAAAATACTGCACATATTTAGAAACCTAAATAATGGTATTAGGTATTCGAATTAAAATTAACAACAAAAATTTTAACATAAAATTTGTTTTTAAAGCTCTTAGATTAACAGACGATAAATTATTTTAAAAATATCGTTCATTTTGCCGTGATTACTATAAAGTAAAATTTGTCCTACACACTCAGCATACCGCCTTCACTTATTATATACCTGCGAAATCCTGAAATGTGTGAAAATTCACACTTCACGTCAATTTTTATTATTATAGGGTTGCTGCTGTCTTTAATTCAAACAAAAACACTTCAGATAATGCTATGATATCTCTCTACCCATTTGGAGATGAAATTTTTGCTTTTACAGAATGCCCCATAATACACAGGGTGAATAAAATCACTTTAGATACAGAAGAAAGAGTTGACATTAGTAAACATGTTTCTATTGTGAACCATACTTCTCATCCCCACGTCACTAATGATGGTAAACTTATTAATTAATAAATTAAAATTAAAAAAAAATAAAATGGTAAGACATGTATTGGCATATATTTTTAAGGGTCCGTTTACAATGTTGGTATGTCTGTCACTACAACTGGACTGGTACACAATGTAATGTGTTTCCCAGCGTCAGAACAAGGTAATAAATTTTGTCACTTAAAAGTTTACTTAATCAAACCATTAAAATATTTTATTTCAAAAGAACACGCAATTTAATTTATGCCTACTAATGATAAAATGTGTATTTTTTTTAGATTCGTCAAGTAAAAGTATGTTTGAAAAGGCTTCTATAGTAGCCACCATTCCAACAAGATGGTCTTTACACCCCTCATACATGCATACGTTTGGTATGTGGTTTATATTTTACATTTTAACAAAAAAATAAATAAATAAAATAATAATAATTCTAAAGCAAGCACATTATCCAAGTCGATACTTCTCAAATAGTGGGCCGCGAAATGATAAACAGTCTCTAAACACTAAGGCCCTGTTTCTGAGAGCTTAGCCGAGTTTAATCTTTTGGTTAAACTCGGTTACAATATACAATCCCATAAGTAACCATAGCATTTTCTAACCATTTGGTTATAGTTAACTGAAAAAATACTGTCAAGACGTGTAAAAAATGCGAAATTTCTATAAATGACCTGTGATCAGAGCCGTACTAAGGGGGGGGAGGGGGCGACGGCCCCTAGCTCACTAAGGAAAAGGGCGCTGACGGGCTTGCTAAGGGGCGCCATTGCGAAGATGAGGACCTTTTTTTTTGCTCGTCACTTGGATTTTGGGAGGTGAGGACCTTTTTTTTGCTCATCACTTAAATTTTGAGAGGTAAGAACCTTGTTTTTATTTACCAAGGGCGCCAAAACACGGCTCCGCCTCTAGCGCAAGTTTTCCTTACTGCGGCTCTGCTTAGGATACTGTGCTTTCATCATGCAGAATTAAAAACAGTAATTATATAATCAGTTTTATTATGAATAACGTGTAGGAAGAAATTATAAGAAAATTGCTATTTGGTACAATCAAGAATAATTGGTATTAAAATCAGTTTCAGAAAATAATTATTCTTCGTGAATTAAGCAGTGTTGCAATCGCGATATCCATTTCCTTTTTGTATGTATTCTTTCTTTCGGTATATATTCCGTAAAAGAATTGTCTTTACGGGGCCATGTGCAAAAGGGCGCTGACTGCACTTCATTAATCATTTTTTATTGCGAGAGTGCGGGGCCTTTTGCCGATTGTACTCATGCCTCACGCCGGCACTCAATACAACAATTATCTATGCGTTCTTAAAGGATGGTTTCCAATTGACGTAGACGTAGAACGTAGAAATAAAACGTAGAACGTAGATTTCGTTGCTTCCGCTAATTTGTTACGTCGCCCGTGTGCAATGCACAAGCTGCGGCCCTGTACGCCGAAAAGTTTCCACTATTAGTTTATCTATTATATATTAAACAATATATATTCATTATTAAACATTAATCTAACCATAGTAATTATTTATTTCCCTTATTTCAATACCGTGAACCCACCAAATGTTGACTGGTTCTAACCTATCTACATACGATAAATTGAGTATGTTTTGTCATTTTCTATCATTCTTTCCTATTGGCCGGACGTAAAAACGTAGACGTGAAATATAAAAATATGAATATTCTACGTGAACGTTTCTACGTCTACGTCCATCTACGTCCGATTGGAAACCGTAGCATGCATTTTCCTATTACTGCATATTACTTATATTTTCACGTAGACGTAGAATTCTACGTCTACGTCAATTGGAAACCATCCTTAATGAGCTCATCAACGTTATTTATCTTCTATCCTCATTCGGAATAGAGGACTTCTTTTCTATTCCCATTGATCCTTACGCACCCATTTTTTAGAGAAAAAAGTCGTTAATTCTTGATAAGTCTAATTTTCAATAAAATTTTAGGAATAACAGAAAATTATTTCGTAATAGTAGAACAACCTTTAAGTGTATCTATACCAGCTATTGTTACACATAAAATCAAAAATGAACCAATGGCAAGTTGCTTTCGATGGTATAATGATGAGCAGGTAACTTAATCTAAATTAATCTACCCTAATATCTTCAAAATTTGTATAATTTTAGACACAAATCCATGTAGTATCAAGAAAAACTGGAAAACCCGTCTATATCTTCCATACTGAAGCATTTTTCTATCTGCATATTATAAATCAATACGAAAAATCTGGACATATTGTTCTAGACATTTGTTGCTACAAAGATCCAGCTATGTTAGATTGTATGTATGTGGAAACCATGAAAGTAAGTTATGAAATAATAAATCAACAATAATCTTAACAGATCTGTGGTGAGATTATGATTCTATCGTTGCCAACAAAGCAATTCTATCGGCGGTTACCAAGTAACTATTATTTTTTTGTCAACTATATAATGGAATTCTGTTACTCATAATCCAATCATTGGGTATGATTGGCTGGTTGTAGTGAATTTCTAGCGCCCTTCGTCAAGGGTACCATAGCGAATAATTTTGTTGTAGCAAATGCAGCACAACCCGGACTATGCAAAAATGTTCCGTGGTCGTCCTCTAAGATTTGTTCTTCCCCTGTACTCAAGAGAAAGAAGACAGTCTTTAAGAGAAGTAGGAAAAGATAAAGACAATTTAGTAAGACTTCCAAACACAAAAGCAAGAGCTCATTTGATTGAAGATGATAAAATATTTGTTAAACCAGAACTTTTGTGTGACTTGGGGTGTGAAACACCCAGAATACATTATGAAAAACATTTAGGTAAGAACTTATTAATTTAGAATACTTGAGTAGTGTCTTTTAACATCCTCCAACTTACCACTTACAACTTCCCGCATAAAACTATTAAATGGTTTATTAATCGACACATCCAAGGGTGTTGACTTATAAGGCCACCAGAAATGACAGCCAATTTTGTATTTATTTCTATTATATTTTCTTGGTTGATTCTGTTTTATGCGCTCTGAATTGATTCCACTCTAACATCGCACACTTTTTAAACAACCTTCGGATATTCGGATCATAAGACTCACCCCAATTTAAAGTCGATTTTTCTGCTTAAAACGGTGTCTTATGATCCAAAAAATACGGTATACTATGTGAAGAAAATTTTCAGTGTCATTATTTAATATTTAAACCTTCAAAACACAATTTAATATTTATTAGAGAGACTTATTTTTTTGTCATTCAGTGTCATTGTTATTATTTAAGTCATTAACTTACTTGACAAATGATAAAGCAGACCGTTTAATAAACTTCCAATTGAAGTAGGCAGCATTAAATTTGTAACTATAATAATTTAGCTGGCCGCGCAAAATATATAGGCAAAGCTTCCTATGCGAGACTCTATCTAGCGGAATTATTTTGATCTAATTAAATAGACATGTTTTTTATTGTTTCGACGCACGTGTTACATTTGTTTGGATTTTTATATTTTGTATCTGTTTGGCATAAGTTTGATATTTATTTAAAAAATACAAATCAAGATAAAAACATTAATAAAATCTTTCTAAATGTCAGATTACAACGTATTGTCCATATGTCAAAAAGTTGTTACTGTCTATTTGGTTAGTTTCAATTTTGCCACTTTGGCGCTGCAATCTTAAAAGGGGTTACCTATAGGAGCCGGCAGTGGCTCACGTGTTTGGTACCTCTGTTTAACCAATCTCTGGTATTAACCAATTTTGGCGTAGTAGGAAGAAGCTAGATCAAGCCTAAATATAATTTGTAATAGCTACTAGATGCTAAGTTATTTAGGATTAATAAACAGGCATCGAAATTATTACGAAAACTTTTGTTAAATCCGCTAAAACATTTACATTTTTTAGGGAAAGAATATCAATATTTTTACGCCATCAGTTCCGATGTAGATTGCGATAATCCAGGAACAGTAAGTATCAATTCTTTCTCAATCAATAAAAATATTAATTGATCTAATTTTAGATTATCAAAGTGGATACAATAAGTAAAACTTCTGTAACATGGTGTGAAGAAAATTGTTATCCAAGTGAACCAATTTTTGTTCCAAGCCCAGATCCACAAGTAATTTATTCAGATCTATTAATTTAATTGTTTATTAATTTTTCGTTTTTAGTTTGAGGATGATGGTGTTGTTCTCTCTGCAATGATTTGGGGAAAAGAATTAACAAACAAAGTCGGACTTTTGGTTCTTGACGCACATTCTTTCAAAGAATTGGGACGTGCAGATTTTACTACATTTGGACCAGCTCCAAAATGTCTGCATGGATGGTTTACACCAAATAAATAAAATGGAGACGATAAAAGGCAAAATCATAAAAATATTTTTACCGGCACTATTGAGAACTGACAATAACTGAAGTGACGCCTAGCGGAATATTTTGGAACTTAACGGAATAGGATTTTGTTGGATGTGGCGCACTTATGGTTGGTTTATATACGGAACAAGAATAAGGAATAGGAAATAAGAATAGAATACAAGATGTTAATACATGGCTGCGCCGCATATCGGTTTATGTAGGAATGAAATTTAACTTTAACACAAGAAAAGTTGGTAACATTTAACTTTTTATTCCTATTCCAAGAATAAGAGACGATAAGCATGCGCACAACGGTCAAAATGTCGGCTGTAATCAAATTTGTTCAACAGATGTTTTCCAGCTGTGATTAGAAGGTTGGAAACAACAATATATAGTGTGAAACACAAGCAAATAAAGTTACAAAATCTTCTGAATCCATATTACTGAACTCGAATTTTTTTTAAAGGTTATATTAAACACAACAACCAGTCATGCGACAACCGTTAAACACAGGCCAACGCAAGTACGCAGGCGCAGCGACGAAATATTATGTTCCTATATAAACGGTTTCATATTTTTTATTCTTGTGTACTATTCTTATTTCCCATTCCATATTCTTGTGTACTATTCTTATTTCCCATTCCATATTCTTGTTCCGTATATAAACCTACCATTAACTGCATTGTTTCTATGTGTTAAAGTGAAGAAAAGTGAATAAAATGTCTTTAAAATCACAACAGAACATTAACTGCAATGTGAATTCTTGTGTATCAAATGGCAAATGTCAAAAAATCCTATTCCAATCGCCATTTTGTAAGCAAAAACAGCGCCTCTATTCGCGACTGCAAATAACAGTGAGACGTCTGGTGGTGACTAGCTAAATTAAACAGAAGCGTATATTTGGATAATATTTGTAGCGTGTTGTGCTGCAGTTTATGTGAATTAAGAAGTATTTTAAAATATAGTGACTTAAATACAGTGAATTTTTGCCGAAATATTGTTTGAACAGATAAATATTAAGAAAAAACTTCTGACATATACGCTTCTCGTGCGCCATTAGCTGTTGTACGCAGCGCCGCCAACGTTAGTTTCAGTCGCGAATAGGTAATGTCACTTCTCAATACAGAATAAAGAAAATTTTGTGAAGGAAAGTGATAAAAAAACAATACATAACTGAAATTTTATTGTATTTTTATAACATCTTACATTAACTTAATTAATAATTATATAAATTTTTATTTAATAACATGTAATTGGTATAATCGTAATAAAATATAGTCACATTCAGTACTTTGACATGGCGGACCATGATTATAAATTAATAAATTAATCATTGACTTCATTAACAACCATTCGGCTTACAAGTCAGTTGTTTTAAGAGTTTTTCAATAAAATATCACAACAACGAAGACTTTGATATCTAAAAATTAGTACTAACATGCAAAATTTAAATAAAAATTAAAGTAAATATATATAAAACACATTTTAGATCATTACATTTAACCCTTTGCGCTCGAAAATCTCTCATGTATTAGTAAACGTAAACCATTTCGAGATAATTATAATTATTATTACTGGGTGTACCGGAAAGTTTTTTCGTTTATTTGGTATTATTAAAATAGAAACAAATCGAAAGATAAAAATGTAGTTTGTTGAGTAAAATAGTTACCATTGTGATCTATAACACTCCATTTATCAGGAAGAGAAAATATGCCCGATTTATAAAATTCCTGATTTTTGAAGGAAAAAATTGTTCGAGGCTCATTTTAACATGGTTCATATCTCTAAGTGTCCTGTTTCTTAAAAAGTGTTCCAGTGACCGAAATAAGTGATAGTCGGAGGGTGAAATGTCCGGTGAGTAGGATGGGTGTGTTAGAACCTCCCAATCAAGCTCGGAAATTTTTTCACGTGTCTTTTTTTGATGAATGAGAACAGGCACTGTCGCCTTGAAGAATAACTCCTATTCTATTCACAATTTCTGGCCGATTTCTGGTCAAATTCTCATTCAGTCGATCCAATTATTCACAGTAGAGATCGGAATTAACACTTTGCCCCGGTTTTAACATCTCATAATAAATTATTCCTTTATAGGGCCTTCCAGATCGAAGTTCATCATCCAAGCATAAATTTTCTGATTTAAATTTTTTAAACCACTGTTGACATATGCGTACACTTAGTTTATCACTCTAAACAGTGCAAATGTTTTATGTAGCAACTGTAGCAATTTTTTTTTATGGTACTCATACAACATTAAACAGCTTAAAAAATGTTTTGATGAAAATTCTTCCGCCATTTTAAAATGCAAGGGTTAAAAATGAAACGAAAACAATAATTAGGTACTCAAGATTACAGAGTTTAATCAAAACGCAAAAGACGTCTGTTTAATTCAGTGAATAAGTCGTTACTTTTTTTTAACACGATTTTAGCTAAAAATGTGCTAAAAAAGTTCTTGTCCCGCCCCCTTATACCCAAAGAGGTTAAACTAAAAATCTGAAAAAATTATAGGTAATGTACATTGGTTTGAGCCGGAAACGTACGGGAGGAATTTTTGAACCGATTGCGTTTTTGGAAAATTGTAGTTTTTGTGTTTTTGACAAAATTAATTATTTTTTTAATTCACGGCTAAATTTTTGTCAATAATGTTATTGATTTTTTGTATTTATGGCTAAGATAGTATGTGTCTTTCTTGCAACTAAAAATATAATTTAAAAAAAAAGCTGAGGACCGAGTTTGGAACACCACACTACACTCTACACTGTAGAGGGTAGTGTTCAGTTATTTTATTATACTATTATACGTTGTGATTCAACTTTTTGTTTTTAAGGTAAGTGGAATAAAATAATTTTGGCGTGATTATAGAACAAATATTCCTAGACATCCAGTATTATGTTGGCTTCTTACACTTATTAAATATCTACAAAACCCTGAAATGTGTTCATTCACACTTCACATCAATTTTTCTAATAAAAAAAAAGTTTGAACAATTTGAGAGACAAATGATTTTTATTCGTGATAAAATTATCGTAATCTCGGTTTTTCAATCGCAAAGTGTTAAAAGTGAAATATTAGACATTAAGACTACTCGTAATCGTGTAACTCCGTAAATGTTCGTATATCTTCGGCAGACTTACACCAGAACAATACACAGAGAATTTTTTTAAAGTGCATATTCAACTGAGTGTCTTATCTGAAGAAATTTGGCCTCCTGATTAAAAAATTCTACACATTAAATACGTTTTTATTATAAATATAACATAATATAAAAATAAAATATATAATATTAAAACAAAGTTTTTTTTTTTGTAAAAACTTGCGATTCTTTACCTTAATACTAATGTGTCCAAATAGCCGGTGCATTTCATTTTCTAGTGCTACATCTAAATATATATATTTCCAATTATAACACACTAACGCCACAGTGGTCGAATTATAAACTATATTCGGCCATTTTACTGTCATCTATCGGCTAGATTATGAACTTCGGCCACATTTTCTGTGTAGTTATTGTGTTATTAGTTTTTTAACAACTGACTTGGCAGGCCTTCGATCACATGATAATGAAATAAATGCAAATTTTTATGCACTTACCAAGATCACTATGTAAGCTTGCTATAACTTGGTGGTGAAAATTTCTTACGAAGGAATTTTAAGATGTAGAGAGGAAGGCAAGAAACAAGCGTAATTACTAAAACCTTCCATAAAAAGTCAGTCGTTTGAATAAACTCGGAATCTGCAAAAGAAAATATTAATACAGTAAACCGTAATAGAATTGAGATGGTGTTTGTTAAATACAAATATCTGTTATAGTCAAGTTCCCCATTTTTGCTAGAGTTATAATAATAATAATAATAATATAAATAGAGTAAAGACATGTATGGCCCATACATGTCTTTACTCTCAACGTCAATCAGAGGTCCCTATTCTACATATATCCCATTTTCGTATAACTATATTTAAAGACTACCTATTTCCTCACCCCTGTGCTAAATCCCAAGAATATGAATCCATAAATAAGCGATTTATGGTCCTGATCCACTTTCGGTCGAAACTGGAGCACTTTTTCGGTAAAATTTTAACATCTCCTGTCAATAAGACCATACTTTTGAGCCCCGATACTTAATTTTCAACACCAGGGGCCTCCTGAGGCCCCATTTCTGCATATTTTCCATTTTGGTTCACCTACATTCAAAGATTACATCTTTCCACACCTCTGTTCCAAATCTCAGCGATATCAGTTCATAAATAAGCAAGTTATAGCCCTGATCCACTTTCGGCCGAAACAGGAACACTTTTTTAGTCGAACTTTAACATCTCCTGTCAATAAGACTCTACTTTTGAGCCCCGGTACCAAATCTCATCCAAATCAGTCAATAAATAAAAGGGTTATAGACTTTTTAAAACTTTGGGGGCCTCCTGAGGCCCCATTTCTGCATATATTCCATTTTGGTGCACCTACGTTTAAAGATTACATCATTTCACACCTCTGTGCCAAATCTCAGCGAAATCGGTCCATAAATAAACGAGTTATAGCCGTGCTCCACTTTCGGCCGAAACTGGAGCAGAATTTTTTATCAAAGTCCGAATTTGGCACTTTTAAGGGTACAGGCAGAATCCTCTCAATGTCCCGATTCCAGAAGTGTGATGTTTTTTTAAATCGGTTCATAAATAAAAGAGTTATAAGCATTTGAACTAGTTTTCAGTTAATCTGGTCTAATTCTCAGATTAAGTTTAAGGAATTAGATCACCCACTTAATTAACGAGTTCTCATACTACGTCATTTAATCCTGTTAATTGGTATTAAAACCGAATTTTCGATCGTTAATATTCGTAGATATCCGTCAGTTGCATTAATTCCAGAATTTAAAACTGGAGGCAGTAGGAGTCAAGGAAAATTAGGAATTATTTTTTCGTCTACGGTCAGAGGTGCAAATTAATTAGTTTTCAATATATTAATTGGAGGCAGCAGGTGTCATTATTAAGATAATGTTTTGTCATTGAAGGTCAAAATGCTATTAGATTAATAAGTGATACGTAAAAAGTGTTATTTGAGATTTGATTTGTTTAAATATCCACTTTCTACCAAAATTGGAGCAGTTTTTTTAAAATTTTCAACATTCAACTACAACACAGGAGTTATTTTGAAACCTCTTACGATAGACAATGTCAGATTAAAATGAATATGGGCCCAAGGCTAAATGGAGAGAATGGATTCCTAGAGGATTTCATATCGAAGTGATAAGCAAACAAAAAGTAAGTCAAATAAAAGTGAAAAATACCATGTGAATATTTAAAAAAAATAAGTCACACGGTTTTATTAATATGTGCTAAAAAGTAAAATATATATTTCTTTTTTCAACATTCACAGCATTTTTGGTCATATGTGACTAAAAATAAAATGGTGGAGCGTCCATAAAGAAATAGTGTTGGTTGAGAACGCAAATTATTTATGTTTAATATCTTCAGAAATTAAACTGATTTAAATAATTGTTAGCATATAGTAATGGACGCCCCACGATTTTATTTTTGATCTCATATGCAGTGGCGGCGTTAGGCGTCGGCGACGTCGGCCTCGGGCTTGAGGGGGCCTCGCAAATATTTTACAAGTTATTGAAAGTTTATATATTATATATTAATTATGACTTATGATATTTTTACATTTCTCATTTCGCTTTGCTGGACAAAAATATGTTTATTTGTATATTTGTCGGTTTTATCATTGGATTCTATTACTTGAAAATTAATATTTAAGTGTTAAGAACAAATAAGTGTAAATACTTATATTAAAATTAAGTGTATATAAATATGTGTTTAAAATTAATAATAACAGTTATGAGTTGTGTTTATAACTTTATATAAAATATAGTGTTTAGTGGCTAAAAAGTCAAGCCAGAAGACTAGGCCAAATCAAGGTTTGTTTTTATTATCGTTTCTTTTTTATCGTAGAGTTAAGCCGTTTTTTATATATTTGCTAGATACTTATAGTCTTATGGGAATATATATTCCCATAATACATACGTATACATAAATCCCACAATGTTTTTGCAATCTATCGAGGGTGTTCTGCAATAAGTTTTCGAAACTTAGGTAAATTATATTTCTAGACCTTCAGAACTATTTGAAACCGTGGTGCACGTTTAGATCTATTAAAAACCATGAAACATAGACCCAAAAAGGTAAATGTAGTAATCGTTTCAAATTTTGCAAGTGAATTCATTAGGTATGTTCGATTTGCACCTTCGCGTTATACTGCTAAACGCTAGCAGTAAAACGCTGCAGTTAGCAGTTTACTACTAAAAACTGGTAACATACAGCGAGTTTAATTTTCTGTTCGATTTGTTTATACGTAAAGAATAAGAAGTACGTCTGACGTAAATGTTAAATATCAGACAGATGTCAGATAACTTTCCAGGTTAAGAATCTTTTAACGATTTGGTTCGGAGATTATCTTGTGTGTCGAATAGGGTGACCAGACGTACTCTTTTTAAGAGTATTATACTCTTTTTTGAGTAATATTTTCTATACTCTTACTTTTTATAAAAAAACCTTGAATATACTCTTTTTTGATGGTCACTTGTTTTTATTACTTCTAGTTTAGAAGTGAGGACCTTTTTTTTTGATCATCACTTCTATTTTGGGAGTGAAGACCTTTTTTTTTTGCTCGTCACTAGTATTTTTGAATGAGGACCTCTGTTTTTTGCTCATTATTTGAATTTTTGGAGTGTAACCTTTTTTTTTTTAGTATACTCTTTTTCTGTGAAAAAAATCTGGTCAGCCTAGTGTCGAAAGGGTGAATAATATTAGATATATTTAATGGATCTTGAAATATTATCAGATCCAGAATCATCTGATTCAGATTTAGATTTTTCGAGTTCGGATGATGAAGTTATGAACTGTATTTGCGAGGTTTACAAAATGCCCCAGGATAGAAAAACTGAAAAATTTTGTAGAAACTATTGTCCCAGGATATTCAAAAAAAGAATTTGTAAGACATTAGCCATCAAAGAATATAGTATAAATATCAAAACAAATATGCTAGCCAGATTCCTGTCAAAAAGTCAAAAACAAAGTACCAACCATTTATTCTTTATCTATAGTACCAACTCAAAAAGGTAAACAAACACAGCCGTAACAAATAATCCGCAAGAGAAGCAGCTGTAACTTTTTCGCAGTAGCGTCATAAACTGGCAGTAAATTATGACAAATCGAACAGATCTGCAGTTACTGCAAAACAAAACGAACAGATTTTTTTAACGCGGCAGTAAACAGTAACTGCAAATGTGCAAATCGAACACACCTATTGTAAAAAACCTAATATATAGAAATAATTACTTACCGAAGTAGTCATGAAGAACGACTAAGGACAATATGTAAAGGCCAAGCGATAGTAATTCAGCAAGTACCATAATATAATGCCATGTTCGTATGTTCAGTGCAACCATAATAAGTTCGGTTAGAACTAGCGAGCTAAAACTAATCGCTACAATGTGTATGAATTCGTCCTCGAATAAAAGTAAGGCTCCATACATTATTACACCTCCTAAAACAAAATTAAAACAATTTAAAACACCTGAAAATAACAACAACAAAAAAACATACCTTGATATATCGAGATTAGTACCCACATAAAGAAAGTTTTATATGATAAACTTCTTCCTTTCGCAAGTTCTTTATATAATTCCGGATAGGTTAACGCAATATCAGCGCTGACATCTTGATCTAATACTAAACTAAACACCTGAAAACAACCCGTTAACCAATCGAAAATAAATTTAAAAGTTGCGTACTTACTGGGAACATTGTATAGAGAGTAGCGTAACCAACCATCAAAAAACCTTGATACAACGCAACACTTGATAAATAAAAAACACTCGAAAATACAGCTTGCATCGTTGAGATAATGAGGCCACGATGTACTACAAACTGACTTAGACTAGCAGATCTTTTATACGAACGTCTTCCATGTACAAGTAATAGCCGAGCTAAGTGTGAGAACTGCGGGATGCTAAAATCACCAGCTAACGAAGCTTGTTTGCCTTCTCTTCCTTCGATACCAATTCCAGCATCAGCTTGTTGAATCATACTAACATCGTTACCACCATCACCAACAGCTGCAGTTCTTTTTCCGGTGTGTTTTTGGATAAGTTGAACCTATAAAAAAACAGGTTAAAACAATTTTTTTAATGGGAAATAAAAGTACTTACTACTTGCGCTTTTTGAGTAGGTGTACATCTACAACAGACAACTGCTGGCGCCGCGGTGGCAAGTTCTAGAAACTCTTGTTGGTAATACGCTAAACATACGTCTAAACTTTCTCCACTAACGACTAAAGCACAATCATGTCTTTTTCTAAATGCATTTAACTCCAAATGGGCATCCGTACGGGTTACTACTTTCTTCAAGACATATAAACCTAAAATTATAAAATACAAATAATAATACAGTACAAGGGCGGCTTTTATGTAAAAGCAAATGGGCAATTATTTGTTAAACAATACAAAAAAATTGAAGTGAAATGTGAATTTTCACACATTTCAGGGTTTCGCAGATATTTCGCAGGGTTTCGCGGTAAGTGAATGATGATTATTTGAGATTCCAAAACAAATTTTATGTTTAAATAGGTGTGTTCGATTTGCACATTTGCGGTTACTGTTTACTGCCGCGTTAAAGCGTTAACAGCCGTAACAAATAATCCGCAAGAGAAACAGCTGTAACTTTTTCGCAGTAGCGTCATAAACTGGCAGTAAATTACGACAAATTAAACAGATTTGCAGTTACTGCGACCAAACGAATAGATTTTTTTAACGCGGCAGTAAACAGTAACTGCAAATGTGCAAATCGAACACACCTAATATTTTTTTTGTTAATTTTAATTCGAATGCCTAATACCATTATTTATATTTCTAAATATGTGCAGTATTTTTTTTTATATATCCGATTTTAAAATTGCGCCTATGGATTCCATTGGTTGTTATAAGTCATAAGCTCCGCCCCTCTGATTTCGTGTACATTAAAACAGAATTAAATTATAATTTCAACAATTTCCACTGGTTATTAAATTTACGCTTTTAAAATTTAAATGTAACATTTGCCAAAATATAACTAGAATCTTGAAGAAATAATTTAAACAAAATAAAAATGCAAAAAAAGAAAAAATAATATTGTCTCCTCTCTAGCATGTTACATAACTATAACTTTTGTACATTACTATTCCGCTTCACACCAATGTACATTACTTAGAATTTTTTTAGTTTAAACCATCTGGGCTACCGAGTGTGGGACAATTTTTTTTTTTGCACAATTTTGGCAAAACGCTTAAAAATAATTTATTTTGTAAAAATACAAATTTGATCGTTAATCCACATACCAAGGGCTTTCATTTAATACCCTACTCAGAATTTAAAAACCATTTTTTTTTTTTTCGATAGGCACATATTTGTTTAGATTTTTAGAGGATATGTTTTTTAGATGTTTTAGTATTTTTTCTATATGTGGGTCAAAAAGTTGTACAAGTATGCCAAATTTCAACTTTCTATATTCAGCCGTTTGGCTACAATTTTTACCGTACAGACAGACAGACACATGAGTGACGTTATAAGGGTTTTTTGGTGGTCATACCTACAAAATCCTAAAAATCGATATTTCGAAAAAGTAATTTGATCAAAAATTCCTGTTGAACTATTCCGGTTCCCAACAATGTACAATATTGAGATATTTTTTCAGATTTTTCGATAAACCCTATAGGGGAAACTTTTTAAGATCGCAGCGCCATATGCGGCAAAGCTGGAACACTCGAAAGTGACATTAAACTGTTACTCGTGTATTTGTTTACATGGTGAAAATCAACACGAGTTGTATTTTTCCTATTTTCCGAGTTTTTTTTTTAATTTAAAGGTAATCTACGATTTACAAGATATGTAATAATGTGTAATGTTCTAAAAAAATTTCAAGGAAATTTTTAGTTTTTCATGGTATTTTTAATTCTTTTTGACTATCTGTCAATAACAACAAAAATATGGTAAATATATTAGTAAAAATTAATATCTGTGCCTGAAAAAGTAGAAGGGCCTTTTAATATATCAACTGATGATTTAGGCAAATTTTGGGTGGGATAAATGCTTTTTTTCAGTCTTTTCTTGGACGTAAAAAATCACTTTCCATAAAATGCAACGAACAAACTTGCATGCATGGGCTTGGATTTTTGTCCATTTATAGTTTTTGGGTCCATAAAAACCTACGATCCACTTTCTCTCTGCCTCCAAACGTCGTTTCAATTGATATTTTTTTCGATTTAGGTAAATTATGGAATGTTTAAGAAGGATTATTCCTTATTCACGATTTACATTGCGGCACAAAACAAAATTGATTGTTTTTTTTCCATGATTCACAAAAATAAAACACAAACGACAAAAAAACACGTATTTCTTCATTGAACAAAACAAAACAAAACAATGTCACTTTCGTATATTCCGCAAATTGCCACCAGATGTCAGGGCACTTAGGAAGTTTCCCCTATTGTTTCAAGAATGGAGTACAGTTTATTACAGTAGTAAACAAAATAAAAATCCCTTACCTTGTGTCCTCGAAACTAATCTTGAACTCTTAGCAATACAAGTAGCAGTTTCTAATTTATCACCAGTTAACATCCAAATCTTAATTCCAGCATTTCTTAAAAGTTCTAAAGTAGGCCTAACATTCTCCTGTAATTTATCTTCAACACCAGTGACACATAAAAGTTCCATTTCACGTTCCAGTGATTCCACAACTTGTGCAACTCGAGCCACACGATCAGTTACAGACATACGAGCAGCATTATAACGATTCTTAAAAGAAAATTTATTGGAAAATTGTATTAACGTAATTTAAAATAACTTACTTCGAAATCAACATATTGCTCCTCGGTTAAAAGTTTTCGAGCTACGACTAAAGTACGTAAACCATCCCTAGCCATGTTGCCACATTCCTCTTCAAGCCAGTCTGTGTACTGTACGATACCAGACATGACAACATCGGCACCTTTGAGGTAAAAGAATATTTCTCCTGATTGTAAATCCTGTAATAAACAATTAATTAACAAAAATGTTACCCAATAATTAGAGGAACACCTTTTTGCTGTACTTATATAAATATGAAACAAAAAATATTATAAATAGGCAAATTATGCGCTAAAAATAAGTTTTTTCCGGAAAATGCCTCAACAAATAGGGCTCCAAATTAATAGTTAAGCTTTGAAACCAATTTGTGTATAATCCCTTTTGGCCAATCGCATGAAAAAAAATAAATAAATTGATGTGGTGTGAATATTCACACACTGCAGGGTTTCGCAGGTATATAATAAGTGAAGGCGGCATGCTGAGTGTGTAGGACAAATTTTGCTTTGTAGTAATCACGGCAAAATGAACGATATCTTTAAAATAATTTATCGTCTGTTAATCTAAGAGCTTTAAAAACAAATTTTATGTTAAAATATTTTTTTGTTAATTTTAAGTCGAATACCTAATACCATTATTTAGGTTTCTAAATACGTGCAGTATTTTTTTTTATATAGCAAGGTTCATTAAGATTTTGAAAATTGCGCCTATGGCTTCCATTGGTTGTTTTAAGTCATATACTCCGCCTCTCTGGTTTCGTATACATGACACATAAAATGAAAATATAATTCCAACAATTCCAACTGGTTATTAAATTTATATTCTTAAAAATTAAATGCAACATTTTCCAAAATATAACTGGAATTTTGACAAAATAAGTTAAACAAAATAAAAATGAAAAAAAAAAAAAAACAAAAAATAAAATTGTCTCCTGTGCCCGGGAGCGGACCCTAGTTTGCTGGGTAGCAAGCGAGCAAGCTAACCATTAGACCAAGATACGCTTTCTAGTACAGTGTGTTACATAACTATAACTTTTGTACATCGTCAACAAAAAAACACAAAAAATAAAAGTTATTTTCCGAAAACATAGTCTGATCAAAAATTCCTGTTGTACTATTCCGGTTCACACCAATGTACATTACTTAGAATTTTTTCAGATTTTGGGCAATTATTTTTTTTGCACAATTTTGGCAAAAATCCAATCAAAATAATTTATTTTGCAAAAATAAAATTTAATCCACGTACTAAGGGCTTTCATTTGATACCCTACTTAGAATTTATTTAATTTTTTTTTTTTTTTCGATGAGCACCTGTTTGTTTATATTTTTAGGGGGATATGTGTTTTAGATGTTTTAGTATTTTTCCTATGTGCGGGTCAAAGTGTTGTATAAGCATGCCAAATTTGAACTCTCTAGGTTTAGCCGTTTGGCTACAATTTTTACCGAACAGACAGACAGACGACAAAATGACGGTATAAGGGTTTTTTGGTCACACCTACAAAACCCTAAAAATGACTTGGCATATCTTTGGTTGTCTTAAAATTAATATTGTTTCCATACCTTTACTATGATACCCATTCTCTTAGTTTCACTAGTGAATGGAAACACTTGTAGTATAGAGTAGTTATACAATCGTCCGTCAGGAGCGCGCAGTTGCATAGAATTCAAGTCCCGCCTACTCAATGTCAATCCAACATGTTGTGTCCACTGCACTAGCGCCACTTCGTCCGGACTAGAAGCTTGATAAGTAACACCTTGATTTCCGGATTGCATGTGTTGATCCGCTTCCGTTTCAGAGGTTATAGAACTTGTTTCGCTTTCTTCTATAATTTCGTAAACTGGGGTAACGTTATGACATAACGCTAAGGCTTGGACAGCGTCTTTAATTCTTGTGTTTTCAGATCTGCGGACTTTGCCCGCAAAAGCATTTCCAGAAGAATTTTCGGATGACTGTTTATAAGTTGCAGTCAAAACTGATGAAATCTAATACAAAAATAAGAGTTTTATGTTTGAATAAAATATTAGTTTTGCTTTTTACCTCATCGAAACTATCTTGAACGTATGATACAGTACCAAGATGTAATCTTTTTAGTACCATCGTATTTTGAGTTAAAGTTCCTGTTTTATCACTAAGAAGATACGATATACGACCTAATTCTTCTGGGATTGTCGTACAACGGACTTGTGTTCCTGCCATCGCAGGATCTCTTCCAATTGACCAAGAATAAAATGCCTTTCCCATGTCCAAATTTACCCTCAAACTGAAATCATTTGTACAATTTCAAGTTTTCAAATACTAACATCACCTTGAATGAAACACTGGATTTTTTTATTAATTAAAGTTTATTTAGGGTTGCTTCAGCTGCCATGGCTATTAGCACCCACTCAGTTTTCTATACATTAACACGTTCCCGGACAGTTTTGTACAATGAGATGTACCCAAAATGTCACTTTATTAGATTTTTGTTTATAATAAGACATTTACTGTGTTTGGTATGTTCCTGATAGGACAGTTTATACTAGTTTTCATATACTTAAATTGAATTAAAACCTGCCCCAGCCGTTATTTGTATATTTGAATAAAAAAGCAGGACGGTTTAGACCGTCATGACCTGAGCTAGGAAAAATATTCGACGGCTATAGCCGTACTGTCCGCGAACGTGTTAAAACACTGGATTTGAATACAAATTATCTTACTATCAAACATACCTAAATCCTTTAGACCAGCGTTTCTTAAACTGCAGGTCGCGAACCCGAATGGAGTCACAAAGCGAAATGCTGGCGTCGCGAAAATTAAATTCAGACACACGATGATAAAAAAGGAGTCATGAATGAAAAAAGTTTAAGAAGTATTGCTTTAGACAGGTAATAGGTTGTTCCTACGACTACTATGGAACTGTTTCAATTCGATACTGTTAGTTTACAGGAAATTAATTACTTAATTTCGATATTAAAATATTGTTACCGATCTGCTTAAAAGAGGGGTTGTATCACAGCCACAGCTGCAGCTCTTTTTGGCGTAGAATCCTTCGCGTTGCTGTAAGAAATAAGTTAATGCGTAACGTTTAGGTTCAGAGAGATTTCTTTTTATTATTATTATTTATTTTTTTTGCTGTCTAATCAAATTTTCTCACAAATATTACAGTTATCGATAGTTCGTGGTAGATAGGTACTTGCTATCAGGCCGCGGTCCATAATTATACTAATATAACACGTACCGAGCGTCAATTTCACAATAAAATTAAACACGCTGCTCACTATTGCATCAGCTATCCTTGAACGCTATTTCGGTAGACTCTTTGGGCTTTCCTCTCTTCAACTCAGTTATTATATTGTTGATAGCTTTTATAGTTTTGATTCGCTAAATTAATAAATAAAGTCTAATGTACACTTTTTTAGGACACTGATTTTTACTGAGGAACCCAGTACTAGAACGAAACGATAAACATATTCTACGTAAATAGAAAATTGATATTTTGCCGGTCCGCGGATTTATGTTGGGAAATAATTAAAATTTAACAACAATACGATTTAAATAATCAGTACCACTAGTAACTAAACTTATACCACAGCAAATCCACAATTAAATTAGTTTTCCAGCTAGATATTCCCTGAATATCGTATTGCTGAACTAATTCAATCATTTGTCTAACTCAGTGGTTCTCAACCAGGGTGCCGCAAGCACATGAAAAGGGTGCCGCGAGCTTTTCAAAATAAATTCGCCGCTATTCTCGGAATCGAAGAAATATTTATCGTTTATAAATTTTCGAATGATCTTTAAATACATGTTATGTAATTGTAATATTATTGTTTTTTTTTCAACATCACAATTATACTTTTGATTGACTAAATAGTGACATATTTAATAGTAGGGTGCCGCGAAGATCTCACATTTTGCATAGGGGTGCCTTCACCTAAAAAAGGTTGAGAACCACTGGTCTAACTAAACTCTGAAATCGACTGCTGACCGAGTCTAGCGCGGTGGTTTATATACCAGCGTCATTCGTTCGAGACTAAGCTAGTACCGCCCAGAATACTCTCGACCTTTTATACTGTAAAATCGTCCATAATTCAAGGCCAACGCCGAATTCGTAACAATATACTGCATAAAATATTCACTGTTTTATTCAAGATTTACTTATCCAAAACACAATCAAGATTTATAAAATAATCTTACCTAATCGGGATAATGTAAGAGAAAAGCAGCACAAATCTAAACATATATCTGTACCAAGGTCCATTAAATCCTTTTAAAGCCATCATAACAAATGCTAGACCGATTACAGCACCGAACAATAATTTGGTGAGTGTATTAAGTTCCATATCCAACAATCCAACTTTTGATCGTGGTGCAGAATTGTTCATTACAGATCTTGTTTCCGGACCAGTGTAAATAACAACTCCGAGAGCTTGTCCGGAGGCTATTACACAATTTGTCCATAACGTATTTTCAAGATCTAAACTTTCCTCATTTCCAGAACCATCATGCTACAAAATTTTCATTAATTATTAAAAAATAATAATAATAAGGGAGATAAATGGTAGAATTGAACGGAAATGTGATTGATTCATTTATATCTAGGGATATGATGAGAATTTCGTTTTCTTAAGTTATCAAGAAAACTGTGAAAATTTAGGAAGGATTTTAATTTAATCTCAATGAGAAAGATGTATGAAAAAATAAATAAATGTAGCATTTATGATTATGTTGTGCTACCATTGAAGAAGAAAATTTCTGTATTAATGTTTATAATTTTTTTTACTCACTCTTGTAAATGTTCCAATAAAAGAATGTATATCCCTTTGTGGTTTCTCCGCATAAATACTAGCATGAATATCAAATAACTGATCATCGCTACTTAATTTTTGTGTAGCCGGTATCGCAAGACGTAATTTCCAGTCCGTTTCTCCATCAAGTTGATCGGTACGAACAAAAACAGCTCCAGATCGTTCAGAAGTTCGGAGCAATACCAAATCAGCTGGTACCCTTTCATCTTTATCAACTAAAATCAAATCTCCAACCCGTAGTTTACAAGCAGCTACTAGTTCCGTTTGTTTATCTCCGTGAGAAAGTAATCGACGATATTTTTGATTATTTACTTCTTGATCTCGTCTATGTCTTCGTAGATCATCTATTGCTTCTCGACAAATTGTTACGAATAACACAAAACACTGAAAACAGTTCAATTAAACTACAACCTTTTAAGAAAATATGTATTTTTTTTTTAATTCGTTACTCTTTATAAATTATTTATAAATACAGTGATATCTTGGCATAAATAGTGCCAAGATCCTCTTATACTATATATATATTAGTTAATTATATTATTATTTTCACCATAGCAAATGGCAGCATTGGAGAATTAAACATCTAGTGTAAAAGCAAACCGATCTTAAACATCGGTGGGCTTAAAGTTCACTCGTCTTAAACATCTAGTGTGAAAAGAATATTAATGAGATTTGAAATCTTACCAGTGGTCCCCAATAGGTGTAGAGGTAACCAATCCTAATGTCTGGAATAAATTGACTTGTGGCCATCACCAAAAAGTAGAGATTGAGAAAGAATTTGAATTGTTGAAACAATACGAGAGGTAAAAATGTGATGATATTGTATTTCCTGTTCTTGATAGCGTTCGCTGGGAAAGAACCTACGGTAGGTTTTCCTAAGTGAATTGTACGAGGACGTAGTTCTCGTGGACCGCAACATCTTCGCCATATTCCACACCAACAACTAAAAGGGACAAAATCAATAAAATCTTCAAAATTACAGAGATAATGTTCATATAATACTCCTGTATATGCCTTAATTGTTCAAAACTGGGCAGATTTAAACATTATAAATTAAGAATAACAATTTTGAGTCATATTCGTATGGAATTGTTTGCTATAGTTCTAATAAAAATACTCAATTCTCAATTTCTTCTACAAAACAAATGTAATGGCTAAAGCCGAAATACCTACGCAAATTGAAACTAAAAAGAAGATAACAGGAATAAATCGTGAGCTGTTTATTCCTGACTACAAATAACCTTCAAGTTCTAACATAAAAATAAGTCCTTCAGAGGACAAGGGAAGGTAATTCTGGGGTAGTTGACTTCGAACAACTAGTGTGCGATTCAGATTAACTCAGAATTACTATTTTAGTTATCTTGGAAAATACTTTAAGTCGCTTTAAAAAATTGTTTTGAAAATATCTTTGACAAAAAACTCGAAGTTCTAAAATAAAATAAGTCCTTCAGAGGACAATGGAAGGTAATTCCGGGCTAGTTTACTTGGAACAACTAGTGAGCGATTCAGATTTACTTAGAATTACTATTTTCGATATCTTGGAAAATACTTTGTCACTTCGAAAGATTTTTTGAAAATATCTTTGACAAAAAACTCGAAGTTCTAAAATAAAATAAGTCCTTCAGAAGACAGGGGAAGGAAATTCTGGGGTAGTTTACTTAGAACAACTAGTGAGCGATTCAGTTTAACTCAGAATTACTATTTTAGATATCTTGGAAAATGCTTTATGTCGCTCCAAAAAACTTTTTGAAAATATCTTTGACAAAAAACTCGAAGTTCTAAAATAAAATAAGTCCTTCAGAGGACAAGGGAAAGTAATTCTGGGATAGTTTACTTCGAACAACTAGTGAGCGATTCAGATTAACTCAGAATTACTTTCGATATCTTGGAAAATGCTTTATGTCGCTTCAAAACCAAATTTTTAGGGGCGCTGAAAATTAAGTTGTTCGTTCTGCTATGAACAAATTATTTTTTTTTAAATATTTGTTGAACAAAAATAAGTCTTCAAACAAAATTTTCACCACTCCTTGCATCTGGCACCCCAGGCAACCGACTGTCTTGACACCCCCTTAATCCGGCCCTGTGTCTTATTAATTATTTTTGTAATTTCTTTCTAATTTGTTAGAATTTTATTTTATTTACGAGAAATATATTTTATATTTTCATTTTTATGTTCCTAAATTGTATTTTGTTTTCGTTTTTGACAATAAAATTTTTAATTAAGTTCTATTTCTTTTGTATTTTTAATTTTATAATTGAAAAACAAGGATAATAAGAGTTTTTGGTAAATAAAATTAAACCAAAATATATATCAATAGATATTCAGTTCGGTATTAGATTCGATTTTAACTTGTTATTCGAACCGGAACCGAACCGAAATTTTTAAACAAACCGAAACTGAAACTGGAACAAAAATATTTACTTGGAATGTAACTGTAAACCCGAACGAAATAAATTTGGGTTCGACTCTCTGTTCTGAATGGCAAAACCTTTGTTCCATCCTTATGCATTATGTTATGGGTTTATTATAAATAAAGCTTAAAATTTATGGCCATGAAGAACGGCCCAAAATGTTTAATTAATCAACAGGAAAAATAGGGGAAAAATTAAAATGGTGTTTTGTGAGTTCAAAATTACTTGGGATAGGCCTAATGATCTCATAACTCCGCCCACTGTACCAATAAAACCCTTGGAGCAAAATTATCCCCTCCCTAAATATTTGTACCGCCCTTTCCGCTCAAAACCAACCCTTACAAACTTCAATATGCTCAAATGTAAGTACCAACTGTTTAAAACCAACATCAAGATAAAATCAAATATGTATAATTAAAGGACAAAGTCTGATACTTCTGCAATATTTACAAATTTGATATCACAAAATCAATATTAATTATTTCATTTAATAAATTATAAATATATAAAATTCTTTATGATCATTCAACCAAAACAAAAGAGTTTCTACTTATTTGAATACTGTCCAAATGCGATAAATGGTGGAGTTATTATAAAAAAAAATAGCAGTAATAGAAGGAAAAATGTGTGTACCTTAGAAAAGAAGATTCAGAATGAGATTTCGTAATAAGCGGAATATCCTCTTTGGACGTTTTATTTAAATTACTTCCAGTTTCTACGTTATCCATCATTCATATTCCACAAAACCATAAATAACACACAAAAAACTAAACTAACACACGATTCAATAACTAATTTACGTATAAAATACACAAATTGTTAATAATAATGGCTAACTGTCACTTATCATCTGACAGTGACATTTACAATCAATGTTACCAACTGTATATATTTACCTGCATAAAAATGTCAAAAATTTTCGACGTTTTCTTGGAGTTCTACTTCTTGCTATTTCACCATCCATACCTCCATGCTGTGATTGACCACCTAATAAAAAATCAGTTTCGTCGTCTAATTCAAAATCTTGCATAGGATATTCCATCCCCTTGTCACATATTTTTAGGTTATATTTATAGATTTTAGTCTTGAATTAATTTATTGATTATCATTTTAATATCACTACGTATAAATATGTTAAGTTAGTTATAAATAATATGATAATTGATGGTTTAGATTGATTTTATTAATGCTACTTATAAGGTAAATACGGTTTTTAAAGATTGGTAATTTACGGCTTGAACGAATGCGCCACTACAATCGATTCATGATTCACCGACTATTCAGGGAAATTCAAACTGTTACTGTACATGTATTTACTGAGTACCGCTGATTTTCTAAAGGTTTCCGCGTATGATGCTTTAATATTAATCAGGAGCGTCGAGAAACGGGGGAACCCGAACAAATAAACGGGATCCGGGAAGACTGCAGGAGTGGATTAACTTTTTTTACAAATCACTATCCAGTTTTATTATTTATCATTTTGTTGCATAAAAAACTTTTTTCTACCTAGATAAAAAATAAAGCCCTCCTTAGTTAACCGCATTTTGATCCGTGTAGTTTTGAAAATTTGTAAATATTTAATTTTCGAAAGACCGTATCTCAAAATCTGCATGAGATAAAGACTTGCTTTTACCCCTCGCCAAACTGGTTATTAAATTTACGCTCTTAAAAATTAAATGCAACATTTGCCAAAATATAACTAGAATTTTGACAAAATAATTTAAACCAAAAACTTTTGTATATCGTCAATAAAAAAACACAAAAAATGCGTTATTTTACGAAAACATAATCTAATCAAAAATTCCTGTTGTACTGTTCAGGTTCACACCAATATACATTACTTAAAATTTTTTCAGACTTTTAGTTTAAACCATCGGGCTACAAGGTGTGAGACGATTTTTTTTGCACAATTTTGGCAAAAATCGCTTCAAAATAATTTATTTTGCAAAAATAAAATTTTGATCGTTAATCCACATACAGGCTTTCATTTGATACCCTACTCAGAATTTAAAAAATATATATATTTTTTTCGATGAGCACATATTTGTTTATATTTTTAGGGGGATATGTTTTTTAGATGTTTTAGTATTTTTCCTATGTGCGGGTCAAAGAGTTGTATAAACATGTCAAATTTCAACTCTCTAGGTTTAGCCGTTTGGCTACAATTTTTGCCGAACAGACAGACAGAGAAACAGACACAGACAGACAGACGACAAAATGACGGCATAAGGGTTTTTTGGTCATACCTACAAAACCCTAAAAATGGACGTAATACTGACCATATTACTCCTGAATGTACATAGATTGAAAACATGGTCATAAACTTGGAAACAGGAGGCCTAGGCTCAACTAGGGTTGTCGCGCCAATGATGATGATGACAAATGCCCGGGTTCCCCTATTGGCGCAGGATTAAAACTATTTAATCGTTTCTGGGCCCCTATCGTGATATAGGTTTTGGGAATTTATTATAAATATTAGTATAAAAAATTAGAGACAGCTAATTTGAAAATTTTAATTAAAAATTACATATCCTAAATAAATTATAAATATGATCATATATAAAAATTCAGTGAATTACAGACCATAATTTATTTAAATTATAGCACTAATAAAAATAAAATTATTTTTTACACATCTTATAAAAAAACTATTTAATAGTTACACATTTTTGAGACTTGGTTTACCCATAATTTGTATATTAACAAAATTATATTTATAATTCATTTATTATATTTTGTGCATAAAAGTAACTAAAAAAATGTACATTGAATTAAGTAGTAACTTCAATAATAGGTACTGTAAAATTTTATAATTTGTTTTTTTAAGAATAACTGTACAAAGATTCTAGAATGACTGAGAATCCAGAGATAAGAGTAGAGCTAACATTAAAAATAAAACAGAAAAATAACATTCAACAATTACGTTTATTCTCTACTTATAAATAATAACATATATACGCCCTTAAATCTCCCTATTATCAAAACCAATCAAATCGAACCATTTGAATCAACCAATCAAATCCCACTACTAACCCCCATCTGTTGACCAATAACACAACAAACCCTTCCATTAATCAACCACGTGACTAGCCAAGTAACCAATCAAAAAGCTCTGTCTCTTACCCCTTCTCACTCTAGTACAAATTAATTTATAACATAACCTAACTTTTGAGCACGAGATTTAAACATCCACATTATTGACATGTACACAAAAATGGTCACTACGGAGGACCAATAGCATTTTTAAACAATAAATTTTAAATTAAATAATCATTCTTTTGAATACACAACACAGAAAAATTGGAATTGACAAATTTACGAGCATATATCAATTAAATTGTAGACATTAGTAATAATTTGTTATATACTCGCTAGCGAATTAATAAGGGGGGGTTGCTCTGCGCTGTCGAGGTACTTGTAAAGTACCTAAACCAATAAGAGAACAAAAACAAAAATACCGTTAGGGGCAAAAATGAAAAATATAGTTTCAGTTTGGAACGAAAACGAAAAGTATCATTTCTGTTTTACGTTCTCACCTTTTATGTTTCTTTCAGAAGGCTTGGCCTAGTACAGACAGATTTAAATGACAACATGACTATCCACACCAGAAATGAATGAGTGCGCATCTCAAACAATGATTTTCGCAGTTTTAACAGAAATGAATCAAGCTATACGTAGTTGAAATTTCTTTTCTCCACAACCACTATTGAAAAATGACAATAACTGAAGTGACGCCTAGCGGAATATTTTGGAACTTAACGGAAAATGATTTTGTTGTATGTGGCTCATTTAATTGCATTGTTTGTATGTGTTAAAGTGAAGAAAACTTTAATAAAATGTCTTTAAAATCGAACAGAAAATTAACTGCAATGTGAATTGTTGTGTATCAAATAGCAAATGTCAAAAATATCCTATTCCAATCGCCATTTTGTAAGCGACAACAGCGCCTCTATAATGTTTATTCTTAATAGGATTTATCAATTCTAAATCCAATTTTGACTACAGAAACTTAATATATATTCTAACACAAGAGTTGGAATATTATTCTAAAACACTTATTTTCTTATGCATTTTGAGTGTATTTCGTTTCTTCACTAGTGAAGGAATAATTATTCCATGATCGTCAGATATTATTGTTCAATATAAGGTATGCATTCCTCAACGCTAAAAAGTAGTGCAGCCGGTATCTATGCGCGTATGAATACTTTAAATGCAATGTTTGTTTAATAAATAAACATTACTTACTAAAAAGTACTAAAATAGTGGCCGATGTGCAGCAAATTAAACAAAAAATAAATAAATAAATAAGTTTAATTAATTTATCAATTTGTTACGTAATATAAATTATTTGTTAAAATAATTGTCATTTTTTTTTCTTTTCTGGTGGTCGTAGAGAAAGTAGGGTCTGTGTCTCGGTAAGAAGAGAATATACTATTAAAATCCCAACCTATAGAGTGGTAAAAAGATAATGAAATTTTAATAATAACACTATTGAAATTAAGTTATCAATATTTTTAAACAAGTAATTTAATTACTGGCTATCAATTTGATTAGCATTTTCAGTTTAAAGACGAATATCCTTACAATAGCGTAGATTCGATACCGACCTTTTCCGCTAGAGAATTGATATACCAAATTGCGCAATGCCTACAATTTTCGAGGAATGGTTATGGGACAGTATTTTTCAAAAATCTAAATTAAGTTTTTTTTTAATATTAAGTTTCGTTCATTAATCTACGCATAATTATGCCTCATACTTTTAGGTTTTTGTGTGTTGTCCTAAACGCATTAACACTTTTTTTGACAACCCCTAAAATTAAAAATATATAGTAGTATATTTTTTGCGAATGATTAAATTAAGTCTTATGGCCAGTTGCTAGAGAACGAGTTAGGTATTTTAACTCAAGTTATTCTTAACTAGAGTCAAAATAACATACAAAAACATCATTTTAACAATTATTTGAGTTGGGTACAACTCGATTTAAAACATTTAATTCGTTCTTTAAAAACCGCCCATTAGTATTTTTTATATTCTTGTCAAACAATAGTATATGTAAGCCGGATTTCAACCCTCTAGGTCCAGCCATTTGACCACAATTTTTTCAGCACAGACACGGTATGTCCGAGAACGAAGCGGTTAATAAAAAATATTATTTAAATTTAATTTAAAAAATTGTAGTGTTATATGAGTTAGTTCTTCTTATCAGTCAAGATTTATTTAACTAATACGAGGGTCACACAAGAATTATTGAAAGAAAATCAAGCCGTGGGATACTAGTATTACTAGTACTAAGTACCATTTCATGCAGTTATTTACTTGTCATTTATAGTTAAGTTGTAAAAGTTATGTTAGAACTCAGTTAATTCATTTTTTTAAATATCGTTGTGAGTCAAAATATGGAATTAAACAGGGAGCATTTTCGAATCATGATTTATTATGATTTAAAAAAAGGTTTAACTGCTTATGAGCGCAAAGAAGGTTTAGATTCTGTTTTAGTGAACAAGCGCCTTCTTTGACTACCTTTTACCGCTGGTGTAATGAATTTGAACGAGACAGGAATTTTGTTCAACACCAAAAACGGAGCAGCGTCCTACATCTGTTACCGAAAAAAACATTGCTCCTGTTAACAATATAATTGACCGACTGGCGTAGCGTAGTGGTCACATACGTGCCCTGCGTTACTAAGGTCTCGGGTTCAAATCCTGATCAGGCATGGAATTTTCATTAAGAAAAATTAGAATTGTCCTGGTTAATTGCCTCTGTAGCAAAGGCCATAAACGTGAAATAAAAAAAAAGATAATTGAAAAAACATAAATAATGCCTCCTATGCGGTAGTATAGTATCAACTTAAGATTGGATCCTCAGCTATTAACAGAATTATATACGATCACCTGCATTTAAAAAAGTTGTTGTGCCACATCTTTTTGTGCCACATCAGTTTAATAATTTTCAAAAAGTGGAACATGTAAAGTGGAGTTCACAGAACAAAAACCAGCGACAGCGACATAATTTTCGCGCTACGTTTTTAGTCAATATTCACAGAACAGTGTTTTATTGACATAAGCCCGCTCAATTCAAAATAGTATGCTTTTACCGTTCATTAATAATTTCAATATCATTTACCCCAATTTTATATTTTCCCATATTTTAATTATGATACTACACACGGTAAAGTGTAACAGGAAATCCAAAACAATTTGAATGTCAATTGAAATTTTAGGTTAAGAATGAGAAGAGAACTGTTTTAAAAAAGAACAGAGCATAAGTGTCGCTGAAAAGTTGATCAAATTTCAACTTCTAGCAAACTTCACTAACTTCAAATTTAGCGACAGCAAAGTCAAACTTCCTGATTGGTTCGAGCTGTTTTTGACAAGTGTCGCAGCAACCGATCATTGTTCTTCGAACCCGGCCTAAGAATTCGCCATAAAATTTTAAACTATTAACGGACCTTCTTTTTCACAAATATTGACAGGTTACGAAACTTATATTTCTTTTTTCGACGTATACGCTAAAAGAGTCGTGTATGAATTCATGAAGATGAAGAAACTTCAACAATAACCAAAAAGCAGCGAGTCATGAAAAAAGTAATATATGCAGTATTCTTTAGAAATACGGGCTTGTAAAAGCAAGTGACTTGGATGGACAGAAGACAGTTACAGCTAAATAGTAACCTGATTTTTTTTTTGCCTAAAGTGCTCAGTAGAGTTCCAGAGAAAGAGATTATGTTACATCATGATGATGCGTCTTCCTAAATGGCAGCTTCAACCAGTTTATGGCAATAAAAAAATATAAAAGTAACAGAACATCCGCCATACTCACCTGCTTTGGCAATGCGCGCCTATGAGTTATTATTTGGGCTTAAAAAAATACGTAAATAAGTATAAAGTTTTCGTCTGAAGAAGAGTTTGATGCTGCAATTCATGGTTATTTTGAAGATATCCCGAAAAAAGATTGGTTGGGAGCCTTTAAGAAGTGGGGGGGACTATTTTGAACATATTTAAAATGAAATCCTAAAATATATGAACTATGTGACTTAAGCTGCATTCACAGCTCAGTAAATTAACACGCTGTGCGTTATAGATAGTTAGTAAACAAGTGCAATTGGTATGACCGGACAAGCTCGTACTATATCGCTCAACAGTAGTATAGCAACAACAAAGCACGAGCATGTCCGATCATACCAAATGACCTCGTTTACTAGCTATCCATAACGCACAGCGTGTTAATTTACTGAGCTCTGAATGCAGCTTTATTCTCAATAATTTTAGCGTGAATCTCGTAACAAAAACAAAAAATTATTGCATACTTTGTGTTCGAGACTTTTTAAGTTATTTTGTATTATTTTCTGGTTGTGTATTCAAAAAACTATATATCAGTCGTATGAAATGCAACTGTTTTTTTAAGAATATTGATAAAAAACATTTCGATTACATAATTTTTAGATGCGGAAAATTCAAAAGCACTTTCTACATGTTTCTAATATTCTAATAAGTAAAAGTTCATTTTTATCTTACTCTTTTTTTCACTTGAAACACTTTCCTCTAAAAATTCTTAACACTTAGTTAAAAATTCATTGTCCATATTTAATAATTCCACTACAAATTGTGCTTAAATATTCACAGTTAAAACAGAAAGTTTTACGACATTTACGTCGTAATAGAATGGTGTAAATTAATAGAACTAGTCCAAAAAAAATGGACAGTGTATTGAGCTCACTTTTTTATTTATTTATATTAACAATAATAATCTTCATTCAAATCAGCTAAATATTATAAGTAAATATTTGAGTTTCTAATAATAATTTAAAGGACAAAATAGATATGTTAACATTTGAATGTGGAAAAATGTTAGCACTTGTTCAACAAGTGAGCCAGTGACATAATTACCGCCTGGACCGACAAACCATGTCCCAGTGGCCTCGGCGTCGTGGTGACCCCGACGATGTATGTCAATATTTTTAATATACATACAACAAACAAGAATAAAAATGTAATATGAAATATTTTCAACATTTTTGAGACTTTAGTTGACAGATGACGGTTAATTGAGCCCAATTGAGCTTGTTATAAGGTCTTCCTTAGGCAATTTCAATTTTCACTTTTAATTGAGTTTAAAATGGCACAAAGGGCCATATTGCAACTTCATTACCAATAATATGCAATGTAACGTCGAGCAAATGGCACAAATTACGTCCAATATCACAATTCTGTGATACATGTGATCTTGTAAGGAAGGATTACACTGCCCAACAAAATAATTTTTTTATCTTGGTGCCGGAAAAGTAAGAACTGATTTTGGATATTTTCGATGTGCTGATTCCAAAAATACCTGACTCACTTTCGTAGCAGCTCTAGTTTTTGAGATACAGACTAATTGATTTTAGTTTTTTTTATCTAAAAACGGTAAACTTTCTCCTTGGACAGCAAAGTGGATATACAAAATATCCTTGTTTTCAGCATTGGGTTAACAGAAATTGGGTGATTTCCATTAAGAAATGTTATAATTCAAGAAAAACAAAACGTTGTCAACGAACCTTTGGTTGCGAGAGAGAAAATTATATTTCCATCCTTGCATATCAAGTTTGGGCTTATAGCAATTTTTGAAGGCTTTAAATCGAGATGGACTTTGTGTAGGCTACTTGACACGTAAATTTCCTGGGATTAACAATGAAAAACTGAGAGCCAGAATATTTGATGGTCCTCAGATAAGGCAACCTACTGAAGATCCACAATCCAATCCAACCGCAACAATGAACGAGATTGAATCTAATTCTTGGTGTTCATTTATTCAAGTAGTACAAAATTTTCTTGGAAATCATAAGGCAGAGAATTAGTGGAAAATATGCTTTCCAACTTTAATATGCTCGGTTGTATTATGACCACTTACCAGAAAACCTAGCTGATTTAGTGAAGAACCGGGGAAAAGATTCCAATAGGACATAAAACTATGGAAGATAGATATCAAGGAAGATAAGATAGCCACATAATGGCCTACTACTGTTGGAGTCTTCAGAAAGACTGTTCTGGTAAACTCCATGCTAGAAAGTCGTGCAAAAGAACATTTTTAAGTGATAAGTGATGAATGTATATTTATCTACTTTGTGAAATAAATACCTTACTTTGTTTGTTTTGTGTTTGTAACTGGCAGTTGGAGCAAATAGTAACAGTAATAACGTGGAAAATACACAAGTTAAGAAATAAGATATTTTATTGTAAAAGAGACCAATATAGCGTATCTCAAAAACTAGATCTGATAGACCAAATCTGACGGCTATTTTGGATTCTGTGCCCAAAAATTACCTAGAGACAGTTAAAAACTCCCAGGCACCAAAATGTTTGTTGGGCTGTGTTATGAACATAATAAAAACTGTATCCAGTATTTGTATCTTAACTTTTTTTTTACTAATTTTGGTAATTTTTGTTTTAGTTCCCGGCGAGTTCACAGAGTGCAGTAATATATCGCTGAAACTTTTAACATGGGAATGTCACATCTTTAGTAAATATTCTGTGGACAGAGACTCGAGGACATCGCAGTCAAGGTAAACTCAGTAACATGTATTAATTACTATTTTTATTTTCTTATAACTTTAAAGATTTAAAGCTCAAATTTGACATCTAAAGAAACATTCTGTGCTTCTGGTTACTCTTTAATAAAAGATCTTACGGGCCTCCAGTGTTTATTATTAATATTTAGCATTGAATGAAAATAATTACTGTTAAATACAGCATACAGCCAATTTTTTCATTCACAATTTTCTCTATATCCAACCGTACCATCTTAAAAAAATTCTCACATTGTTAGCTGCATGTTGTAATCATGAAACATTTATATACAGATATAAATACGTAACCATTATAAACATACGAATCATCTTTTTAATTGATAATACGTTTGTTCACAAAACAATTATTTTTTTAAAACACAAAATAGTGTTTTAGTAAATACTAAATGCTCCTAGATAGTCATACCAACCTCGTAAAATCAATTATTTACATATCTTACGGAACATTTATGATTTTGTACTGCATATATGACTTAGAAAGGTTTTATAAATGATTTAATATCATTACTATATCACTCACTTTTCTATTATTTTTTTATTTAGGGCAGTGAATTAAACAAAGTTTCTAAATAAGGTTTTTAAAACTTTTTCAAAATACTACCTAAAAGTACCAACACTTATTTTACCTGTAATATAATGCTGGCCCAACGATTTTTTTTGTGCGGTCCATCACGACAATTTTGTCGTTTCATTCAACGAAATTAAATTTATATTTTTAAATTTAAATATGTAAAATTGCATAGATAATTTATTACTATTATTATAAAAATTCGATGTACAATTAAACATCTCTATTAAAACTTTCTTGTTTCCAGTTTTTTGTAGTGTTCGCCAACAAATTACCTTTTAATTCTTGAATAATTAAAATAATAGATTATTCTATCTATTTTAACATATTTTAATTTCACATCTGGTACGTAGTCTTCGTTGAAAATAGTGTTATTCGTAATACTCCGAAAATGAATTTCAGTGGAATCGTTTTTAACGACATATCGGTTTTTGCAACGAAATTTCAAAGTCTACACCAAAAACATCTTTTTATACATGAGATTTATCGTTTATAACGACGAAAAATGGCTTGAAATTTTGGAAAATTGGGTTATCAAATTATCACTGCCTAACGCGAAAACACCCGCGAAGTACCGAATTGGCTAGGGGAATTACCGAGTTATGAAAATGCATGGCAACCGCGTAACGCGACAGATACACATATTCATTCAGTGGTTAACTACGGGTTAAATGTACTTCATCGACGTCGATATGACGAAAAGAAAAGTATTAATGTAAATTTTTCAAATATTGATGAAGAACTCGAAACGGATATGACGGAAGATGAAATTTTAGCTGGGTCAGATCTGAATTTGGAGTCAGAAATAAACAACTACGAAGTGGAAAAAAAAAACATGTCAACAGTGGTTTATAAAATTTAAATCAGGAAATTTATGCTTGGATGATGAACTTCGATCTGGAAGGCCCTATAAAGGAATAATTTATTATGTTATGAGATGTTAAAACCGGGGCAAAGTGTTAATTCTGATCTCTACTGTGAACAATTAGATTGACTGAATCAGAACATAACCAGAAATCGGCCAGAAAATTTTAATAGAAGAGGAGTTATTCTTCAAGGCGACAATGCTTGACCTCATTCATCAAAAAAATACACGTGAAAAAATTCCGAGCTTGATTGGGAGGTTCTAACACACCCACCCTACTCACTAGACATTTCACCCTCCGACTATCACTTATTTCGGTCACTGGAACACTTTTTAAGAAACAAGACACATAGGGATATGAACCATGTCAAAATGAGCCTTGAACAATTTTTTCCTTAAAAAAATCAGGTATTTTATAAATCGGGATTATTTTCTCTTCCTGATAAATGACAGAGTGTTATAGATCACAATGGTAACTATTTTACTCAATGAAGTACATTTTTTTCTTTCGATTTGTTTCCATTTTAATAATACCAAATAAACGAAAAAACTTTCCGGTACACCTAATATAATTACATTTCTATTACTTGAAATTAATTTTTTATTTAATTTTTTAAAATCTAATCAATATTTAATTTTTTGAAAATGTTATAATTTTATTACTTATTTTATTATCGTCAATAATCTCATTTCTAAATGTCAAAAGCAGCAACATCGTGCCCACATTTTATGCTACACGTGAATCAAATGAAAAATTCTGACGAGCACGTTCAATTGAATTACAACACTCTGTATCACTTAGTGGTACGTGTATTACCGGTTGAAAAACACTGTTCTCGGGTATATCTACATTTTCGTTCAATTTCGGGTCTTTTCGTAAACAATATGGCGTATGGCCTTCATAACAATGTTGGTACGTCCAATCCTAACCCCAAATTTGCTTAAATAATCGGAATATTTATTAATATAATATAAATTTGGACTTTTTCTTCAAATCGAAGAACAGACTAAGTTCAGTCTTATTAAAAAATGCTATAAAAAATTATTCTATTTGGTTACTTGAATCTAGGTATCATACAGCGGCATAACTAGGAATTTTACAGAAAATATTTAAAAGCCTTCTTTCAAAAAATACTTAAAGGTCCCCCAGAGTTGGCATTTGGTCCAAAAGGGGTTTGATGGGGCTTCGCGTTTTTTTCAAACATTTGTATTTATGGTCAACAAGTAATATAATCTGTCTCAATTTGTAATACGAAACTAGATATGGTTACTTTGGTGACTGTTGTGGTGTAAACAGACTTTGGCGTATCCGTGTGAACCAATACTATGACAATATTATAAATGTATTGTCAATATACAACATAAAAAATGAACTGTTACTGTTAGTTCCGTATTACAAAATGAGACAGATAATAGATATTTTGTTAACAAATTGTTTTCATATTTATCAAAAAATCAGTTTAATTAGTCATAAATTAATAAGTATAATTTTTATATTAAAAAAAAAAAAAATTATAATAATAAAATACTTTTTCAATACAATTTTTCATGAAAATTGTTCTAGCCCTAAAATCAAATCTGTTTACGTTAAAATTATAGTTATGCAAAAATTAGTAATCAAAATTAATCTTTTCGACTAATATATTTCATATTATACAGGCTATTCCAAACATTTAGACGGAACTAAATGGGAATTTCGTTCTTTTAGGTTGTCACGAGAAGCGACCTTGCTTGGGTTATTTCATGTTCGACGTTTGGTATGTGAAAATATAAAATAATAACAGTGAAACCATTGAAACGTATGACATTTATTAAAAAATTTAATTCATTTTTATATATTTAAGACAAAAAAAAAAAAAAAATGGTAAATTTTTATTGAGAATGACAAAAAATTAAAATGCAATAAAAAGGACATTTTATAACGACAATCATTTAATCTAGAATTTGCTAGTATGATTCACAAAGCTTAAACAAAATGACCAAAAGTCCGAATTAATAGATAAAAATTACTAGATTTCAAAATCTAGTTCCGCTTAAACGTTGGGAATAACCTATAGATCATTGCTTTGGTTTAGGCGGAACTAAATGGGGATTTCGTATTTTTAAGTTACGAAAACAGAGCTTGGCCAGGTTATTTAATTTTTTATGTTGGCATTTATTATAAAGTGTCAGTTGTAAGAAAACTAAAATAAATAATACATTTTTAAATTTTTGGATAATGTAAGAATTTAAGAAATTAGACATTTGTATTAAAAATGACACAAAAATCAAAATGTAATGAAAATGACATTTTATAATAATATTAACTTTAATCTAAAAATTTTTATTGTATGATTTACAAAGCTTAACCAAAACGGTCAAAAGTTCGAATCAAACTACAAAACTTATTGGATTGCAAAATCTAGTTCCGCCTAAAGGTTTGGAATAGCCTATACATGTTCGTCGTACGGCAAATTTGAAGGCCGTTTGCTGCTTACGAAATTCGTTACTCGTCATTAGCATATACACCCGCTTCTCGTACGTAGTAATACTATATTTTTCATGTTATTTTTTAACATACCACAGATCTTCGTACAACCGCATGCTTTCCTCCTTCTTCTTTTGTGAATTTACTGATAAAATGACGACATACTATTCTAAATGAAGACTTCATATTCATTCTTCCAAAATAGATTTTTCCAGTTGCGAAATGTTAACGTTATGGTTAAACAGAATTTACCCATAAACTAGTTACACCACTGGTATTATACCTTTAAATTCGGATACACCAATTTTTCTTTAGTTGGTATTAGTGACGCACCTAATAGTACGTACTCAGCTCTCCGATGGACGGATCCGCTTGTCCGGAACCGAACAATCCAACCATTCTACAGTTTTCAGCTCTACGCTCAAACGAAAACACCCTGAATTCAAATTATTAACATTTAAAATGAACGCAATTAACAAAACTTACATGAACGAAATTATTAATAAATATTATGTACACAAGGCATAAATTTAATTATGAATATAACTATGAATCGAAATAGAGCTATTGCAGCATATTGTTTATGCAACAAATATAAAAAAAACATATTAAAATAAGGCAAATTTTTAACTAAAGCAATTCATAAAAAAAAAATATTGGAGCAAGGAACATATCATAATTTGGTAGCAGATATACGTTTAAAGGATACGGAATTGTTTTATAATTATTTACGCATGAATAAGGACCAGTTTGATTATTTAGTAAGGATAGTGAAGCCAAAAATGAGGTTCACTTCTCAAGTATATATGTGACGTTTCACTTCGACAAGAATCGCGATATACTAGAAAGAGAAAACCATCCATTTTGCCGGACGAAGTTGAACACGATCCGACTTTTCACGGGTGCAGGATGAATTGAAATATTTGCAGGCTTCTGATTGGTTAGTCGGACGAACGGATACTGTCGAGCGAACAGCTGAGTAAGTACCATAAATCAATTAGCGCCATATTTAAAAATTCTTGTACTTTACAGATCATTTTTATTCCACAAAATAATATACAAAAGACCATTAAATTAAATTTATAACATATATTCCTGTCAAAAGACAATGTTATAAAAAAACAAAATTCAAAATTCCTAGGAATTAATCATCAGAATACGGCTAACAAAATAATTGGTATTTAAAAAAAAAATACCATAAACCTAAGGGTTCCATATATGCAATACGAAATCATGCACTAATATAAACCCTTCATACATAAATTCACAATTAAACCACGCCCACATATCACGTTTTCCAGTTATGACGAGCTTGGCCTGCCTGTGGCGGTATCATATCTAATAGGTACTGACGTTGTAGTTCAGCCGCTCGTTGAATATCGGCAATGTTCGGAGCTGAACCGCCTTTACCCCCACCACCACCTGCGCCGGCTGCTTGCGCCATAGCCATGTACGGGTAGAATAAAGGGGAGAACGGTAGCATATGTGCGGGTGGGGCGCCAGCTGACAAACCTGGAAGAACTACAGTAGTTAAAAGGTTAGAGTTTTACAATCAAATGTCCCAAACTGAGAAAGCATTTCGATTGTTTAACTAAAAATACGCATACACATTAAATATAGAGACTTAACATTTGGACTTATCCGTTATACATTATAGTGCCCAACGACAAATTTTAAGATTTAGTGGGTATAAGGCTCATCAAACTGATATTACATATATGATAGATAATATGCCAAGTAAATTATACAGCGCTGAATGAACTTGAAAATCAGTTCCATCGTTACAACTGTGTTACTTACAATTTTGTCATATCTACAAAATAACACATGCTTCATTTTTGTCAGTATCATTTAGGTGTTCCTTTCTAACATTATAAGAAACAACCATGATTTTAATATTCTCTTTGTTTCTCTAATTGAGAAGCAAAGATATTTATCATCACACTTGTGCTGAATACAGTAATACAAATGAACCAATATCAAACTTGGAAAAGTACTGCTAAAGAAGTTTCAGAATCAAATAAGTTCTGTAGTTATTTAATTCTACCAGCCATTTTTATAGAATAATTCTTGTAATAATAAAACAAAGTATTTATTCAGTAAACAATAAATAATGTAAGATGATTTTAAACTTTTTTTATTATCCAATATATGAGCCACCGTAAGTGCCGCTACTTATACTTACAAAATAAGTTTATTTGTCTCTCTAATTGTTGAAACTGAATTAGAAACTAAAGGAAAACGGCCAAATTTATTTAACCGAAAAGGAATGATTTTTCATCATGACAAGACACGTCCTGACACAAAAATAATTCACGACAAAATTCAGAACTTAAACTGGGAAATTATTCTACATCCACCGTATTCACCAGATCTCACGCCTTCCGATTTTCACCTATTTAGGTCTATGGAATATACTCATAGATAAAAAAAAATTAGTAATATCACCGATGTAGAAAATCACCTGATCAGTTATTTTAAGTCAAAACCAGAATACTTCTATAGAGAGGGTATTGAAAAATTAGTACAACATTGCGAAACCATAATAAATAATGATGGAATAGTATAATAATAATAATAATAATAATGTTTTATTGGTGCTAATACAATTACAAAGGATTGTTTACACAAGTCAATACAACAGTACCAAAAGATAATACAAATTATAACATCTTAATTTTAAATAACTAGAAATATTACATCTATATAATCAGACATGATCTGTAAAATCTATATAAAAAAATTCTTCTACAGAATACAAGCAATTTTTTATTAGTATATTTTTCAATCTTAGTTTGAAATTCTTAATGTCGAGAATTCTTATCGACTGAGGTATATGGTTGTAGAATATTGCAGCCAAATATGGACCAGTTTTAGATTTCTCAAGCCTAATATACGGTATAACTAAATTTTCTTTACTTCTTACGTTATGACTATGTACTGATTTTTTAAATATAATGTTTAAATTTTCCTTAGCATAAAGCAAACATGTGTATATAAATAAACTATAAAAAGACAAAATTTTTAGTTTTATAAATAGTGGCCTGCAGTGCGCTCGGTAATGAGCATTACTGATTATTCTAATAGCTTGTTTCTGTATCAAAAAAACTCTTTTAGCAGATTTGCATGTTCCCCATAACAAAATGCCGTAAGCGAGCCTAGAGTGAAAAGATGCGAAATATGCTGTCCGAATTGTTTCAGTAGTGACACAGCTTTGTAATTTTCTTAGTGCATAAGTGGCCTTACACAAACTTGTAGCTACATCTTTTACATGTGTATGCCAATTCAACTGATTGTCTATTTTAAGACCAAGAAATTTTACAGGCTTGCTGAAGGCATTGTTTACAATTTCATTTCTATTGAGAGAGAGTATTAATTGTTGATTCTTGCTTGCATTTAATGTCAATAAATTGCTGCAAAACCAGTCTTTTGTCTTTGACATCGCTAATCCAGATAAAATATCAAGTTCACCAACTCTTGTATGATTGTTTAACACGTTTGTGTCATCTGCATATAACACCATGTCTGTATCTTTATCACATACATAAGAAGGAAGATCATTTATAAAAATGATGAACAGCAGAGGCCCAATGACCGTTCCCTGTCCAATGCCATGATTCTGTTTACGCAGGTCTGAGTTGATGTTATTATAGGTGACATATTGATATCTATCGGATAAATACGACTGGATAAGATGGTTTGCAGTGCCGCGTATGCCATAGTGATGTAATTTCTGAAGCAAAATTTTGTGCGATACACAGTCAAAAGCTTTCGACAGATCGCAAAGCGTTACTTTCGAAAGTCTATGTTTTTCAAAACCATTAACAATAAAGTCTATGACTGCAGATGCAGCTTTGATTGTATTCAAGTTCGGTCTGAAGCCGTATTGTTTGATTGAAAATAATTTGTTGGAGTCCAAAAAACTTGTTATTCTATCCTTCAATATGATTTCAAAGATTTTTGAAAATATTGGCACAATTGCAATGGGCCTATAATTCGAGACGCAATCAATGTCATTTTGTTTGTGGATTGGCACAACTCTAGTAAGTTTAAGTTTTTTCGGAAAAACTCCAGTTTCAAAACTATTATTTATTATAGCACAAAGAACTGGCGTGATTATTTCGGCAGATAGTTTAACAAGTTTGCTGTTAATACCAAAAGAGTCTCTAGCAGTACTGTTGGAGAGTTGGAATATTGCTCGTTTAACTTCTAAATTATTTGTTGGGAATAGAAATAGGCTCTGACTACAGCTGTCTGTGTGGTTATAAAGTATTTCTTCACTTGAGATTTTAATATTAGGTATTTTATTAATAAGTTTTTCTGCTATTTCTGTAAAATAATTGTTAAACTCATTACTATTAATATTTTTTGATAAGACCTCTTTCTTACATGAATTTGTTTCCAATTTAATTATGTCCCACATAGACTTTGCTTTATTAGTACTATTGTTTATGTATCTACTATTGGCACGTTTTTTAGCTGCAATAATCTCATTTTTATAATTTTTCTTTTCTTTCTTAATTAAAGTTTTCAATGTGATGGTGTTATTTAAATGACTCAAGTCTAGTAAGAAAGATATTCTGTCTCTTATTGTCCGTAAATCATTAGTGAACCAATTTATATTTAATTTTTTATTTGACTTGCGACATGTTTTAAAAGATCTACTAATACAATTGGTGTAATTTGAGATAAATTTATCAAACATATCGTTTACATTTTTGTGATTTAAAATGTTATTGAAATCAACATTGTTAAGGTTGTCTAAGAAATTTTCCATACCTCTTACAGTAATTGGTGTATGATAGGTTTTTATAGGTTCAGATTGCTGTTTCCTATTTATACTTTTTAACATGCAGTCAAAAAGAGTAGCCCTGTGATCAGACAAATGTGTATCAAAAACTGTAACATTATATAATTGTTCAGGTAAGTTGGTAACAATATTATCAATGCAACTGCCATTACCTGCATAAGAAACTCTAGTGATTTCATGGTGACTTATATATAAACCTAAAGAAGTTATTATGTCTGTGAAATTGTAATAAATAATATTCTTTTCCAGAAAATTTATATTAAAATCACCACAAATTACTAAATAATGATTTTTATATATTCTAAAGATATAATTTAAAACATCTACGAAAATATCAAAAAACATATTAACATTGCCGGAAGGCGATCTATATAATGAAATTACTATCAACTTGTTTTCAGTGATTTCAATTGCAGATAGTTCACAATGTACTTCAACTGAGCGGGCTGTAATAAAATCAATTATTTTAAAATTTATATTTTCCCTCGCGAAGATACTGACCCCACCATGTACAATTTTTTCCCTGCAAAAGGCATCACAGAGAACAAAGTTAGTTGGAGTATAGTAATTAATCTCATCTTTGCAAAGCCAATGTTCACTGAAGCATAAGATGTCAATATTTTTATTTTCACTTAAGTATAAGTCAATAGCACTTATTTTATTTCTAATGCACTGTATATTTGCACAAAATAATTTTAAATTATCCTTTTCCTTGCGACAAGGCTTTTCTTCTAAAAATATACTGTCTTAAAACAACACCAGTAGGCCAGAAATTCGGGTTTTCTAATATCTGACGATGGTTGTAGCTTGTACTAATTTTGAAACATGCATTCGTTCCTTCAGTTTTTAATTTGGAGCAGGTGAATTCTTCATTTTTACCTAGACTAGATTTTAGATAGACGGCCACTTGCTCTTCCGTAGTATTGGGATGTAACCGTCCTACAAAAAACCAAGCTTTTTTAGGAGCCGCTTGTATGCCTGATATTGAAGAATTATTTCCTACAACAGATTGTTTAGATTTCTTCTTCTTTATCTTTCGCTGAACCAGTGTATAGCCATCTTCATTATTTTGTACAGTAGTCGATATTTTCGGGAAATCCGCATTTGAAATTAGCGCTTCACGATAACTTGTGCGGTCCGAGCTGGTATCATTAGGGCCAGTTGCGACAGTGATATCAATCGCTTGACCTTCGGCTGTTTGCGTATCATTTGAGACAAGTGGCGACTTCTGGTTTTTATTATTCGTTATTCGTTTATTAGGTAAATCAGTAATCTGCAATTTACCAATTTGTTCATGCGACACCTGTGGTTTTTTTATTAAGTTTTGATTCTTAGGCAAATCAGTAACCTGTACATGGGATTTAGTATTTATGTTTATTAATTTTAGTTTTAAAGTTTCATTTTCTTTAATAATACGTGTGTATTTGATTTCTAGTTGCTCATACATACGTTTATAAACTGCGTTTTCACCTTGAAGGAGAAGGTTTTCCCTGATAATTTCTTGGTTTTTTATTTCCAGTAGAGAAATTGGATGGGTTTTATCTCCACAGAATAAACAGTTCCATGTCCCCTCTTCCGGTTTTCCATTGGGATAAGCACACTTTAAATGGAGATTAGCTTCACAAGAGTTGCACTGCACACCATTTTTGACTTTTCTTTTACACTTTTCGCACTTTAATTCTACTTGTTTTGAGAGCAAAGGCTCATCTTCAACTTTACTTTCGGCCATCTTGGATCCGAAAAATAATATATTATGCAACAAGCATGAAATGACTATTCCATGACAGTTTCATACTATGCTTTTTCCACTTCTATAACTTTATTGCTAATTTAATTTTTATTCAGCTCCCTTTAAACACTAACAATAATTTGACAGTTGCTTTCAACCTATTTATTAAGTTCCCTAGCAACGGTTATGTACGTGTCATACGGAATGTAAAATCAATTAAAATAACAATACTTGCGTCAGCTGATTAACTGACTGACCAAGACCAATTCTATCAAAAAGTATATTTGCAAAATTCGACAACTTTAACTATATTATTTAATTTGAATCCGGTTTCCTTTACAAACTAACAATAATTTGACATATGCTTTCAACCTATTTATTGCGTTGCCTAGCAACGGTCAGCCATTGCTGCTTGAACCTGTTATGTAGTTCAACTGTTACGTAATGAGTTCATTACGTAGCAGGTCAGCGGTGTGTAATAAAAAGGAGTGGAGAACGTGATACAATTACTAATCATTGACACACCTGTAATGAACGTATATCTATATAGTCGTGGAAAAATTATATTTTGTAAATAATAAAAATTTCTGGAAAAAAAAAAAATACTCTATAAAATAATGGATTTCTTTTCGGTACCCTTAATATATTGTTAAAATAAGGAGGTATACGGCTTACAAAACTGTTTACGCTATTCATCAGAAACAAAATCAAACTACATTCCGTAGACACTAACTCCCATTCCGAGCGTCTTGTTAAGTCTCTATATTCAACAACACAAAACAAAGTTAAAGCACTCACCTCTCAAAAGCTGTTGATGTAACGCTTGCATCGCCGCAGCAGACGCACTGGAACTGAATTTTTCTTGAGCGCTTGAATGGGACTGCCTTGTTGGGGGTGGTGTTGGCTGTGCTGGGGGCGGTGCGGGAGGTGTGGCAGCATGTCTGGGGGTGGGCGTCGGCGTGGCTGCCTTAGGCGCCGCCTCCGGGGCAGCAGGTGAAGGTGCCGGTGAATTACAGGATATCTGGAATACACCATTCTGGAAAAACATTTGACGATTGACGGTTTACAACAATAACAAAATAAAAAATAACCTGAAAAAAATAATATTAACTGTAAATTATCACAATTCAGGATTTCGTAGGTATTAATAAGGGAAATAAAAAAACAGGAGACATTAATCTGGTATTTTTCGCAAAATCAACATTTATTTAAAAATATTTTTTCGTGTTAATCTAGACCATTTTGCCAAAAGAAAATAGCCACAATTTATATAGGACCGTCGGCAAATCAGTGCAGTTGCATCACTGGAAAACTCACATGTTTTTGTGACGTCATGCTTAGTACGTCTACATAGCATCCATTTAACGAAGGTAATATTCATACGCTGTCACTTGTATCGTAATGAAATGAAAAAATAAGAACAGAATAGAAACAAATAAACTATTCTAATAGGCAAAGTAGTCCTAAAAAGGTCTGATGTGATCCAAAAATATGATCAAAGAAAAGAAAATAGAAATACGTTGAATTTAACCTAAAAAGCTATGCACTACACACAATAACAAACGAAATCTATAAGTTATCTATAAGAAAATATATAACTAAACACAAAACTGCTAAATAAACAACTAAATAAAAAAGATTTTTAGAAATTACTATAAGTTAGATATGTGAACACAAGTATCAAAACACATCACAGCGGAATATAAAATGCCAAATGTAAACATCGTTTTATTTAACGATACCAATACAAATGTCCTTATATTAAAAAACACTTAAAATTTGTAAATCTTCAAAATGACTATCAAACACAAACTAAATATGACTTCAAAAGGTATGTTTTAGTAAAATAAGAGTGAAAAGCAATATTAGATACAAATTCACATGAAAAAAAAATCGATTTAGTTATTTTTTCGCCACTAAGTTTGTCATTGAAGTTATGCCACAAAATGACGAACTGCGTTGATTAAACGACTGACCTATAGCAATGCTCGATTTTCCTTACCACTTGGAGGTAGTTATTTTTTCTTGTATTTCGTTATTTCGTTTTCTCGCGATTTTTTCATCTCGATAGATTTTCTCAAACTACACCGCATAAGCAACGAACCTAGTTATAACTACGAAATCCTAAAAATTAGTAAAAACAAATGATAATATTAACAGTACCTGTGCTAAACGTTGCTCTATTTCCTGTTCCTGCTGTAACGCTTTAACGAAGGCAGTTTTTAATCGGTTAGTATGTTCTGCTTTAAGGGCTTTCTTCACATTACTTGTTACGCATTGTTCACATATAACCCGAACATCTTTACCTAAAAATTAAAAAATATATTAATCAACGATAATATATATTAAACGTAATATTCTTACCTGCTTGCGGTTGAACAAAAGTAGCATTCGACTGTCTATTCTTACTCTGTTTTTCCCATTTCCAAACTGGCGTAAAGTCAATTTTACATTGTTGACATGAATGCGGTAGAATTTGCGTGGGCGGTTTTGGATCTTTCGTTAAGAAATCAACTACATGTTCTAATCCAACTAAATATATAAATTCTGTATTCGAAGGGTTCGGAATGAAATGCATCTCAGGTGGAGGTGGTTTCGGAGGAGGAATCTATAAATAAAAACAATAAATTAACCTTCTATTAGACACAACAATAGCCGATGGCGGCGCTATGATCGTTGTGAAACAGCTGATCGAAACGAGTATGTGAAAGAATTCGAAAAATTTTTGTAAAATTTTTTGTAATTTTTTTAAGTCTCAATTTTTTCATACTTACATGTAACGTTTCCATGGTCATGATAAATAATATCTCTGTTAGAAAATATTAAGCCAAGTTATTTCTACTCTGCTGCTAGAATGTATTTTATACAAGTACTTTATAATGGCGGTCGGTCCTGTGCTGGCCACAGCTGATTTTTTATGTTGTGTATTGACAATACATTTATAATTTTATCATAGTATTGGTTACCAAAGTAACTAGAACTAGTTTCGTATTACAAATTGAGACGGATTATAGAAAACAGTTCAGGAAATTAAATGAAGCGTCTTAAAATGCAAAAAAATTTATATGGAATACAGCAAATCCCTTATAATTAGTTTTAAATAGAGTAAAACATCCCTTAATATCGAAACCGTATCTTTTCTTAAAATTAAAATAAATTACTTACTTGTAATAGTGTTTTCTCGAGTTGTTTCCTGAGAGCTAATTTCGCAGCGGCTTGTCTCTGCGCAGGTGTTTGTGAATCTTCCCTCGGAGTCCTCTCCTGAAATTTAAGATATTAGTATTGTTTTTAAAACATGTGTAAACATTGAACAAACCAACACTGATTATGCACAACATAGTGAATCTAGTTACAAGGTATAAACTACGCGCTTTAGCGCTTAACACGATACGACAGGCTTATTACCTGATCAGTGGCTTGCGGAAGGGGCAGTACGGAGCCCCCAACACCTTTGCCATCTACACCACTTGGGGCCTGTACACCAGACAATTAAACAGTGTTAGTAGTTTCACTAAATGTTATTCACAGACAAATAACTTAACCCTATAAAACCAAGAGCGAGGTTTTTGTTACGTTTTGGTAAAATCTGGACTCTTATTCAACACCTCCTAAAGAGCAATAATGGACGCGCGTACCGTTTGTTAAAATATAAATACTTCCGTACCGATTGTTAAAATTGTAGCGGTTTATGGCCCATCCAATATAATTTCTTATTACTAATTTCCACCGGGTTTAAAATGTTTCTTTAGTATTTTTACAATTTCATTTGTTTTACAAATTTTATATTTTGCAAATAATCACGTACTCTTTCTTCACTTAAGAGATTATTTTTACCCCAAAAAGGTCATACACCATCTTGTCATTACGGGTACCTTTGCAAGTCGCATAAATTATTAATTGCCTTTTGTACCGCAGTGCTTTAATTGTTCGCATTTCAAGTGCATTTTTTTATTGTTTTTTTCTGTATAAAACTTAAATATATTTAATTTTGTTGGAATTAACTATTTGTTATATGTTTTTGATGTTATAAATTTTAGGAATTATTTTGTTATTAATTTTAGAGGTCTAACCCCTGAGTTAGGAACACTACTCAGTTACCGATACATCTCTGAGCAGTTAACATCATATCTGTCAAAATACAAAATCATTTAAAAACTCGAACACTGGCATATTTTATTTAAAATCCTGCAGACATACAGTCTGTTCCAAACGGTTAAGCGGAACTAAATGGGAATTTAGTTCTTTTAGGTTGTCACGAGAAGGGACCTTGCTTGGGTTATTTCATTTTTCACGTTGGGATGTCAAAATTTAAAATTCCAACAATGAAACCATGGAAACGAATGACATATGTCAAAATTAAATATTTTTTTTTAGATATTTTAATGACAAAAAAATAAATAAATGGGAAATTTGTATTAAGAATGACACAAAAAATCAAAATATAAAGAAAATTACATTTTAAAATGATATTATCCTTAATCAAAAAATGTTTATTGTAAGTATGATTTACAAAGCTTAAACAAAACGGCCGAAAGGCACGATTTAAACGATGAAAGTAACTAGATTGTAAAATCTAGTTCCGCTTAACCGTTTGGAACAGACTGTAATAATCTCACAAAATTAATAAAGCTAGATTCAAATCCTGTAATGTACCGCGTAAAGTAATGCTCGCCTACGAACTTAACCAAAATTTCAATTAAAGGTTATTCTAAATTAAGAAGTAACACGCTCGAAAACGGTGACTGGTGGCCAAATTATTGTACTTAATACTGTAGTACAGTTTGAACGTATTACATATTAGTTTTAAATTTTTAATATAATGTCGACAGAAGTAAATTTTTGAAAGATCGTATCTCAAAAACTACATGAGATAGGGACCTGCGGTTGGAAGTTTTGAAATCCTGAGGTCCTAAAGGGTCTCAGAACATATTATAAAACAAACTTAAATTTTTTTTTTGAAATTGTTAATTTTTTGTTATAATTTTAAAAAATCCTAACTTAAGAACAATAAAATATAAGGACCTGCGGTTTGAATTTTTGAAATCTACAGACTTTTTTCTACCACATAAAAAAATAGGGCCCTTTTTAGTTAACGCCTTTTTGATCTGTGTTGTTTTGAAAATTTGTAAATATTTAATTTTCGAAAGACCGTATCTCAAAATCTACATGAGATAGAGACCTGCGGTTGAAATTTTTGAAATTCTGAGGTCTTAAAGGGCCTTAGGGCTCATTTTTAAAACACTCAAAAAAAAAAATTTTTTTTTGCGAAATTTTTAATTTTTACTTTTTTTTACTTTTTCAAAAATTTCTAACTTAAGAACAATAAAATATAGAGAACTGCAGTTTGGATTTTTGAAATCTTCGTATATTGTTTAGTCTATAAAAAAATTGGGGCCTTAATAACTCCACTTTTACAATAAATACGAATCGTCAAACAAAACCTTTGAAAATGGCCAAAAAGATTTTGAAGCAAAAAATTTTTCTCTCCAATTTACTTCAAAATGTGTATACTTATGTTTTTTGGGTCGTAGATCTCAAAAATAATCTCCATTACAAGCTACGGTTTACCGTTTTTGAATAAATTCAAAAAAACCGACAGAAAATGACCATTTTTAAAAAATGCATATAAGAGGGCGCTTTAAATATATTTTTTAGACGGATGGATTTTAGGTGGATTAAAAAAAAAAGAAGAAATTTGCGTGAGAAAATAATGTAAAATGATGATAGTCACTCACTAGGTATCGAGAGCTGACACGCTCAAAACGCTAACTGGTGGCAAATTATTGTACTAAATACTGCAGTACTATTTGAATTTATTACATATATTTAAGTGTTGAATTTTTGTTATAATATTGACAGAAGTTGTGAAAACCTATAAAAGCAGTACAAATTATAGTGTTTTTGGCTGTCATTTAAGAAAGGACAAATGGCCAATAGTCTCTTAGGAAAAATAATAAATTAAAAAAAAAAAAAAAAACAACAAAGGCATTTTAGTTTTTTTTTACTTTTCCTACGAAAAATGGAGGGAAAGTTAATAAGTCCAAATTTTCGCGAGATGATTCTGTTAAAACATGCCGCATTCATGTAGCGCATAAAAAAACAAAAATGTCTCAAATATTTACTACCATTTTAATAAAATTACTACGTATTTTCCTTAATTTAACTAGTATTTGAATTTTAGTAAGTTTTAAAGCAAATGCTAAATTCAAACCTTAAAAAGTGACACACATTTTTTTTTAAAATTTATGTTTGGTCTTAGCTATTGATGGCCATTAACCAGTATATGTTATTTAGTTTTATTTTCGGATACATTAGTAATTTTTATAATAAATACAAGCATCCATGCCATTACCGGGATTCGAACCCGACCTCCCATAGTTAGGTGTCAGGCAATGATTTTTTTAATATCTCAAAATCTAGACGTAATAATTTTTTTTTGTAAGTCGATTCGAATTCGGCTTCCTAAAATTAGTTAATAAAATATAGTTTTGTTTTATGAGGTAACTTAGTATAATTAGTTAAATAATTTAGCTTACATACCACTTTTCTTACCTTGTTCTGCGGTTGAGGTGGTGCCGGAGTAATTGTAACTGCGGGTGAAAGTTCTTTGGCGACAGCAGGAAATGATGAAATAGGCCTATTGAGTGATGCCCGCTGAGGAGGTTGCGGAACTGATAAACTTGCACTACTCCGACTTGTTATTGATACTCCAGGCAAGTTCGGAGCATGTAAGGATCTTGGAGGCATCGGCTGCTAGAATTAAAAAATATATTAACATAAATATTAATTTAATATAAATTGTTACGGTTTTAACTTGTTTTTCAGAAGCGGAGACTAATAGTGATTTTAATATCGACATATTACTATCAGTGTATTCCATTTTAATTAATTAGACATGTGTCAAACTATTAAACAATTGATAAATTACTGTCAACTTGACATTTTTAGGATTTCGTGGATATGATCAAAAAACCTTTAATCCAGAAATGCCTTAACTTTTACTAATACGAGCAGAACGGATTTAACATTATGCGATATTAGGCGACCGGTTAAGGGCGCCACAGAATGCGGGCGCTGAAAGGCTATGAAATTATAAATTTTATTAATTAATATTCCAAACGCTTAAGCGAAACTAAATGGATTTTTTTTTTTTTAAGTTTTCACAAATTCACTTTTTACCAATTGAAGTGGGCTTTTGCTAAACAAAATTTTCTAAAGCATCACTTATTCGGTAAACCAAAGCAATTATAGCAAATGACCAAAACCTTTTTTTCTTTCTGTTGAGCCCAAATATATATATATATATTATTAATCTTTCTAATTTTTACAATTTTTTCTACAATTAAAATTATCCTATTAAACAAATAAAAATTCTCTGTAAATTTTGATGTATAAATTGTTACTAATTTTATTTCAAATTGTTAGCTTTGTATTTCTTATCTGTGGAGGTTATACATAGCCTTAAGAGGATCCTGCACTGTTTACACAAGAAAATTCACTGTATTTGTAAATAATTCATTAAATGTATCGAAAAAATTGATGTGAAGTGTGAATTTTCACACATTGCAGGGTTTCGCAGGTATATAATAAGTGAAGGCGGCATGCTGAGTGTGTAGGACAAATTTTGCTTTGTAGTAATCACGGAAAAATGAACGATCTTTTTAAAATAATTTATTGTCTGTTAATCTAAGAGTTTTAAAAACAAATTTTATGTTAAAATATTTTTGTGTTAATTTTAATTCGAATACCTAATACCATTATTTAGGTTTCTATGATAAATATGTGCAGTATTTTTTTTTATATAGAAAGGTTCATTAAGATTTTGAAACTTGCGCCTATGGCTTGGTGAGCAGAGGGGGTGATCTAAAAATCTGACAAAATTCTGACTAACGCACATTAATGTGAACCGGAATAGTACAATAGGAATTTTTTATCTGATAATTATTTAGAAATTTATCAAATTTTTTCAAACACCGTTTTTACAATGTTAATCTGACTAATTGAAGAATTGGATAGCTATAGCTAGGGATGCAAGCATATTTAAATTACGGTTGTTAAGTCTCTAGATGGAAGCACGTGATTTATTCTTTCAAAAGTTATCGAAAATTATGATTTTTGATATATACCCACAATTTGTTATCCCTTAATACAGCGTTTCCCATACTTTTTTCATGGCAGACCGGCAAGCGACCTAGAAAAAATTCGCGGACCGGCAAGTTTAGAAAGTAATGTGTATCGCAAAAGTCTTATATTTTTTATTGCACTGATTACAAACACAAAAAAACAACAAATAAAACATCATATATAATAAGTGCAAAAAGAAACAAATTATTACTTAAGCATTTAAAAGATTAAGGACCGAGATTTTCATCTCAATATTAAGTGGGTTATAACTTATAAGGCAAATAGTTGCATAGTAAAAAAAAAATTTCGCGGATCGGTGGTTGGGAAACACTGTCTTAATAGATACCTACAAAAATCCTGAAATTTGTGAAAATTCACATCACATCTATTTTCTTAAATTCATTACTCTTTATGAATGTATAGACATAGTGCAGGATCCTCTTAAAAATCTGAAAAAAATCATATTAACATTTTTCATTATTGAACGATTACTTACCCCTCTAAGTAGTGAAGGTACGGCAGTAGGTAATCCTGGTGGTTTTTGATTGCTATTATGCCGCGAATGGGCATTTTGAGGTGGTTGTCCTTTTGTGGAAGGTACTTTCACAGTGGTAGGAGTGATACTAAGCCCGCTAGGTAACCCAGTCGGGGGTAAAGCCTGCGGTGGTACCACAGGAGGAACTACTGCTACATTTTCTTTTAATTGTTGCGACTGACGTAATTTTTTTAACAACACCAATTTCATTTCTTCCGCTCTAAGTTCTTCTCGTAATCTTCTTAAACCTCTTTCTCGTTGCCATATTTCTTGAGGAGATAACTCCTTAATTGGTGCTAAAGGTGGCATTTCGACTTCTTCGTCGTCACTTGATTCAGATTCAGCAGTACCGTTTGTGCGAGGTTTATTTATTGAGAGTGTACCGTTTATTAAAGCATCCGGACTCTCTGCGTAACTGCGAGGTTCGGTACGAGGACGAAGTACTCTTCTGGCTCGGGTATTATTTTCTGGGGCCGCTAAACTGCGTCTAGAACTGTCAACATGACAATCCTGTTATGACATTTGTTTTATATAGGTTATGTTAATTTTGTTTCTAAATTTAAAAATTGTTTGTAAATAGATTATTAAAAGATTAGTGTTTGTGATATTTAGTAATGTTTAAGATGTTGTAATAATTATTATTGTAGTAAAAGTATTGTGAAGAAAGTGATTGTTTTGAAAGTGCAAGTAACTTAAGTAAGATAATAACCTGATACTAAGATCAACCACAGAATCATCCACTTCCATTTTTTCCATGACCAGCGGAAGAAGGCGATCTCACCAGTCCCGCGAATACGTCCTGCAAGCCAAACAAAACGGTTGCATTTTGTTGGTTAACAAACACATAATTTAACAGTGAGCATAGGAAGCGCAACTAATCAAGCTGAATGGTGATTACGCGAATGTGAGCGCGAGACATCGAACGCCCGTCCGAAGAACAATAGAAACGAAGTGTCCCTATAAAAATGGTCAGAGTGGCAGTCGCACGGGTAACCGACACACCGACATCGACACCGCTAGCCGCCACTAATTATCCAAGTAGCTAATCTAGCACCGGCACACGTTCAATCGAACGCCGTGGCCGAAGAACCGCGTGCGAGCATAGCTACCGCAAAACGTGCGTCTACTCTTGACCAGCAACATCCAGCAGCATCCACAACCCGACTAGTCAACTGCAGAGTGAATGGCCGCAACGACACATACTCGCATTTTTATAAAAACACAAGCCGCAAACACAACATACTCATTAATTAACCTGACTGACGAATTCTCCGCGAAAAGACGATTAAAACGACACCCAACACGATATATTTATGACGTAATGTATGCACATACCTAGGGTCAATTAGTGTACCGAAATTTGTAATCTAAACCTCGCGTTGACAAATCGATTATCTTCCTGTACACACACACTTTTCTCACTCAAAAAGTAACTCATTTATAACCAAGCACCCACCGACTATTCACCACTAACACAATCATTGTTTATATCGATGTCTGATGACCATCTTTATTAAAATAAACTATATTTTTACAATAAAAAAATACGGAAAAATAAACCGGGAGACAGTCACTTCAACCCAGGCCAAAATTAACAGACGACTGATTCAATTCAATATGGCGTGGCCTTGTGTTGCGTCTACAAAACAATGTTGTTATACAGGAAATACGTTCTGTATCATTGTTCTCTCTCTCCCATGCGAACACTCAACAACATGTGTGAATTTTGCTACTAGAGGTGCTAGAGCCAATGTGTCTACCGAGCGAGTAACGACATGCCTCAGTCAGTGAGTACTAGTCGGCAACAAGCCACCGGTACCTTGGGAACTTTGCACGTACGTCACAATCTATCTAGATCACACAGACAGCATGTTTAGAAGTCGGATGCACAACATCACCAACATTTTCCGTCTTCTTTCCGTGTACGCATGTTTACACAACATTTATTCGGACGTGGTTTCAATAGATTACCCGTTTAATAAACACGTATTACTGTTAGGACCATGTATGTATTGAAAACTATTTAGTAGGGCATAAAAAAAATGTTCAACTAGATAAGATTGTTTTGTTGGAGTTTTAATGTGTGACTTTTCGCGGAACAGCGGTTTAGGTACGCGGCAGGCGAGAATGAAGGGTCGTGTGACGGGGCGCAAGTACACAGGGCATACGGTGGGTGGATTGGGTGTTTGTCGGCTGGCCGTTTGGCTGCTGGCACATGCACCCCTTCTCTGACTCTACGGGGTTTCCAGGATTAAAACCAGGGATTCTGTTTTTGTGACATTGCCCACGTGACCCGTGTTACTGGTCCGTACAGCACACACCGGTATACATATTAAAATACAGATCTGTTCTCTCTCCCAACCGGCTTATCAACTACAGATATCAACCTCTGTACTTAATAATCTTGTATTCGTTTTTACCCGTCCGCTCTTATATTGCCTTACCTCTAAACGAACATTACACGAAATCATACACATATAGGTCATCGCAATTGGCCTGGTAACAACTTTGTTATCTGTAGGTGTAAATGTTTTACAGCAAATAAATTATTTTAAAAATCCTGTAGCTTAGGCTGCATCGGCACATATGATATTACGCTTTTGTCTATATTCATATTATTAAAAACACTCGGACACTTATTACGCGAATATTTAAACAAAAAAACACAGGTCATTCACTTGTACAAAATGTTCTATTGATTTCGCCACCTCGGTATGTCTGTCTGAAATCTACACATTATATTAATTTGATTGCGTAATTAAAATTTTAACAAAAGAGTTTTTCGAATCAATAACTTGTATGAGTGAAATCTGGCGTGATTTATATAAATATAAACGTCATATAAAGGAAATGAGAGTAATAATAAAAGGAAATATATGTTTTTGTTCTATTATTACTAAAACAACGCATATTTATACAATAAACTGATATAAGGTGTGAAATTTAACATATTTTAGGAGTTTGTAGGTATTTACTGATGTTTTTGGGCTCATTTTTGACTATAATTAAGTCTGTCACCTTTTATCTTTCAAAATTCGGAGATTTGACCTTTTAATTTTACAAAATCCGAAGATTCGACATTTTCACCTTATAAAATCTGGGGATTCGGCATTTTCATCTTTCAAAATTGAGAGATTCGATCTTTTCGTCTTTCAAAATCTGGAGATTCGTCCTTTTCATCCTTCAAAATCTGGCAATTCGACCTTTACATTTTTCAAAATCCGGAGTTCGACTTTTTTTTTTGCTAGGGTGACCATTTTCTTAAGAACGCAATGCGGGACGGAGCAAAAAAAAGATCCTCACCTCCCAAATCCAAGTGAAGAGCAAAAAAAAAATTGATGTTAAGTGTGAATTTTCACACATTTAAGGGTTTTGCAGGTATTTAGTAAGTGAATGATGATTATATGGGATGCCAAAACAAATTTTATGTCAAAATATATTTTTAAGAATTTTAATTCGAATGCCTAATACTATTATTTAAGTTTCTAAAGATGTGCAGTATTTTTTTTATATATCAAGGTTCATTAAGATTTTGAAAATTGCGCCTATGGCTTCCATTGGTTGTTTTTAGTCATAGCTCCTCGCCTTTGATTTCGTCTACATTCAAATATATAATTAAATTATAATTTCAACAATTTCCACTGGTTATTAAATTTACGCTTTTAAAAATTAAATGCAACAATTGCCAAAATATAACTAGAATTTTGAAAAAATAATTTATACAATATAAAAATGCAAAAAAAATAAATAAAAAATAATATTGTCTCCTCTCGTAGGATTCGAACTCATTTTCTTGGGCAGAATGCTAGTATCTTAGCCACTGCACCAAGATACATGTTACTGTTTAGCGTGTTACATAACTATAAGATTTCAACATTATTAGCAAAAAAACACAAAAAATGCTTTTTTTTCCAAAAACATAATCTGATCAAAAATTCCTGTTGTACTATTCCGGTTCACACCAATGTACATTACTTAGAATTTTTTCATATTTTTAGTTTAAACCGTCTGGGCTACAAGGTGTGGGACAAATTTTTTTTTGCACAATTTTGGCAAAAATCCCTTCAAAATAATTTATTTTGCAAAAATAAAAATTTGATCGTTAATCCACGTACCAAGGTCTTTCATTTGATACCCTACTCAGAATTTAAAAAAAATATTATTTTTTTCGATGAGCACATATTTGTTTATATTTTTAGGGGGATATGTTTTTTAGACATTTTAGTATTTTTCCTATGTGCGGGTCAAAGAGTTGTATAAGCATGCCAAATTTCAACTGTCTAGGTTTAGCCGTTTGGCTACAATTTCTACCGAACAGACAGACAGACAGACAGACAGACAGACGACAAAATGACGGTATAAGGGTTTTTTGGTCATACCTACAAAACCCTAAAAAGGTCCTCATCTCCCAAAATCCAAGTGAAGAGCAAAAAAAAGGTCTTCACCTCCCAAATCCAAGTGAAGAGCAAAAAAAAAGTCCTCACCTCCAAAATGTATAAATGCGGGACAAAATGTTAAAATGCGGGACACATCTTAATGCGGGACAGTCCCGCAAAATGGGGGACGAATGGTCACCCTACATTTTGCTGAATCTGGAAACCTTTTCAAAACTCGGAGTTTTGATCTTATCTTTCAAGTTCCGGATTTTCGACCTTTTCAACAAGATGACTTTTGTTTGAGTGTGTATGAATTTTGCTCTGTAAAGGCTATTTGGAGAAAATGATGGAAAACATTGAGAAAACCTGAGGTTTAGAAGTAAAACCGGAATCCGGAGACAGACTAGAGAAACCGGAGTTCTGGCCGAAAACCGGAGATGTAATTTTCTTTTTTTTTTGGAAATATTTTGAATAAAAAAGGTTTTAAAATGTTTTTTTAAAAAAACAATATAATATTTATAAAAAACCTATGCAATATTTATTGTTTTGACGTAGTTTTCAGAAAGTGCTTTTGTTTTGAATTCTGAAAATTTATGATAAAAATTGTAAATTTTTTCGATGGTCATAGAGATATTCATATAGATCCAACATATATACATACTAATGTAGGAGATATTAATATAAAATTGATTTTCTATCTGATATATTAGAACTATACTTACTTTTTAAATGGCTAAATAATTTCTTCTGTAAAATCAGTTTATAGATGATTTATTGAGTATATGTACTCAAATACCTGAAAAAAAAAAACACTTCACAGACGGTGGAGGACTTGTGAGAGACCGAAATATATGCCCATATTACCCAAAAAGACAGACAGATAATTTCAAATTTTATAATAGTCCGGGAATTTTGGCTAATGTCGGCAAGCGACGCATCAGAAGCGGCTATTCTAGTTTACAGTCGGACTTTTATACATTTTGTATAAATAAAATTAGTGACTTTTTCTACTTTGCCTACACATTCTAGATGATTATAAGACAATATTCATCGAAAAATCAATTTATTTGTCCAAGATTCACGGAATAAAAGATTTTGCATAAAAAAATCTTCATCTAATTTGCTATGATGATAGAACAAAACCGGGATTCGAACACAGACTATGTAACATTTCATATTTTTTTGTATAGGACGAATATGTGGGGAATTGCGGGGAGACGCCAAATAAAACTTAAAATATCTCACTTATTAATTACTTTATAGCAAATTGTAACAAAAAAAATGTTTAAAATTACAATAAAAAAATTTGTTGTTAGACGCATTTTTCGATAGAATTAATAGTTGGGGGCTATAGGGGGAAACTTTAAATATCTTATTATTTTCTTAACTTCAAAATGTGTACGAGTAAAATTGTTTAAATCTTTTTGTTTATTTTTTAGATCGGAAGGTATTGTTATACCAATTTTGACTTCAAGATTTTTTACTAATCGGCACGAATTAGGCATTTTATGGATAAGTGTAAATTCGGTTGAACGAATTTTTAAGAGATTTCATCCCCCTTCTTCCTCGGGAAGCGCGCCTTTTGGCTAGAAATATTTTTTTTCAGTTGTATACTTACCCTCATTTGGGGGACGCCAACAAAAAAACTAAAACTATATCACTTACTGTGTAATCAGGCCTGTGACCGCAAGCGTTAGATTGTTTGTACCTGCTGTTTCCGCCAAGCAAAGGCATGGACGTGAGTTCAACTCCTGCTTATGTTAAATAAGTGTAATCAGGCCTGTGACCGCAAGCATTAGATTGTTAGTACCTGCTGTTTCCGCCAAGCAAAGGCATGGACGTGAGTTCAACTCCTGCTTATGTGAAATAGTTTGTGTAAAAAATATTTATACAAATTACAGGTTCTGTTTAGCCGTTCGCAACCGGCTATAAAATGTAGGTGTCTTTGTGTACACGCTAAAAAATGGACGTAGTACTGACCATATTACTCCTGAATGTACACAGATTGAAAAAATGATCCTGAAATCTGGAAACAGGAGGGCTAGGTTCACCCCAGTCAAAATTTGACCTATTTTTATTTGTTTATAATTTGTTTTTACGTTAAAAAGTCAAAAATATCACATATAAAATTTTTCCTTAATTTCAAAAGACAATTTTGTAAATACAATTCAAATATCTAACAAGCAAAAAATATTGATACTGATAAAGAAGTAAAAAATGGTTTTAAAGATAATAGTATAATAAAAACAAGGATTTTTTCGTTCATGACGTAGTAAACATTACACGTCATAAAACATTATATAAAATTGATAAGGAATAAAAAAAAACTCATTTCTAAAGAATGTATTTTATTATTGCATACATATTATGATTATACAGAAATTGGAACATAGATAGAACGTATCACATAAATTACAGACACAAAATATTCAAATTTAAAGATTTAGAGTGCATAAAGCCCAACAAATGTCATAATTCCGAAAAAAATGTGTAAAAATTTGATGATTAGTTATGATTTCGCTATCGTGCCCAAGTAGAGAATCAGTAGCGTACCCAGGATTTTTCATAATAGGAATCAATAACCAATACAGTGTTTCCCAATCTTTTTACTTTCGTGGCACATTTTCCAAAAAAGAAAAATTTCGCGGCACACCTACGTAGTCATAGAAAAAGAAATTTATAACACTAGTTTATTACCGACCGCCAACATATACAGGTGTTTGTTTGAATCGGGGCACCCCGAAAGTCTCCTTTATTTTTAAAGATACAAAAAATCTTCAGAACAAAAGTTAAACTAGACAAAAAGGCCCATCTAAAGGTTACTATAAGAATTCTGAGGCACTTCCGGTTTCACTGGAAATGATGCCAAATTTTGATCTAACATAGGGAATCGATAATTTTATATATTTTTCCTAAAAGTACATTAAATTAGCTTTACAATGACACCAAAAAGTCTTATTTTTATGTTAACCATTTCAAAATGGCGACCATTTATTTACAAGATAATAATCAACATAAGTTTTACAAAGTTGAACGTAGCAAACTTTGAAAACAATAAAAAAAGAAACAAAATATCTCTAAAATAAACTATTTGACTATTTAGAAAAAAAAAACTATTACTTTTTACAATTAATTTACAAAAAAAAAAAAAAATTACAAATGTTGGATCAAACCACCATTATTGTCCACACATTTTCTCATTCTTAATAAAAACTCTTCTATCGCCCTTTTTATTGTTTTCAAAGCTTGCTACGTTCAACTTTGTAAAATTTATGTTGATTATTATTTTGTAAATAAATGGTTGCCATTTTGAAATGGTTACCATAAAAATATGACTTTTTGGTGTCATTGTAAAGCTAATTTAATGTACTTTTAGGAAAAAAATACAAAATTATCGATTCCCTATGCTAGATCAAAAGTTGACATCATTTCCGGTGAAACCGGGAGCGCCTCAGAATTCTTATAGTAACCTTTAGATGGGCCTTTTTGTTTAGTTTAACTTTTGTTCTGAAGATTTTTTGTATCTTTACAAATAAAGGAGATTTTCGGGGTGCCCGTTTCACACAAACACCCTGTATATGTTGGCGGTCGGTAAAAAGGAACAACTGTTTTAAAGATTAATTTTATTTATGTAGGACCAAATATACATATAACAAATTAAAGGACACAATATTTATTGTTTCACTAAAGGCTTTATCACACTAGATTTAATATTAACGTCTAACTTGTAAAATTAAAGTTTTTGCATTCGAATCGAAGTCATTTGAGTTTGGTGGTATGAAAAAAATGTCTTCCTATCTATGTTTTTACACATGCGCGTGCGCCAACTGGTGTTCTCTCGCTCTGAGCTGTTTCGTCTTTGTTTACGTTGAAGTTAGTTTGTTATAGGGATTTGCATCTAAGCACCCTACCATCTGGTGAGCGTTTCATGAACTTGTGTACTACATATAACATTTCGTTTTGTGTATTGGTTGTGTATGAAGTTTGTTTTTAAAGTTTTATTATAATCATTGAAAAATTTATAATACATATTGTTGTGTGCCTATGTGCAATTCATTGAAAAGAAGAAACCCGGAAATATCGTTTCATTTGTTTCCACCAATATCAGACACCGTACGGTTCGAAACAAAATTGGGAAAGCAAGAGGTTAGGAATCAACGCGATTTTTAGATAAACAATTTAAAAATTGGAAAAAAAGTGAGCCCTTATATCAAAGTTTGCTCATTACATTTTAATGATAGTGACTACAAAAAATATTTTCAATTTTGTATTTATTATCGCATATCTTGAAAATTTCTGTTATTGTGTGTGGGTTTGTAATGCACAAGTCTGTAGGCATAATACATAAATCTTTATGAACTCTGTTTTTTTCAGTGACACCACACAATATTATATGCCCAGCATTGTTGATTTCTACCCCTTCGTAAACAACACGGGAATTATTATTTCCCCCAATATAATTAAAATAATCGACAATGGAAAACTGTGCCGCCATAACTTAAAACCAGATCACAAAATGTAGTATTTAAGATGTTTACAAGTAATGTCACTTAAAAAAAATGTCCTCACAATACGTGTGTATACTAACTTGATTATAAAATTTTAATACAAAATCAGAAAATCCCATACAATTATTTATTTTTTGTCGTTTTTTGATACACTTTTCGCTATTATTTACTAGTAAATGTCAAGTGGTATCTGATTTAGAATGGTTTCAAAAAAATCCGCGTGGCGCTACGATCTTAAAATTTTTCCCCTATACAATTGTTATTTTCGAATATAATATGAAAAAAAAAGATTTTGGAAGAACAACTAATTAATTTAGTGAAATCTCACAAATAAACTTTTAAAATTAAACTGTCAACTATCATAATAACACAAGACAAGGCAAGACCTAAAGACGTGACACCTGGAAAAAAAAATCTACAGAAGTAAAACTTGGATAGCGTTCTAGTGTGAAGACGAAAAAACGTATATTTGAACTTTATATAAATAAAAATTTAACAACAAACAGTTGTTACACTGGCGCCCAACGTAGGACCAAAGATTTACATACTTACTTTTTACAATTTCTATTATTTTAATAATGTGTACAAAGGTCTAACTTTGTTAAAATTTTAATCAAGAAACGTGTGAAGTATATTCAAAATATATATGAAAATAATGGGGAGCCGTATATATTTATAATTATTACAGGAGCCGTAGGCTCAAAATTTTTGAAGAAAGCTGCTTTATACTATTCCCTCCACACTAGCAAGTTTGTAGTAAAAAACCATAACTAATGATCATAGTGAATTTGTTTTTTTTTAAATACAATTATTGCACTCATTTTTTGAAACATTTGTTTATCTATATATAAAAAAATACTAGATTTAAATTATTGAATATATTTCTGAATAATTTGATAATAAAAAACATTTTTTAACATTTTATGACAATTATTGAAAAATTAAGACAAAATGTGAATATATATATTTTTTTTATCTAGAGTCAAAAGGGCCAGCCCAGAGCCAATTGGACCCATTTGCGCCCTGCGCCTATGGGTCACCTCAGCATTTATATTCTTTTAAATTAGCCCCTAAAAACCACTATCAATTTTTGTCAGTTTGATCAACTGATATTTTATTAAACAATATAATATTTGAAATAAATTTTACTAAAAAAAATTTAAATTATATCAATCCCACCTAATTTTAAATAAATAGCCAATATAAAAATAAACAATAATTAAAATTTGGATATAATTTTCTATATTCACTATTTAAACATATGTTAGTAAATATTTAAACAAAATAAATAAACAACCATTTTGATAATATATTTTACATACTATATTTAAATGCATAGTTAGAAAATTATGGAATTTATTTTTCATAGATTTTATATATTCAATATTCAGTACAGGTTACAGGCTTATCAAAAAAAAAAAATGTAGTGTGAATTTCTACTCTGAAGAAATGTTAAGATTTGCATTAAGTATCATTGTTTGAAACTCTTTTTTCATAAATTCAGAGAAAAATATCACAGAATTTCAATACGAAAACCCTAAATCAATTTCATGTATAGATTTTGGGTGTAACAATATATATTTAATCAGCTGTTCAGTGGTAGCCATTGTTTTAAGTTACAACTAATATCAATAGATGGCCCTACGTACACGTATAAAGGCAGTTGTGTCCAAGATTGTTAAAGTAAAGGTTGTAACTTCTAACCAATCAGAGCGTGAGAGGGAATATGTCACATGTCTGCTTAGTTCAAACTAGCATACAGAATTAGTATAGAAGTTGCATGTTTTTAAATATTTTTATTGACTATATTCATAATAGATATTTATTTCAAGACAGTTCTATTGAATATATTATAAATAAATCCCTAAGGAAATTTTATACTGATTTATATAAAATTTAAGGTGATGGGTATTTGTATTATTGTTAATAAATAACAATAAAATCGATTACAAATATAATTTTAGGTATATTTAAATAAAATAGCAAAACAAATTGCTATAATAATATAGTAATTAATAAAATTGGAGGTTATATCTGTTTTTAAGAACGGCTGGATGTATTTTAACGAAATTTGATACAATAGAGTTGAACCAGGATTCAAATATAGGCATGGTATCTCTAAATTTTCTTTCTTAGGCGGTGTTTCTAAGTTAAAACTGGTACAATAATAAAAAATTTTAAATATCTCCTTTATAAACAGAGCTATATTAACCGAAAAAAACTATACAATAAATGTTGTTTATAAGAAAACAAATCTTATTTGTTCTCTGCATTTTTTCAATTTGATGAATATTAAGGTAGTTGCGGGGGGGGGACCCTAAAACTAAAATATTGAAATATTTCACTTATTATTCTCTTCACATCAAAAATGAATGTAAGAAAAATTATTTAGAACGAAGAGACGTTCCTTTCGAAGAAAAAAGAAAAAAAAACAAGTAGAAAATCAAAAAATTAAACGATATTTTTATATTTATAGACAAAATTCAAACTTCACGTGTATATAATATGTATTATAAACAAAGGCTGACGTCCCGTTAGCAGACTGATGACGTGTAGCTTCGCTATTTACCCCCACCACTACAAATTACAAGACAACCTTTACTTTAATAATCTTGATTGCGTCGACCTGTTGAGAAATAAAAGCGTTTTCGATTTGTAAATAGAGATTTGATCTGAGATTGCCTGAAATCGCTCAGAGATCAATCTGTGACGTCATGCTCTGTAATAGAGCGATCTGGTAGAGAATCTACTTAACCTAATTTTATTTTGACATCTGTTATTTTTGAAAAATACCTATATATGGAAAGCCAAAGTGACATATATTATTCTTGATTAGGTGATTATTAAAGAGAGTATATCAATTTATTTATCTGATTGTCGGATTTTTTGCTCTGAGAGTGATCAGAGAGCAATCTCGGAGCACTCCGAGCATACAAATCGAAAACGCTATTAGATAAAAATATTTTCAAAAACAAATTAAAATGGATAGATGCACTGGTTTTGGTAAAGGTAAAAATATGAACTATATAAAATGAGTTAATTTTTGAAGCAATAAGGGCTATTAGCAGCTTAATGCACAAAATAATGATACAACAGGTCTTAACACACGTTCAGAGTAGCAACGTACGAAAATTACCAAAGCTAGAAATGTTTATGAATGCTTTAAAAAAATTGCTTGTGTTTTTTGTTTAATTTTTTTTGTAACAAACTGTACCGTATATTTTTACCTTTAATACGAAATAGTCTATTATCTTAAAAATACATAATTTACATTAATTGCTAAGATGTAATAACTATGACTCACTCAAGTATTGATAAAGAAAAAATTTATACATATATTTTGCTTATGAAATTTATTAAAAACAATATTTTTATATAAAATGGTGTATATTGTGGAAACATAATTTCCTAACTGCTAAAAATGTTCGTTAAAATAAAGGGACAGTGATTTATTTTTACGAAAAACTTGTTTACTAATAATATGAATTGTAAATTTCTCTGTAAATATAATCTGATTACAGTTTGGAATTTTTGACGTAAAAAATCATAAACAGTAATAACTCGAAATCAGATACAACCATGAACTAATCAGGATATAGTTTAAATGGTCTAATAGGTCTGTTCGTTTCGTTAATTCGCGTCTATGGTTTACGGCTGTATCAAAATTTTCTATTCGTTTGAATTGGCAGTTTACTGAAAAGTCACTAGATGTTGCTCGTTTCGTTAAAAACAACTTTTGGCAGTAAGGCCCGTAATGATATCTTACAGCTACTTCCGAGTAGGGTTTCCAATTATCCGACATTAATGAATATCCGGATATCGAATACAGAAAATTCAAAATATTCGGATATATCCGGATTTCCGAATAACAAATAAGAAATTAAAGATAATAGATTGAATCCAATATTCATGGTGTTTTATAACTCATTTATTTAATTTAATTGAAGTATTTTAATTATATACATTAATAATTCACAAAATAATAAAAAAAAATGTATAATTAAATTTATTTCATTTTTTAAAATGCGTATTTAAAAAAAATAATTGCATTGAAAGTTTCAAAATTCAAGGGAGTTCTAATTTTTGTCCTAGTCAGGCCTGCAATTGAAAAACCCGCCCTGTTGTAGTAGATGTTGGTTTTATTGTAAGAAGTGCATTAAATAATATATTTAAATTATCTGTCCTTGTTTTTGTATTTGTTAAAATCATGAAATAACGAAATAAAAGCTTTAATTCATTTACATATTTCGTCATGTGATTTAAAGGAATTCTTGTAAAGGCGAAAAGGTATAAAAAAAGTACCAGGTAAATAGAAAAAACTGTTTTGAAAATTATCGGATATTCAATGAAAATTATCCGGATTATCGAATAGTCCAAATTGGTCGGATAATCCGGATATTCGGATATTAGGATATCCGGATTGGAAACCTTACTACTAATTTACCATCATCTAGGTTATTTCATTTGTTTTTGTTCACAGCTCGTATTTTTGTGAATATTTTTTCAATATTTCCATTCTGATAAATATGTCAACATGTTTTACAGTTGGTAATGTAAAAGTATTTAAAAAATAATAATAAATAAATTGATGTGTGTAAAGTGATTTACATTTATATTTATAAAGGTATTTTCAAGGTTACCAATAAATGTTTCAATTAATTGTCAAAAAACTTGATCAATTTATTGATCAATAATTGATCAATAAATTGAACTGTGTAAAACCAACTTCAGGGATAAATCGAGTTAAAATATTATCTTGTTCTTTAACAACCGGATATAAGAGGCTTATTTTAAGAACTCTGGCAAAAAAAAAGCGCTGGCAAACCACGCGCAATATGTATCGACAAATTTCAGCGCGAAAATTATTACTCGCACAGTAATAAAATTAATACTGTCTGAAATCGCACTATGGGAGTTATTACTGTGTTACATTTTTTTTAAATACTCTAGCTCCATCAAAATCTGTAAAGCAGCGACCGCGAATAAAATCCTTAAAATTGGATCCAAATTAATAAACCGATGTTGTAATGTATCTCGTAAGGTAATGCTCGCTTGATTGGGTGTTAAAACCCCTTTGATGTGAGATGAGAATACACGATACGCGGAGCTAAACAAGTGTAAATACATAGACTCTTTTACGCGATACATTAAATAATCGGTTCGTTAATAGAGACCCAGCGTAAGAGGTTGGTGTCGACGCGCGTGCGCGTTATTGATACTGCGATTGAGATTCTGATTGGATGTTGTTAGGAAGATATAATGCACACGCGCGTCGTCTTCCATCCTGTCGGATTTTCATTTGCAATCGCAGCTAAAGTGTAAACCTGTGAAAAACTGAATTAACAAAAAATTATTGCTTCGTACAATCGGTTTAATTAATTTAATTAATAATAAATCAACATAAGGATCGTTTTGTTTTGTGTGAATCCCAATTTACTAAATCAGAGCCCAATTTTTTAACAAACAAGCTTAGCAATACCATGGAATATACAACTTAATTTCTTAAGTTATTATTTATAAGTTACTATTAAATTAAGTTCTATATTTCACGGCAATACCTAATATACTACTATAATACTTGCTTTTGAAACATATATTTGCAGTATTATATGAATCTTAAATCGCTTGATATAAAAAAGAACATTATTTATTGACATAGATTGCTGTGTATATTTATTAACAATTAAAGCTAAACTGATAAAAATTTTAAATTTCTTACGATAAATTTTATTACTAAACGCATTTTAAATTAATTTGTGCATATAATTTATGTTTTAATATAATTTGCAATACAAATATTAGATTAAATTTAATTTTTTTGTTAACATTTTCATTAATTTAAAATTAGTTTTGGAAAATGTTTTAATCCTCTGCCTTTTGTACCACTAGAACAGCGGTATTCAAACAATGATGGGATTTAAGTTTAGGATATAAATAAATTTTTATTCCTTCAAATAAATTAAAACACCCCATATAACTTTCAGTTACCGTCACTTGGTCAAGGTAACCCCTTTTATAAAACATTAAGGACAGGTCTTTCCACCTTCAGGTAAACCTCTAGGTAACTATCTGACAGATAAGGTTATCTGGTACTTCATCTGCTGAATAAATATCCATACCAGTCAGTGAATTCAATACGTCAGTCTCATTATCCGTTAGATAACTATCCGATAGATAAATTTGTATTGAAAGACAGGATCACATTTATTCAGCACAGAAAGTATCACATAACCTTATCTGTCAGCAATGTTGTAATGTATCTAGTTACAAGTATTTAAATAAAGTATAAGCTGTTCACTTTTGTAAGAACACACTATGGTATATTTCAAAGTAGAAAAATGTGTGTAAGAAGATAGGAGCTGTTTGTCCTTGCTTCGGATTGGTTTAGATTGTCATCCCTATTACACTGTAAAAATATTATTTTTAGTCCAAGTTAACAGATGTTCAGTGTCGTACATTAGAAATATATATTATTTAATTTTTCTCATATATTTTGTTATTATTTACATATTTACACTTTTATTTATATTCTTGGCGTAGATTTTATGGAGAAAATTCTCCATGTAATTTGTTTTTACGTAGTTATATATTTTTTAGGTTATCTGACATATAAATATTTTTTGACACTTGACATTTAACAGATCAAGAGAGAGGACTAATGTGAGGCCAAAAAACAGCCCAGCTAATTGTGCCCAAAGAAGACGTTATTGATATAATTTTTAGACCTTCATATATACATATACAGTCTGTTCCAAACGGTTAAGCGGAACTAGATTTTGCAATCTAGTTAGTGTCATCGTTTAAATCGTGCCTTTCGGCCGTTTTGTTTAAGCTTTGTAAATCATACTTACAATAAACATTTTTTGGTTAAGGTTAATATCATTTTAAAATGTCATTTTCTTTATATTTTGATTTTTTGTGTCATTCTTAATACAAATTTCCCATTTATTTATTTTTTTGTCATTAAAATATCTAAAAAAAATATTTAATTTTGACATATGTCATTCGTTTCCATGGTTTCATTGTTGGAATTTTAAATTTTGACATCCCAACATGAAAAATGAAATAACCCAAGCAAGGTCCCTTCTCGTGACAACCTAAAAGAACTAAATTCCCATTTAGTTCCGCTTAACCATTTGGAACAGACTGTATCATTTTTCATTATGACATATGTCAAATGGATCGACATTTTAAAAAAGTGACATTTTTTAATACCAACATGACATACAGCTTCAAAGGTGCAAACTATTGAAAACAAAATTACCTCTTAGTTTGTTCTTACAAAAATGAACAGCTTATAACTAGATACTTTTTCAAGTATCTAGATACAAATTAGATACTTTTTTAAATATGTATCTGTATCTGTATCTAGATATTTAAATTTAACTATCTTGTATCTGTATTTCAGATACATTGATCGTTATTTTATTTTTATAGCCGAGCTGATATAATAATTATAAATTGTCATTTTAAATATTTAATTTTTACTATAAACAAAATTCAGAAAACAATTGAAATTCTGACGTTCACAAATTGAATTTATCTGGAATGTCAAAAAAATATATATTCTCACTCGTTTTTTGTAGCTTTTGAACGGCCGTAAAAATAGTAGGTATTTAGGTACCAAAATAATAGGTACAACACTTAAGGAAAATGAGTCATTATTAATAAAAACTAAGTTTTTGAATAACTATTGTTGCTATTTTGATGAGAAATTTACTAAAAACATATGAAAAATTATTCCACACAAGTGGTTTGGGAGTGGACCGTGGTTTTGTGAAGCCTTGGGCAAGACAAATTAAGGCCCTTCAAAAGTATCCATTGATTGAAAATACACTGTGATAATTTTTTTGAGGCATTTTTTCACTTGAGGCCTGGCTCTAGTCCGCCTCACCCAAGGGCCGGCCATGCTAGTCTGGATATTAAGTTCATTTCTTAATTGCAATCAGTAAGATAAGTAGGTATGTTTCCTAAACGACGTAAAATTGAATAAATTATTAAACGTTCATATAAATTTAATTTGTACGCATGAGAATGTCAACCGAAATTTTGTTTATAAATTAAATTTGTATGGAATGAGAAAAATAAATAAATATTTCTTATCAGTAATTTTTTATTAGTGATCAAAAATGATCGTGATATTACACGAATTCCACTTCGGGCTAAAATTTGATTGAAAGAAACATCCTCTTAACAAGAACATAGGTGCGTATCTATAAGACTAACATAAGTCTTATAGATACGCAGCTCATACGTTAACACATATGGCTAACATAATACATACATTATTTAGTACTAATTTATTCCGTAGAATAGTGTTTTACCTTGAATTTAGTTGTCTTTTTGTGACGTCACGGTCATTTTTGAACAGCCTGTATAATACTGATTAACATGCACTGTTTGTTTCGTAAAAAATATGGTATTTTTCAGTGTATTTTTCAAAAGTATCTAGCTGTATCTAGATACAAACATTTTTGGCATGTATCTGTATCTAGATATTTTTTATAATTCTGTATCTGTATCTGTAGCGATGTATCTGCATCTAGATACAATTTTTCTTAGGTATCTTTATCTAGATATATTTTTTAATGTATCTATTACAACACTGTCTGTCAGATAGTTAACTAGAGGTTTACCTGAAGGTGGAAATACCGGTCCTAAATATAAAAATAATAAATGTTAAAACATTCAATTAAAGTTTATTAAGCTGCCAGAAAGCCTTCCGTCGGAGCGCAAAGCTGAAAACGATAAAACGGATGATTGATTGACTGTCGGACAAACGTATCTGTCGAGCTGAAAGCTCAGAACTTGCCAAAAATTAAAGGACACCACCGTAGTCTTTATTATATCTTTATATTGTTATTGCAAATTATACTAAAACAATCGCTACATAACATTTTTATAAAATTTTCTAAATTTCGATTATATTAAATTCACTAACAAAGATGTAAGTACGATAACAAGCATAACATTTGGACATTTAATTTCTACATATTCTTTTTGTTGGCAAAATTGACGTTTTATTTGGTCACCAACAAATATAAATAAGAAAATATTTGAATATTTTCACAAGACATAGCCAAATATTATAATTTTGGCCATTGAAGACAAAATTGCACTCTAATACATGTAGTTAAGTAAAAATAACACCTTATATAAGATAAATATATTATAGCATTTTAGACAAAAGCAGATGTGTACTAAGAAATTTATAAATGGGCGAAATTGTACAATAAATTTTAAGAAAGTACGATAAAAATGTTTACAAAATGTATTTTTGCCTGTACTGTACGGTGTTTGTGTGTACTCGTTACACTTCGGGTGTCTTCGTAAGAGAAAAAAATGGAAGTATCAAGCCTGTACAGGTACATTGGTACAAACTAGTGTATACACAGTTTTTCTTCGCAGTTCTTTCGGCTAGCCATGGCGTCAACAGTTGGCTTATTAATAGTTATAAAAAGGTGTCATAAACGTAAAAAAAGTGATATATCCTATTTGACTCAACAATGGCCTATGGCGGCGCTGTGATCGCTGTGAAACAGCTGACCAAAACGAGTAATGTGAAAGTTGTCCTCATTTGTTGACATGTTAAATCTTCGATTTACAATGAATAATTAACAGCTATTCTTACTAAATCATTTTATTTTTTTAAGTGCAACACCTTCTTTTAAGTTTTTATTTGAAGGAGAGGAGTTGTTAACCGCCGGTCGTGTTATATTAGACGGAAGTTCGGGAAAAAAATGATAAGCATGTTTACATATGTGGGTTATGTTAACAAACAAGCAGTCTAAAATCACCACCTCACAAAGTCACTGGAAAATTAAAACTGCAAGATAACCTGCACCTGTAAACCGCAATCTTTGGTAGAAACTCGCAGCCTAAAAAAAAAAAATAACCAAAAACGAAAGCAAACACTTCAGTGAAGCTTTATCAGAATATCTACGTACAATATTTGAGACCGCATGTCCTAATCCTGTATTAAAGTTACACGTGTAGATAATTAAGTAGAGCGCTATTGTATAAAAAAAAATGGAATTAAATCGTGAACATTTTCGAGCGATTATTTTTTACAACTTTCGACGTAGATTAACCCAACAACAGTGCATCGATGAACTTAATTCGACTTTTGGCGATGAAACATCATCAAGGACTATTGTTTATCGATGGTTTGCAGACTTCAATCGTGGCCGTAGTTCGCTTAAGGACGAATTTTATGAAGGTTATCCAAAATCAGTTGTTGTTCCGGAAAACATTGATGATGTGCGTGAACTGATACTGCAAGATCGTCATGACTTATCGTAAGATTGAGGTATCCTTGGGCATTAGTGGGACCAGCAAACATTCACTATTGCATGAACATTTGGCCATCAAAAAGATATTTCTATAAAGACAATCGCAGTGGAAAATGCCTCAATCGGACTGGAAAAAGTGTTTCGAAAATTGGTTCAAACGCAGGCAAAAGTGTATTGAGCTTCATGGAGAATATTTTGAAAAACAACTCGCGACTCCAAATAACAGTGAAACATCTGGTGGCGGCTTGGTAAATTAAACAGGAGCGTATATTTGTATAATATTTGTAGTGTGTTGCAGTTTATGTGAATTAAGACATATTTTTAAATATAGGGACTTAAATACAGTGCTTTTTTGCCGAAATATTGTTTGAACAGATAAATATTAAGAAAAAACTTCTGACATATACGCTTCTCGTCGGCTATTAACTGTCGTACGCAGCGCCGCCAACGTTAGTTTGAGTCGCGAATAAAGCCACTTTTGTTGATAAATAATTATTTCTGATCTCAAATTCCGAAACATAAAAGGCAACTCTCGTAATAACATTTTTCTACAAAAATATTTTAGGTTCGCCTAAATAAATTAATTTATTTATTCATTAATTCATTAATTCATTTTAGTATACTACTGTTGAGTTTATTATGCCAAAATTAAACTTTACCGAAAAAATAAATCTAGTGACTTTTTGCTGATTTGTTAAAGTGTAAATATGACTTGAATTTACTTTCTATAGTTTAAAAATAGATTATAATCAGGAAACATTAATTAATTATTCACGGATTCAAGTATTAAAATCGCATTTACAGTAAATATCCAGGGAAAATTATATAATGAATAAGGCCCGTTTAGAAAACTGAAGGTATATTTTTACGGCATTGTAGTGTATTCGTGAGTTCTCGTCGTACTTCGGGCATCTTCGTTTTACCTTCACAAACCTATGTTAATATCTTAATTATATAGCCCATTAAAAACTTCAATGAATTTTTAATATCTAGTTATACGTTTCATTGTCTTATCGCATTTTAGTGTTACTTTTACTTAACTACAATTTTTTATTTGGTGCATAGTATTTTTGTTATTTGTTATTAAACTTTTTAGTATCAAATACGTTATAACAAACCAACTTACATACACACATACATTACTTGATGGCAAAGACCAGTTAGAAAGAAAATTTGGTGTTAAATTTTAACTCTGTGGACCAATTTTATTTATTTTATTCCAATCTCCAAACACCAAATTTATTTTCTTTCTGTGGTCTTACTCTAAATACTCGTGAAAAATTAAACGCCTACTTTGTTTATCTATATTAGTTGAGATTTTCTCAACATAATTACGCTTCGTTCAGCAATTACTGCCTTTGGTATATCACAGGCTGATTTTTTTTATAAATATAATATGTAATGTGTGCACATTACGACCAGTTTCTAAATAAAACAATAGATGGACCCAAAATGCCTAGATATTAACGTTATTATACATTTAGGTCCACTTAAGGGCCATATTACATGATAAAATAATCTTAACTGGTGATTTTTAAGTCAATTTCGGCTCAAAATCAAACAGCTGTTCAGTGGCGGCCATTGTTTGTAATTCCAACCAATAGGAATAGATGGCACTGTAACATTGATTTTATCTTAATGTTACAGTACACCATAGGCGTTTTCTTTCGCAGTGAACAAAGTGAACTTAGTACAATTGAATAAAATGAAAGTGAAAATTATTTTCACTTCATTTCAGTTTAGTTGAGAAGACCAAATGAATAATTTTTTGAAAATAGTTTTATTTCATGGTCAAATGTCACATCAAGATCAACATAATCTATGTTTGATTATTTAGTGAATGTCAGAAAACGAATTTTACCCGTTTTGCATCGTGCAACATCTTTATTTAGTTCTAAAGTATATGTAATTTGGTTTTCTTCATCCAATAAATATATCTTTTCAGAGATAATATTAATTGTTTACACATTTATTTGTTTTTGAGGTTAACTGATTAAAATTTCAAATAAGTAATCACCCTTCTATGAGCTTGAGGGGTAAGGGGAAAGCTAACTGCTATTGTTCAGGTGGTGGGGAACTGAACGAATTTCAAACAAACAAAAAACCATTTTAGTTATGTTCAGCTTTGTCACTTTATTCAGTACGAAAGAAAACGTCTCATATAGAATGAATACGTTCAGTTGCTTAGAAGTAACGTTTGTGGAGAATTAGTGTTGCAGTGCCATCTATTGCTATTAGTTTTAACTTCAAACAATGGCTGCCACTAAACAGCTGATTGACATTACAGAGTTGAAATTGATTTTTGGGATTATTTTATCAGTAACACGAGCTTAATGCCGCGATCATTTTATAAAAAAAAACAAACAGTTTTTAATAAATTTATACGTTCTTTTTAAATAACTGGTGCTTTTACGGTAAAAAATAAATCGTGGATATATATTAATCTCTTAGGCCTTTATAAAGTCCGTGTCACACTAATAAAGGTCGTTTCTCATCTCATGAGGTATTTCTTACATGTAACACAGCCTTCAATAGTTTCTAGAAACTTTTGTTTTTATTAAATATTTTTCATATATAACTCTCAGATATTATTCCAGTCACAAGGCACTTAACATATGAAATTATTTGATGTGCGTGAACGAAAAATATGAAGCGTAGTGCACACAATTATTGCAGACATTCAATTTTTCAAAATTCCCGCTTATTATTCAACTGGCGCGTATGTAAACAAAAACTATCACTAGATGTCACCACTCGTAGGTGTTTTTCGTTAAATCTCGGGTGTATTAAGTATAGATTAATACAAAATTTTTGTTTACATTCGCGCAAATCGCTCAAAAAACTGTTTTTAGACTAGTTACGTTTTGTGTTTAACGTGGTATAGGTCACACTTGATCAGGTACTAGATGTTACACACTATATACATACTTCTAACTGGATGGTATCACATTTCACCGTAAAATTCGGTCATTCTAATACATTTCTCTGACTTTTAGTGTCATTTTTGTTTCTAGACAAATTTAGAATTCATATAAAATTGATAAAATCATGTTTCAGTACAGTAGTGAACAAGTATAAGGCAAAATAAGATTAAATATGTGATCAGCTGTTCAACCGCCGCCATTTTGAAAGAACAAACATAAATGGCGTTGTTACAATTAATGTAATTAGCTAACATTTTCAATTTAAATAAGCCTTAGTGCATTAATTAGCTGTTTGTGAGCCACCATTTTGAAGTGATGGGGTATAGCTGGCGTTAGAGGCCGCGCGACATTAGAAAAACCTCACTTGGTCTGCGTAAAGAACGTTTTTGTTTAGACCTAGCCTATTTGATAACATAAGTGTGTTCCAAATGACCGAGTTTTCTTCGACCACTCAGGCAATACAAGGCAATGTTTTCATGTCTGGTAATATTCATAAGCAGAATCTTGTGCATTGGAAGTAACATCTAATTTCGCGCGACCTCTACTACAATAGTAATTAGATAATATATAGTTTCAATAAGCCTTATTTTACTGATCAGCTGTTCATAAGCCGCCATATTGATATAATGGTAACATGGCGTTACTACATATTTATAATAAGTCTTATTTCATAGATCAGCTGTTTATTAGCCGCCATTTTGAGGTAATAGTTGTAGATGGCGTAACTATACAAATGTAATAAACATACTGCAGCATAAATAAGTCTTTTGCTGTCAGATTATGATACTGATTGAAATAGTAACTGTTCTGAAACGATTTTATCGATTTTAATTCACTTACAGGTACAATACTATGACACAACAATATAGATATTAGAATTTCTTTCAATTTAAGTCAATATAAAGTATTTTAAGTAAATTGTCATAGTTTTTGTATCTACTTTTTGCTATATACACGTGAGAAAAATTCTCAGTTATTTGATTTTTGTTATCATTGCTTGAAATAACCAGTAGATTTTTACTGGCCACTATATTAAACTCATATTACTGTTTTAATTTAAGAATAAACGGTGGTAAATTATTATTTGGCTTGTTAAGAAGCTTTCTAGATCAGAAAGGCTTCTTATGATAAGAATTAAAAGTTTTAGGAACTCTGATTTAAATTAGAGTTAGTGCCATTTTAAAAAACAAGTTAGTAAGTTTCAAATTTCGCGCTAAAAGCGATGTTACGAAGTTTCACGAAGTGAAACGTGAAACTTCGGCGAAACGAACCTTTAACAACACAATTAAACAGAAAATTATCTGAAAAAAATTGTTGCCAACAAAATTAAATAAAACAAACCAAATACAAATTAAATTTTAATCAAAATTGTGCATTTATAACATTTTATCAGTTCAACTACGAAGGAAAACTTTTTTTTCGGGACGATTTTTTTTAAGTCAATAAGAAGGATAATCTACAAATGTATTCTTAATAAGAATGTTGATATAGAATGCATTCTTCTGTGCATCTTATGGTTTATCACAGATCTTTTTAACCGATGAAACGGTTATTATTACTACTTTAACGTTATTTTTAAAAATATTAAGTCTCAGAATTAAAATGGCGGACACTAGTACCAACTTCTGATGTTAGAGTCGCTACTATACGATTACGAACTACGGTGAGAACTAAAGGATATGTCATTTATATAAAAAAGAGTGGAAAGGGAGGCTAAGCGAAAGAGATCAATCTATAAATTGTGGTGTGTTTTTTAAAATAATTAACTACCATTCAGGCATAGACTAAGCCCGTAATTTATAAAAACAAGATTTTCATTTTGAAAATATGTTATTGGGAAAATGAAATAAATTATGAAATAATGAGAAATTTTTATTAAGAATGACAAAAAATTAAAATGCAATGAAAAGGACATTTTATAATGACAATCAATTTAATCTAGAATTTGCAATGTGAGTATGATTTACAAAGCTTAAATAAAATCACTAAAAGTCCGAAGTTATAGATAAAAATTACTAGATTTCAAAATTTCCGCCTAAACGTTTGGAATAGCCTATACTTAATAAATAAGGTATAGTATTTCCAAAATGAAATGGTCACTCTTGTTGAGAAGCTTAACAAAGCGATAATGGGTTTATGGCGGTAATCCTTAGACTCGTAGATGTAAACAGAATATAAGAGGTACTAAGGGAATTTTAAATTTAAATTGAATATATATAACACTAATTCAACTGAAGTTTCTTAAAAATCATAAAGGATATTTTCCGAATTTATTTTAGGGGTTATACACATAATATATAATAATTGTTTGTTAACACTTAGTGTATCTTAGTTGTTCATTTCGGTCTCCGCATCTTCTAAGCGCTTAGTATCGTACTTCTTTAAGCAGAAGTAGAATTAGACTTGTTCTACTTCAATTCGTTTTTTTAAATTAATTTTCAACGCTCATACGTTCGGCTCTTTGGCGAATTAACTAGTGTTCCATACAGAACAATTCGTATCATTGCTCGTGGCAAAAATCAGCAGCGTAAACGACCCGATTCATTCTAAATAGCATATAAGAAAACACGTTTATTTTAAATAATTATTACGGTCCTGGCAATTATTGTTAACAGAAGTATACACTTAGCAGGTATAATGGTTTTACTGTCAGTCATTATTGGAATCAATAAGTGAGAATGGCCATTTCCTTTTGGAAATACTATATGAGTTTTGTCCGTATCACTAATTCGTCTTTAGTTCTTCATTTTGCCACCAGTTGGAGTAAGATCTAAGTTATGAGATTCAAAATTTCTTATCTGTGCCCCTAATACAACTTTAGTTTTGTATTTTTCTACCAGTGGGCGCCATATCAATTATTGATTTTTGTCCGTATCACTAATTCGTCTTTAGTTCTTCATTTTGCCACCAGTTGGCGTAAAATCTAAATTATGAGATTCAAAATTTCTTGTCTGTGCCCCGAATGCGACTTTAGTTTTATATTTTTCTACCAGTGGGCGCCTTATCAAAAATATGACATTCAAAATTAATTACCAAGTTTTTATCTATGCCTTTATTCGTCTTTAGTTCTATATTTTACCACTAGTTGCCGCCACATCTAAATTATGAGATTCAAAATAAATTACTTGTGCCTCTAACTCGTATTTAGTTCTATATTTTACCACTAGTTGTCGCCAGTAATTTATGAGATTAAAAATTCTGAGAGTTAATAATTTTAAATCAGTACTACAATAAACTCTTGATATTTAAGCACATCTTTTATCAAGTTATAATTATTTGCATTCTATACTTTATTAATTATACTCGATTGTATTTAAATATATATTTGATCAAGAAGCTTACTGTACTTTTGTATATAATGCTGTCTAAGAACGCAGTACTTAGGAAGATTACCAATGCTTTAAAAACTAAAATGATATGATTCGGTCAGTAGATGGTTAAAAAGTGTTATAGTTGAAAATGTTACCACCAGTTGTCACTGCGGTTTGTACTTTTAAACCATCTGTTATCGTTGTGACCAAATATTTGTGCTTAAATACGAAATAAATAATGCATTGGAATGGAGTTTTTTTTTTTCTATCATTTGTGCTGTACTGCTAAAGTCAATAAACAAATTCATACAAAATAAATTTTAAATAAATCATTTACAAAAACTCATGATGTTTTTCTGTGTAAAAATAAAACAATTACAGTTATTAAAATAAATAATAAAAATCTTCTTAACATATAGAAGTAACAAATAAAGAGCAGAATTTACATCAAAGTTATATATTCATTTGATATTTTTCTCACTAGGATAGAATTAAACCTGATGTTTTTTTCACTTAGATAGTATATAATTATATGCAATGGTAACTTGTATATATCGATGAAACAGTTTGCGTATAACAGTTTGAATACTTATCTTAATACAGGTCAGCCAACACGATAGGAAGTAGGTACTCGTCTGAGTCGCCTGCTGTTGGGTTACAGATCACAGGATGTAGTTCATTGTTTTGTAATGGGGCCCACGGGCGACCCAATACTTTTGTTATTTCCTGAAACAAATATAATTCCTATTTATAAAACTATTCCATCAGATCAAGTATTAATTTAGATACTTCTACTTGCATTATTCAATAGACCACATTAGTAACTACGTCACAAAATGGGATTCAGTGCTGCAGCCTTGCGGTTGGTTTCCTTTTATTTGAATTTAGCATGTTTTTTTTTAAATTGTATTTCGGAAGTATAAATTAAGTTATCAAAGTAAGAAAATGCTTCACATCAAAACTACAAGACAATATTTATTTATTAAAATTCTTATTTTATACATTATACTTTAATGTCATTATTTTTGCAGAACAATATTATTTTGCAGGTTAATTTTGAAAAAATTACATTATTAATTGTTATTATGGCTAGTAACATAGCAATAAGTGTGTGTGCCATATCTAAATGGTTTGAAGGAACTATATGTTGTTCTTATTTTATCCATTATTGTTTTTCATTTTTATCTGTCAAAAAACGAAAAAATTTGCAATTAAGAATGTATCTGTAATGGTTACAATTTGGAGCAAAACAATACACCATTATGTATTCTAAAACAAAATATTAATGATTACTTAGTGTTAATTAAATAAATACTAAAGATATTTCGATTTACATAATATTTAAAAACGTAACCTATAAATATACCTTCGAATCCTTATTTATATATTTATAAAATCATTATTCAATAATATAAAGTATCTGGACTGTATATATTAGTACATACTTATCAAAAAATGTTTGCTCCAAAATTGAAAATATTCATAAAATTAAGGTAACAAAAGTAATATCACATGTATTTTAAACCAGCCAAAAACTTCCATATGAAACCGCTGTCAGATGGCAGCACATGTTTGTGACGTCACACTAATATGGTTTATTAAGTAATACAGAACGGTGAGCGTAATTATCCAATTCTGGCGTTAGGATCGCTAGTGTACAAGAAAATTATTCGTATGACAGTAACTATTCAAAAGTGACACGCTCTAATACGCTAACTGGTGGACAAATTTCTGTACTAAATACTGCAGTCAGTGGCGTACGCAGAAAAATAATTCAGGGGGGGGGGGATTTTTCACATCGGAATTTATACATATTGAAAAGGCGCGCAATTTTTAAATGCGGTAATTATAATTTTAGTACTTTTCGGGAAGGGATTTAACCCCCCTGAATCTCCTTCCTTGCGAACGCCACTGACTGCAATACAGTTTGAACTGATTACGTATATTTTAGTGTACAATTTTTGTTACAAAGTCGACAGATGTTGTGAAAAACTATAAAAGTAGCAAATTGTAGTATTTTTGGCTATCGTTTAAGGGGGGGGTATGGTCAGAAAATCGTTTTTTTTTTTTTAATCGATTGTATAGTGACTCTGGAGTGTCCATACAAAATTTCAGGTCGGTCCGACCAATTAACGAAGTTATCGGCTTAACAATACAAATAACTCAAATTCATATTTTCGCGCAAATCGCGTGTTATAGCGTTCCTTTCAGAACGCTGCTTTATTAGCCGCGCGCAGCTCTCATATACGTAATAGTAGAGTCTTCCCACTCTATGCACACACCTGTCTGTGCTATATTTGTGTAAAAACACTTATATATGTGACTTGTAGTAGTATACATTCATTTCATCGAGCAGTTACGGTACATGTGTTTCGTAATTTTTTGAGGAATTTTATTTTTCAAGTCGGTGAGACATGTAACTCGAAAACTACTCGACCGATCTTTCTGAAATTTTGCACACTATTTCTGTAGGCAATTTACTAGGTAACGCTGTCGAGATATATTTTTTTTTCTTGCATTTTTTGTTTTTATGGAATTTTTTACAACTGAAAACAGAAATTTCGAAAAAAAAAATCCGTTTTTTTCGTTTTTTTGACTTCAAACTTATACCAAACATTAAATAATCTAAATATTTGAAAAAACTCGACAGCGTTACCTCAAGAAACTCACAAACTAACGAAATATTTTTGGTTTTTTTGTTTTAGATGATCCAGTCATTAGTTATGTGTCTCACCGCAAATCAACTCTTTGTCCTGAACGAAAATTTCAAATTCATGTCACGAGCTTAATTTTCGATATTTTTCAATAAAATTTTTTTTTGGATACTCTTCAAAGGTTGTTCTTTACTGTCGGTATTATCCCAATCAAGTTACTATTAACAGTTTTCTAAAAAAAAATCTTGAAAATGGGTATAAAATGTGCTGCTTTGACCATACCCCCCCCCCTTAAGAAAGGACAAAGAAAGGACAGAGTAACATGCGAAATTAAGATAATTTCCTTTCAACTAACAGTATCGAAATGAGACAGTTCCGTAGTGGTTGTAGGAAAAATATATATTTGTCATATATAAACGTATGTATGATCTTACCTCTTTGGAATCTGAGAGGCCACGATAAACTTCATGTGAATAAATAACATCTTCATCGGCCACTTCTAAGCGTTTTAGTTTGTTCTCACATAGTCTAGCAACACCTACCAAGTCTTCTTCAAAATACTTGTAACCTATGATTTAAAAAAACAATCATACCAACATGTTCATTTAGATAAATTAGTTATGGCCGGTTGCTAAAGTAAGAATTATCACTAAATCGAGTTAAAATCATTTGTTTTTGTATGTTGTAATATACAAAAACAAATGATTTTAACTCGAGTTAGAGAAAACTCTTACGTTAGCAACCCGCCATTAGTAACTTACCTAGGAGAACTATTTCTTCGAGTTTAGGACAAAGCCAAGCAGCCATGACTAGAGGATCTGGATGATTAGCTGCATTATTATCGCCCATTCGACGTATTAAGCTCCACGTAGTATCTTGACTTTGAGAATCAACCCACATCAAACTCCGGAAATTGCGAGCGTACCATGATGATATTAGATTAAATACAGTCAGATTTAACTAAAACAACAAATATATTTACAATTTTTTTTAAAGAAATACTTAAATTAAATAGTTAATCTTGCCAAAAACCCTTAAAATTGTCAATTTATAAGAGCATATCAATTAGCGAAGTTATTTTCTCCGTCTACCCTGAGGAATATTTTTTTTTTGTATCACACTTTTTACACGTGTGTAAAATCCGATTAACAACGTTGGCAAAAAGAATATTGTTATTTATTCACGAGAAAATGACAGACGTAATTAAGCATAGGGGAAACTTTTTAAGATCGCAACGCCATATGCGGCAAAGCTGGAACACTCGAAAGTGACATTAAACTGTTACACGTGTATTTGTTTACATGGTGAAAATGAACACGAATTGTATTTTTCTTGTTTTCCGAGCTTTTTTTTTTTTAATTTAAAGGTAATCTACGATTTATAAGATATGTAATAATATACTATTCTAAAGAAATTTCAAGGAAATTTTAGTTTTTCATTGTATTTTTCAACAAAAATATGGTAAATATATTAGTAAAAATTAATATCTCTGCCTGAAAAAGTAGAAGGGCCTTTTAATAAATCAACTGATGATTTAGGCAAATTTTGGGTGGGATAAATGCTTTTTTTCAGTCTTTTCTTGGACGTAAAAAATCACTTTCCATAAAATGCAACTTGCATGGGCTTGGATTTGGGCTCATTTTTAGTTTTTGGGTCCATAAAAACCTACGATCCACTTTCTCTCTGCCTCCAAACGTCGTTTCAATTGATATTTTTTTCGATTTAGGTAAATTATGGAATGTTTAAGAAGGATTCTTAGTTATTCACGATTTACATTGCGGCACACAACAAAATTGACTGTTTTTTTTTTGCCATTATTCACAAAAATAAAACACAAACAATAAAAAAACACGTATTTCTCCATTGAACAAATCAAAACAATGTCAATTTCGTATCTTCCGCAAATTGCCACCAGATGTCAGGGCGCTTAGGAAGTTTGGCACTATTCTACTTTAGCAAACCCACTAGACAATGTTGCCAACTATAGTAAAATTAAAACAAGTAAATTTAAACTAAAATCAAAATAGAATTAAAATTATTTGTATATAATCCGTCTCAATTTGTAATACGAAACTAAATCTGGTTACTTTGGTGACTGTTGTGGTGTAAACAGACTTTGGCGTATCCGTGTGAACCAATACTATGACAATATTATAAATGTATTGTCAATATACAACATAAAAAATTAACTTTAACTGTTAGTTCCGTATTACAAAATGAGACAGATAATAATAATACTTAACTTTCAGTTAAATAAATCTAATTAAATTAATATTCCGGTATTTTATAATAAGAATAAATAATAATATTACATTCACAGCCGATTAAAGATTAAAAAAGGGGGAACATAATTTAGTGTATCTAAAAACTGGGTGATTAGGTTAGGTTTAGTTAGTAAAAGTCTAGGACAGCAGAAGCCGAAAAAACGTTTGTGCGGTGTAGGATGTAATTCAGTACTTATACCTTCATCTTGTTGTTGTTATATTTTGTAAAGTGTATACATTCTTTATATATATATATATATATATATATATATATATATTTTTTTTTTTTCACACGAACTCCTTTAAGGTTACTTTGAGTCTTTCGGCTTCTGTTGTCCTAGATTTTCACTAACTAAACCTAACCTAATTACCTTGTTTTTAGGTGCACAGTACTTAATTTTCCCCCCAAATTAGCCCAATTAAAATTGTGTATTATCTGTCTCATTTTGTAATACGGAACTAACAGTAAAGTTCATTTTTTATGTTGTATATTGACAATACATTTATAATATTGTCATAGTATTGGTTCACACGGATACGCCAAAGTCTGTTTACACCACAACAGTCACCAAAGTAACCAGATCTAGTTTCGTATTACAAATTGAGACGGATTATATCATTGTGCATACGTTTATAACATGGTGGTGCAGAGCGCTAGTTTATTGTCCACCTGAATTAATTTTTTTTTTAAATATCGATACATGGCATAATAAATCACTACAACAGAAAAAAGTGAAAATAAATAATATTAAATTAAATTTAAACTACATTTATATATTAAAACTCTAATCACAGTAAAAATTAAGGGAATATTACTTATTTCTATATTTCTTATAAATAAACTCGTTTAATAAATTGATATTAAATTTAAATTATTAAAATTGATATATTACATTTTACTATTGCCAACACTGCACGCATGCGCAGTAAGGTGGGTTTGCTAAAGTAGAATAGTACCGGAAGTTTTCCCTATTAACATTGACACAAAGCATATTTTTTACTTGTAACCATATCTACGCGCTCAACCAATCAGAATCAAAGTCAAACAGATCTCTTATATTCTTATTTGAAATGAACTTATAACATTGAATAAGGAATATTATTTTTTAACTTACATCTTCACAGAAGAAAACTTTAAGATGTGTTAGTGGCATAGAAGAGCGCAATATTTGTTCGTGTAGATTTTGCACTGCTTCGTATGCATGTATGAGAGTCAGTCTTAGTTGGCATTGCGGATGAATTGAAACGAACTGTTCCCAGGCTTCGTTACTGGTACCAGGATGTGCATCCCAGAAACCATGTACGTGTATTATCAAACGTTTAAGTTGCGTTGCTCCTTGCAAACTTTCCAAAAATCTATCACATACATAGTCATAATCTACGCTAAGTACCTAAAAAAAATACAATTAATAGTTACATGAGGAACAAAACAATAGTACTTTAAAGCTCGTTCGGTATTGAGAAGTGACACGCTGTTATTTGATAACTGGTGACTAAATTATTGTGCTAAGTACAACAGTATTGGTTGTGGTTCCTAAATTAAAAAGAATCATAGCAACCAGCTTGCGAACTTAAGGGATGTTCAGGATAGATCCGCTCGCGAGTCTTGAAAATACACCTTAGCAATGCAGGATACGTGTGTTACCACTAGAGCCCTGTAAATCAACGAATATCCGCCATTTTTCTGCGGATGCTGATAGATTATCATTTAAATCGTGCGGATGCGGATTATATATCATATCCGCTTATCCGCAATATCTGCGTTAACATAAAATCTTCAGTTGGGCGTCTATTCCTACGGAAGACGCGTTTAGAACTTCAAAAATGTATCTCTGGCATTTGTATTGTGCAAGAGTGAAATAATAATACGTTACGGCACTTTTTACGTTTTTTACTCTTCCCATAAAGACCTACTTTACGCTTATTTAAATAGTTAAATATAGTAGAGTTTATTATAACAGTCGTAGATACAACAATTTCTTTGAATTTATTGGGTTTATTAATTTAAAAATAATTATGTATCGCCTTATTTTGCATTTTTAGAAATATTAGTAAAATTAACCATGGTAATTTGCCACATTTAAAAACAAAAGAACATATCAAATTTTAAAAAATAAATATATCTTAAAATTCTTGAAATCGTCATATAACTTTCATCTTTTAATAATAAGATGAATTTAAGAATTTAGTTTTATTATTAAGAACTTATTTTTTTAAATTTGCTGATCTTATAGGACTTTCCTTTTTATTTATTGGTCATAAATGTGATAAATTACTCTTTTTAATTATTTCTAAATAACGCTGCTCTAAAATAATAGTCAGATATCTTAAAAAAAATAAGTTACTGAGATATTGCTGTTTAAGGTTTTACATTTTATATAAACTTGGTTTTAGAGTCGAATAATTGTAATTTCCATCTTTATTTTTTAATCAATATAATCTCAGTACGACGTCAGATAGAAAACATATTTCTGGAACAAGTAATATTAACGTGATAAAATTTAAAAAAATATAGTAGTGTTTTAAAACAGTGATATGCCAAATATGGCGAAACATGTTAGATATTTCCAAACAGACAGCAAATTCTGTGCGGATTGTGTGGATATTTTTGCGGATGCGGATTTTATATTTACAAAGGCTGCGGGTGCGGATCGGATGCGGATACAGAAAAACGTATCCGCGCAGGGCTCTAGTTACCACTATGCTACACTGGTCAGCGTTTGTCGTTTTGTTCGATGTTATAATTAATATCCAGAGTTATTTATCTTTAGATTCTATAAATAAGAATTTTGTTTAAGATCGCTTTTGACATTAAACAAATAAATTTGTATGCTATAAATACGAATTGAATATGCAACAATGTCTATTTTATTCTCTAGAGATTAATCTATTATTTTAATCATGAGCTTTCATTTTAAGGTGTGAAGAGGGCTTTTGCTAAACAAAATGATCAAAAGCCTCATTTAAATGGTTATGTGAATAAAAACATACCTGCAATTTAGTGAACTGTTGAAAAACGGTTGGATCAAAGTCAACGATTAGATAACTTCCTGGATCATCTTTCATCGAAGCAAGACCTAACAGGGTGATATTATTTGGACAAATATATTTGGACTGTAGGATCTGCGGTACAAATTGACACAAATCCTCACAACACCCTAAACTTAATCTCTCTAAACGAGATGATATCTCTAAAATCGGACCTATAACACATCTACACAAAAAATATATATTTAACATAAATAATTTATATTCTGTCTATTAACGGATTATAAGCATACCCTGCTATTAGGATAGGTTCCATAATTTTCATTATGTAACAAACCACTGTTTTAAGTTTCGTAAACATAATCAATAAACTCATTCAAACGAAACGTTGAAAAGTGAATTATCGTAAAGCGGGGTATGCTTATACTCCTTATAATTCCTTACCTTTCTAAAAATAACCTAGGTGGCATATACATGTGACAATGCGATGGTTCGAACATCAAAGAACGTATACTATAATTCTTTGTCATTCGTTGTAATAGTTTTGCCACTTCGAAAACACACACATCTGATAATGACTGATATTTAATAATGGCATTTCTTACTAATTCACCACAGGCTTTAGAAAAATATTTATGTCGCTGGATATCATAGTTCGTTATATTAAAACAGTGATCTTTCCAAAAACTAAAAATAAAGAACATTATTCAGAAACCTGTACACAGTAAATAAGCAGACGACTACAGAAAAAGGACACGCAATGTGACGAAAAAGGGTAGATAAAGGAGATCTGGGAAGACTGATTGTATGCCCATCCACTAATAGACCTATAGTCAGATATTTATAAGAACATGACGTCACAAAAAATTGCCTATTACGTTAATATATCTACGAGCGACTGAAAAGCAGCAAAATTAAACATATGCAGCATATCAAGCAACAGACGTTTTCAGCACGATGAACGCATAGATTACCCTTTTAAGAACTTTTGCCGAATAGTTTATGTGATCATACCAGCTAAGTTGACTGTCAATATAAATCCCAAGAAATTTAATTGGCCCCCAAAACTGAATATTAATATTGATATTGCGGTTAAGAGAAAAGGTGTTTTGTTGAGTTTTATTAGTAAGGAAAAGTCACCATTTTCAGTTTCACCATTTCCAATTCTGTATATCTTACTACATCGTTAACAGACGTATACGTCTTGTCAGGACGGTAGTGTCATCGGCGTAAAGTATAAATTTGACACTTTCAGTAAGCAAATTTGGGAGGTCATTGATATAAACAATGAAAAACAAAAAGAGTTCAAAGCAGAAAAATTTTGGAGAACTAATAGGAAGGTCTATTGGAACTAATAAGAAATTTGGGGATGGAATGAATGGGAGAAGGTAGAACGAGTACAGGAGAGGTATTTGAGATGGATCTTAGGGGTAGATAGAACAACACCAGGGTATATTGTAAGAGAGGAACTGAAAAGGGATAAGATAAAAGTGGGTACAGGAAGGAGGGCGGTTAAGTACGAGGAGAAAATTAGAATAGAAACAGACAAAAGAATAATAAGGGAATGCTGGGAGGAAAGAGCCAGAGAGGAACAGAAAGGAAGATGGTACGCATGGGGGGAGATGAGAAAGGAGTATTGCTGGAGATGCGGAGTGGATGCGACAGAGGTGGAAAGAAGAAAAAAAGACGGGATAAGCGTGATTGAGATGTGGAGGAGGGATAAGAAAGTGGGGAAGCAAGAAAGGACAGTCAGAATAGACAAATCAAGGAGCGCAGAGAGATATAAGGAGGTCAGAACTATAGGGGTACCAAGCTACTTGAAGGAAAAAAGAGGAAGGTCAGGAGGGAGGGTTAGGAGGATTGCGAGGCTAAGGTGCGGGAATGAAGAGGAAATATATATTGTAGGAAACAGGAGGATAAGATGTGCAGGATGTGCGGGGAGGAGGAAGAAGATATAGAGCACCGCGAAGAGGTGTAGAAAGATGACAGTATGGTCGGGGAGCACATTAGACCTGTCGCACGAAGATGGAAGGGTGGAGAGGTGGGCGAGGGAATTAGAGGCAAGGATAGAGATTGGGGAAGGATAACAGGAAGGGGTAAAGGAAGGAAGGAAGGAAGAGGCCCGGTGGGAAGCAAAAGGGGAGAAATGGAAGGAAGGAAGGGGGCTGAGGTTACCTGGAAATGGCGAGGAAGGAAGTGAAATAGGAGGAGGGGTGACGAAATGGTAGGAAGGGAAGAATGGAATAAAATAAATTAAAGATGGGCGAGAGAACTGGAAGCAAGAAGGAAGGAGATCGGAGAGGAAAACCAGAATGAGAATAGGAAGAAAGAGAGGGATACTGGAGCAAGAAGAAAGAAATGAGAAAAAAATATTGTAAATTGAATTGTATTGTACGTTATTTATTTTTGATTGTTTTATTTCTATTTGTAATGGTTAATACCCTGAACGCCGCAAGGCTTAGGGAATAAAGAATATATATATAGGAAGGTCTATGGACAACAGTACACAAATTTTGCTGGTAGATGGCAAAAGATCAGAAAAATAAAATAATAATCCTAGTAGATTCATATTGGATTCCAGTAGGTGTTTTTTACGTTGGCAAATTTTATTTTAACGTCAGGTATGTTGTAGTTATTATAAAAATGTTATCAAGTACGTCATATACAGATTAAAATATCGACACACGCTAGCAAAGCGAGATAAAATCGCTTAAAAAACCAACACAATTCTGTTTCTCATTTTTTTTACAAGGATTTTATTTAACAGGATTTAAAATAAATATCCAGGAAATAGACGCAGGTTACAACGGCAATTAAGCATTAAAATGTTATGGGCATGTTGAAAAGATAAAAGAAGATAGGTGGCTAACGAAGAATCTTAAATTGCCCTCAAGACGAAAGAGAAGAGGATGACCAATAGTATAGTCGAAAACACAAAACTGTGTAAAAATGACATATGAGTAGTGGGTGCTGTTCCCGACGATTTTTTCAATCCCAGGAGTCGAAATTGAAAGTTTATAAAATCCCGGCAACCGGGAAATTTCATTTTTTTATTATAATAAAAGAAAAAAAAACATATTTCTTTATTTCAAAATAAATTATACTTTTACTTTTTATAATAACATATTACATATCAATGGAAAAAAAAAAAACATTTTTTTTTTTAATCAAATAAACAAAAGGGGAAATATATAATATATATACATATACCGTATGCCCTTTTTCGATTTGCAACATAGAGCTTTCCCATGTTAAATTTTCCATTGCATATTAATCTCTACAAAAAATATTGTGTGCCTTTTTTTCAAAAAAATTGGGATTTTTTTTTACTCAAAATTAGGTACAATGTGTGCAAAATTTTTGTCTAAAACTCGTACTATAGAATATGCAATAGAAAATTAAACATGGGAAAGCTCTATGTCGTAAGTAAGAAAAAGGACATAGGTATAATATTACATGTTTTATTTATTTAAAAAAAAATCAGCAGTATGATCAGAGAGACCAACGCGTTTTTTTTTTTTTTTTGTAAAGCGTGTTCTACATTATACTTTATTCATCAGTTTTCTAAACTTTTTTCTTTGAACTAGAAGTTGTCAAAGTTTTAATACAATTTATTTTTCAATTTTTTGGTAGAGAATGAAATTCTTACAAGTGTTTCAGTTCATTTAAAGTACCAACATAAAAATATAATTCATATCTTGTCAAGTGTTTATAACCTAGCTATTAGATTTGTAAAATTACTGATTTACGTACAAAACACAATTTATATATTCGCTTATTCAAACCAATGATCAACAAAACACTATTAAACACGTGGTAATACAAAATATTTACAAGCGTAATTTTAATGTTGGTACTATTGTTAAAAGTGTCTACTGCGCATGCACCGAGTTCCAAGTTGGATGTGTTTTCAAGAAAAGTTTGTTCAAATCTAGTTTTGAATAAAGTTGACCTTGACTACATAAAGTGTTCTACACTGTACAATTTCACTGATTTATTTCTAGTACAAGTTCTAGTCAAAGAAATAAGTATGAAAATTTGATGAGAATTGTATAATGTAGAACACGCTTAACGATATTGCCAGAAAGTGAAAAAACGCGTTCTGATTCTGTCGATGTCGGCTTGACAAGCGTCCACTAATCGTAAACTTCAGCAACCTTTTGAACCACGTCATAATTGAGACTAGTGGAGCTAAATACACAAGGCTGCATCCCAAACCCTGGCAATATACAGACGCGGATCCAGTGCCCGCACAATGTGAAGTGACCCAAGCAACACTTACATTATTATTATTATTATGATGTTTTAAAGTCTATTCCAAACGATGAGGCGGAACTAGATTTTCAAATCTAGTAATTTTTACAAATTGAAGATTTTGATCATTTTGTTCAGGAAAAGCCAACTTCAATATATAAAAAAATAGCTAATGACAACTTACAAAAATGAAAATTCCAGTTAGTTCCGCCTAATCGTTTGGAATAGACTGTATAGTCTGTTCCAAACGCTTAAGCGGAACTAGATTTTGCAATCTAGTTACTTTCATCGTTTAAATCGTGCCTTTCGGCCGTTTTGTTTAAGCTTTGTAAATCATACTTACAATAAAAAATTTTTGGTTAAGGTTAATATCATTTTAAAATGTCATTTTCTTTATATTTTGATTTTTTGTGTCATTCTTAATACAAATTTCCCATTTATTTATTTTTTTGTCATTAAAATATCTAAAAAAAAATATTTAATTTTGACATATGTCATTCGTTTCCATGGTTTCATTGTTGGAATTTTAAATTTTGACATCCCAACGTGAAAAAAGAAATATCCCAAGCAAGGTCCCTTCTCGTGACAACCTAAAAGAACTAAATTCCCATTTAGTTCCGCTTAACCGTTTGGAACAGACTGTATGTTCTTACACATAGTATTTTTTAATGTAAATTATACATCCGAGGTTATATTTTTGGGTGATATGCACCTGTTTACAACTCTAAAATCCAAATAAATAAAAAATAAATGATGAAGAAAACAATCAATTAGAAATATACATAATTTAGTATAAATACTACCATATGCTACTTTCAAATTGATTAGATAAAATACATAATTACAAATAGAAAATATCTGAATTACAATTAAATGAATTAATACAATTTTGAGTTTCACTATATCAAAAAAAAAGAAATCAAAATTCAACATTCAATAAGGAATTTACAAAAATTCTAAATACATATAAATAATTGTAAATCAGAAAAATAGCAATATTATTTAAAAATATGATACCAAACATTAAATAAAATTTAACAGTGGACAAATTTACCACAGCATGTTTTGTCTTGCAATACTCTGAACGGAACTAAAAAGAAAGTTATAAACCTTGTAAATCATTTGTAAGAAATTCAATTTTACAAATTAAAAATATGAAGTCATAAATTAATGATAAACAGCAGATAAATTTTTAATAAACAGGATAAACAGGCCATGTTTTGCTTTATAATATTTGAAACGTAACTAAAAAAATTTGTAAATACCTGGGGTGATAGAGTGCAGATCGCCAGTTTCGACAAACACTTGAAGCTCTTTGTCTATCAGCTGGCGAAAGTCTTGTAAATATATCGTGTAGCAAAATATTAGGTAAATATGCCCAGCCGTGAATGTCTTGCGTCATTGGTGTTTTAACGTTAGGCCAACCTCGAAGACAGGCACAATTATCATTACCCATTTCTACAAAAATAACATAGTTAAACAGGAAAAATTAAATAAATATAAATAATATTAAACCTGTGTTAGTTTCTGTCCATGATTCGCAACATTTTGGTAACATATTGCATGCTTTTTTAGTCACTTGTAGTATTAATACATTTGAAACATTTTCTAAAGTGTCTGCAAAGCAAAACATATAATAAAACTACTTGTTAAAGTCCACAGTAGCTGTTGTAAACATTGTTAGAACTGCTATCATTGGTGAAGGTCATATGAAAAAGCAAAACAAATCGGAAACGTCACTTTGACATATACGTCAAATAGATAAATAATGATGCAATGTAGCAACATACAATAGCACATATAAATTATTTAGTTATAAATATGCTTACACCTAAAAGATATTCAATATTTTATGTACTTACTACTGCATGAGGTACTTAAATGATTTTCTTGCTTTTCGAGAACTAGTCCATTCTTGCTTCTTTTCGTAAAAAATATCACATGATCATTCTCAAAAGAACCCATCACAAGAGCCTAACGTACTCACTTCAAAACCCGACAACGTTATAATTTAACACACGAACTGATCAACAGTTAAATTTACAATGCACTATTAAAATTTCTCAACCAATTTGTCCTATAACACAGTTTAAAATATCAAAGATAATTTTTAATTTCTACTTATGTAATTTTAGTCAGTGTTGTGTGAAACTGACTTTCCACGTGAAAGTCCTGTCAAATAGAAGATGGTATCCAGGTCTTAATTAACATTGTATTTATATTCTGTTTGTGACTGTGCAATATACTATAAAAGGTAATTTAAATTGGAACTCAAATTTACATAAATATAATACTTATTCCATAGCTATCTTCTAAAACGACCATTAGAAATTTTCGAACTGTCAAGTAATAAATTTTCACATAAATTTCCATTGAAACCATTAACAAACAATTATTTTATTATTACCTTCATAATTGTCAAATAAAATTTAAAAAAAAACGTAAGAATAACTTATAAAATGTTTGTAAACCATAAATTAAGCGTTTAACTAAATTGTTAGGTTAGAATAATTTATTTATAACAAAACTAAAATACGTATTCCTTTCCAAGTTCATAAAATTATAAAATGGATCCTCGAAGACCTGATAAGCAACAAAAATACAAACCACCTCCACAAAACAACAATGCAGCACCAGGGGAAGATCTCACACCAGATTACATGAACATCTTGGGTTCGTATTTCACTTTTTACACCAGTCTTCAGTACTTGTAATTGTTTACGATACTTTTTTATCGGCTAAACACCTATATTCTTTTTAGGAATGATATTTAGTATGTGCGGTCTTATGATGAGACTAAAATGGTGCGCCTGGGTAGCGTTATATTGTTCTTGCATAAGTTTTGCCAATTCAAGACTATCCGATGATACTAAACAGGTAGGGAATTTATAAAATTTAAGTTGGTACTACATTATCCATTATTTTGAATTTTTATTGATGTTCTTATTGTATTTTTCAGATTTTAAGCTCATTTATGTTGTCTATTTCTGCGGTTGTGATGTCATATTTACAAAATCCACAACCTATGACACCACCGTGGGCAACGTCTGTGAGCTAACTCTATTTTATAAGTTAAAAAACATGCACAAAATAGCACAAATTTATTTAAAACACATTTTTAATGTTCTTGTAATATGTACAATAAAACAACGTTAATAAAAACAACAATTTTATTATTTACAAGAATTATACAATTTTTTAAATAATCTTTATTTTACAATTGACATTTATATTTATTTGTAAATTTATTTTTATACCTTACAGATGGTAACATTCGCAATTCCATCATTCTGTTTCATACAGTGAGAGCATTAATTCCTGATCATTATGTAATACTTGACAGAAACATTTTTACCTAAAGACATGTAAACATAGGAGTAGTTTAGATTTTTATTACCTTATACGAATTAATTATTAAATGAACACTGTTTTTTTCCACACGCCAATGAGTTGATAACAAATATTAAGTTAGCAACGGATTTTCGCTGTTCCTCGAGTGAGTTCGGGCTAACGAAGTAATCTGATTGGTTCTTTCTTAAGTTGGGATTTTCAGCTGTGAATTATAGTGCGTTCGAAGGTGAGTTTGCAGTACAGGGCACATGGAGTAGTTCTTTTTCATACTCTCTAATGGGTTTACAGAATGACCTTATCCTTTTCTTGCTAGTCGACGTTGCCAGCTCTAAAACACGCTGATCTGTGAAGACGCAGTATTCTTCAAATGGCCATTTGTTTTTGTTGAGTGTTATATTGAGTTTTATAAGAGTTGATTTTTGTAAATAATACGAGTTTTTCATATTATTATAATTGACACTTTTACAACATTTGGCAACACCGCTCCCATTTGCCATAAGAGTTATACTGCAAACTCACCTTCGAACAGACTATAGAATACAGTTTTGATATTGAGAAGTGATATTACCAATGGCGGCGCTGTGCTCCAAGGCAGTATGGCTGTTGTATCTAGTACTCAGCTGTCAATATGCTAATAGCAAACAGGTTAATTTAAGCACAGTACATTTTTATTTTATATAAATGCGAGTAAATATTTTATAACAGAAGGTGGGCATCAAAATACAGTATTTAAAGTTTAATTTCAGTAGATTTATTGAAGTGTAATTTGTAGTTGAGCAGGTGTTAAATGCCGGGCATGTAATTTTATGTGGTACATCTGAGTGTCGGTCATCTGAATTGACAATATATGGATTCTGTTTGCAAACAAATGCATTATGTTCACTGCCTCATGAAATAAAATTAGTTTTAGTTGGACAGGAGCAGCTAAAAGTTAAAAATGCAACTTGCAGGACCAAGCATATTAGTGCAGTTTTGTTTTTCTGTGACAAATGTAATGAACAAACTCTCATAGTATCAGTTACTTTTTAACTCAAAATATATTTCCATGCCGTCCATAACCAAATCTTTTCCCAATCTGAACTTAATATTAACTTTCCCTCCATTTTTCTTAAGAAAAGAAAAAACTAAGATGCATATCTTTGTCCTGTCTTGAATGACAGCCAAAAACACGACAATTTGTTCTACTTCTATATTTTTTCACAACTTCGACATTCTAACAAAAATTCAACACTAGAACATATGTAATAAGTTCAAACAGTACTACAGCGCGTAGTACAATATTTGACCACCAGACTGCGTATTCGAGCGTGTCATTTCTCTATTTTTAAACCTATTGTCAACTGACAATAACTGAAGCGCCTCTAGTGAGATTTTGAGAAACTGACAGGTGGAGGATAGTCGAGTTTGTTTACTGTTGTTTTCATAGCGAGTTTTTAAAAAATGTCTTCAAAATTGCAAGAAAAAATTAAATGCAACGTGAATTGTTGTGTTTATCTTTGCAATGCAAAAGTAGGTCGTGATAGAAACCTAAGTTTTCATCGTGTTCCGAAACGTGGCAAAAAAGTCTTATTACCTTCAATTATAACCCTAGAGGTTACTTGGGCACAGCAAACGGAAAATTTCATTTAACGCAACCCTCATATTGAATAATAAATTCATTTCAATAAATATCACATGAAGATACCATGGAACCTGTCAAAAATATCCTATCTGCGTCAGCCATGATGTACAACGCAGTGGCGCCTCTATCGGTAGTGTCAGTTGACAATTGTTTACCGTTATGTAACGCTCAGGAATTAATGATCTCACTGTACAATATGGTTTAGGACAGTGGTTTTCAACCTTTCAATGTAAATTCGAGGACTGCTTACATATTTTGGTGGCACCTTAATTGTAATAACTATTAAGGTTTATTTCAAATTAGTGATTTTATTTTTGATTATAATAAATATAGTCTGTTTCTTTGGTTTAAGCGGAACTAGATTTTGAATTCTAGTAACTTACCTTAAAAGGAAAGCTCATGACAACTTACAAAAATGATAATTCCGGTTGATTCCGCTTAAACGTTTGGAATATCCTATACTAGCGCCAACTATACTTTTCCGCGTTTGGCTTGAATCGTTACTGAGACGTAGCGAAATTGTTCGATAAAGAGACGTTTTGTGTACGTTCTTATATACAGCGAGAAGTCTTCCATTATCAGTCCTGCTATAACGAAACATTTTTAAAGAGCAACATCCCTATATTTCTGTAAATCATCTGAAGTGTTACTCAATGAATTTTTACTCATTTGTTTTTTAAAAACTAAAAAATCCGGACCATGTAATGGTCCATAATAAATTGGTAACCCATATTCATTAGACTGTTGTTCAAAGAAACTATTTCTACTTCTTAAACTTCCACTAAAATTTAAATTGTCCATTGATTTTGAACCTCGCGGGCTTAATTTTCGATCTAGTGAAAATGTATAAGTTGGTATCACTTGTGCGGTTTCGTTCAATGATTGTGTTGTCCAGGGATCCCAACTGTGTAATTTTTCACTTTGTGGTTCTTCTTCTTTTATATTACGAAGATCCATTAGTGATTGAGCACGTTTTGCTGCAAAATGAGCTGTATAAAATTTATGTTAATTAAATATAAACATTTTATTTGATAGTTTAAATTAATTATTGAATTAAAATTTACTTACATGATAAATCGAATCCTCGATTTGCGAAATTTGGTACGTATATACTAGCGTTAAATTCACTTTGAGTGGTAAAGTAAGATAAGCCATTTGCTGGGAATGTTAAATTATTTGGTAGAGAACCATTCCAAATATTGGGACTAGATCCACTCCTAAAAGACAATAGACACACAAATAATGTTAAAATAAATAACATTTTAGGTTAATGTTCCGTATGAGTTCACCAGAACTACGCTGTATGCTTAGAATATGCTTAGAAAACGTAAACTGCTTGAATTTTTTCTGGTAGACCGAAAGCAATACGTGTGGGCAAACAACTCTCAGTCAAAGGAACAAACCATTCTTTTTTGAGTTCCACAAGGCTCAATTTTGGGTCCACTGTTGTTTTTGGTCTACATAAATGACTTACCAGCTTATATAAAAATCTGCCAAAACAATTCTATACGCAGATGATACCACACTATTAAATCAGTATCCATCGTTTCATAAAGTAACAAGCAACAACACATTAGTAAGAAACTATGCGAATGATTGGTTTTTAGCGAATAGATTAAGCCTGAAGGAGACGAAACCAAACATTTATTATTTTCCCTACGGGAAGTGCCATATAACATTAGCCAAGACTCTGTAAAATTTATGGGCGTTAATCTCAGCTGGGAAATTCATATTGGACAGATCGCTCAGAAATTATACAGATGGGTATACTGCATAAGAAACTTCAAATCCAGTATGTCTCGAAATGTTCTATTAACTGTTTATTACGCGCTGTTCGAATCCCACATCACGTATGCGTTGCTGACTTGGGGACATTCTACCCATACCCAGGGAATTTTTGGCTTGCAGCGACGAGTTGTTACAATTATTTGTGATCTAAGTATAGACAGGACTGTCGAAAATATTTTAACATTTTAGGAGTGATGACATTCCCATGTCTGTACATATTTCACTGCCTGATTTACATGCACATAAATAAAAATAAGTTCAATAGCCAACAAGAACTCAATAGATATGAGACAAGGGGTAAACAGTTAATTGTTGTAATCATTGATTGTTTGCATATTGAAGATATATAAATGCTTTATATAGTTTTAATACATTTACATAATTTAGCATCTAGGAATGCGGCAAAAAACGGAATGTTCTAATTTAATGTTCTAAATTAATGTTCTTCAAAATATGTATGCTATAAATCTCATTTAAACCATTTAAATGTGACTTTAAGCGTATAAATACTGAAATTTCATTATTCAAGTTTTTTTTTAAACGTTAATACAAGCTAATGCATCATTTTCATTCTGGTGTTGGAAGCGTGGAACAAGAAATTCAACCAATAGGATCGCTCTATTTTGAAAAAACCCGTACCATGGTGTCGTAGGCGCGGTGTTACAAGCGCGGTGTCGCAAGTTCAGAAATTTCAACTTTAGCGCTGGCCGCACCGGCGAAACCATAGAAACAGATATATTATTTCGTAATGGTGAGATCTTTAGCGAGATACTTATATTAATTTCCTAAAAAAATAAATAAATAAAAAAAACGTAAATTGCTGTAGCGAAATAGCGGCTTTTACAATGTTGTCGGCAGTCATAAAATTTATTATTATGGATTCGGTTTCCAATATCTGGTCTGCAGAAATATGCAGTGGGTATGCTAATAATACACCCCCAAGCAGGGGCCAACAGAATCTTCATTCTAATTGTGATGTCAAGTAAAAAAGATTGCGTATTAAATTCTTTTCTTGTAATTGAAGTAACTGTCTGTTTTTTGTGTCTCATTTTTTGCAATAAGTTAAAATAATCTCCCTGTTTCCTTCTGTTTCTATGTATATATGGGACGTACCCACCATCGCTTTTCTTCATATCGCAATAAGTCTAAATATACATAAAAAAGAGCTAGACGTCTCCTTCGATTTGACGACATATTTAATGAAATTGAATAACCGTTTACTCCAAACAATTGTATAAACTTTTAGGTTAGATTTGGGTTAGATACAAATGTTGTCAAAACCGAAAACGCGCACTTATCACGCCTCCAACCCCACCATGAAATTCGAACTTGTAAGTATAACACCACGCCTCTCACCCCTGTCGCGCCTTTGACACTACCATGAAAATGATGCATAAATTAACAAACACTTGTTAACTAATTGCTTGGATTTCAGGACTGATAACTATCAAGTACTTATTTAGATTTCAGTTTTGAATAAAAATATTGGAAAAGATAAAGTGAATCGTAAATTTTATGTTTTGAAAGAAAGGGGCGGTGCTTCGCCAGGGCCAAATCTCATTCTAACTAGCTTACGCGTTTTCTCTGACGAGTTGTTTGTGGTGAACTTATATGGAACATTAACCTTTATTATAAATTATATATTTTTATTTACCTTTTAATAGTACCAAAATGTTCAATTGAAGCTGAATAAGCATTGTTATGAAAATGACTATTCGCTAATTCTGGATCTCTTGGTATAGGTATTGAGGTCATATTGATGTGTTGTAGTCTTTTGAGCACCATTTCTTCTTCCTTCCACATGGAGTAGAGAGATTGGACTATTACCACGCCAAATACATTGGCCAGGACTCTTGCTAGCCAGCATACCAATTCAGTCATACCATACAGAGATTCAATACTCTAAAAATTAAATTAATTACTTTAGTAACAGAATGGTAAAGAGGAGGGAAAGAGATTATCCGATAATGGGAAGTTAAGATGGGCTGCGTTAGGCGCAAATAGCCTTTGTTGCTGTGTTAACATATTTAAAAATAACATACATAAAAATGTTAACTAACTAACGACCATGGAAAGTAAACAATTATTTATTTTACATGCTTACTAAACTGGAAGTAGGTATGTTAAACCCGATATTCGTTAAAGCTGGCGTTTATAAGAAGTGTTTACAGGCCGTAACTTTTTAATATTTCCGAATTTACTTAGGGATTATAATTCTCAGAATTGCCAACTTCAGTTTACAAAAACTGTCACCGGTATACTCTATCGGCCATAAGTAGGGAAACTAAACTATTTTTAGGTTACCAAAAAACCCTTATAACGTCACTCATGTGTCTGTTTGTCTGTATGTCTGTGCGGTAGAAATTGTAGCCAAACGGCTTAACACAGAAAGTTGAAATTTGGCATGCTTATACAACTCTTTGATCCACATATAGAAAAAATACTGAGAGTTCAAAAAAACACTCGAGATAATGTAAACAATTATGTATTTAATAAAAAAAAAAAAAATATTTTTCTAAAATTTTGAGTGGCATACCAAATGAAACCTTTTAATACGTGGATCTGCAAACAAATTTTTATTTTTGAAAAAACATTTTTTTTAATAGATTTTTGCCAAAAATTTGTCAAAAAACTTTTGTCCCTGACCTATTTCCCAGAGTGATTGATCTAAAAATCTGAAAAAATCTCCGTAATGAACATTGATGAGGTCCGGAATAGTTCAACAGGAATTTTTAATCAGAAAAGTTTTTCGAAAAATATCAATTTTTTTGTAAAAATATTGTCAAAAACACAAAAACTACCATATTTTTCAAAAACACAATCTGATCAAAAATTCGTCTCGTACGTTTCCAGGTCAGATCAATGTACATTACCTAAATTTTTTTCAGATTTTTGGTAAAAGGGTGCGGGAAAAAAACTATTCAAGAAAATTCTAGTTTTTTGTATTTTTGAAAAATTTGTTTTTCTTCCATTTAAAATTATTATTACTTATAATAAATATTTGATGTATATTTATACATAATATGGTATATTATCTTGTAGCCCATTAAATAAATTACAATATGAGGTGTGTATTTGTGAAATTAGATTGTTACGAAAATTGAGGGAGGGCCAACAATTTTTTCGTAAAAAAGGGGGGCGGAGGTACAGAAAGGTTGGAAACCATTGCCTTAAGAGCTTTCTTTTGATACCACACAATAAATTTTTAGAAAATATTTTAACGTCACAAAAAAATTGACATTTTTCGAAAAACTTATTTGATCAAAAATTCCTGTTGAACTATCTAGGTTTCCATCAATGTTCATTACGGAGATTTTTTTTAGATTTTTGATCAATCCCTTTGGGAGATGGTGGGGGACAAAAGTTTTTTGACACATTTTTGGCAAAAATCCAATAAAAAAAATTGATTTTTCAAAAATAAAAATTTATTTGTTGATCCACGCATTAAGAGGCTTCATTTGATATGCCACACAAAATTTTAAAAAAATATTTATTTTTTTATTAAACACATATTTGTTTATGTTTATCCCGCGCTGCATTTTTTTGAACTCTCTATAGTTTTCCTATATGTGGGTCAAAAAGTTATACAAGTATTCCAAATTTCGACTTTCTATGTTCAACCGTTTGGCTACAATTTCTACCGTACAGATAGACAGACAGGTTTTTTGGTGGTCATACCTACAAAATCCTAAAAATCAATGGAAAATCTGAGCATAATGGCTCCAATAAATAATAATTCATTTTATGTATAATTGACATTTTTATAGAATAATTAAATGTTTTACTCTTTTATTCGTTTTTGTCCATTTCTCGTTTTTCTTGTTAATATTGTTTGTTAAAAAATATAAGTTTTATATAAATCTACCTGCTTTTAAATATTTTTTTAACCAAAACCACATTTAATAATGAGGCCATAAGCAGAAGGTCATTTTTGAAGGCTATTGTCCACAGACATTTGCCTTTACATCGAATTAATCATACAATTTAACTAAATAATAACATAATTCTATGTTATAAAATAATACTTATAAAAATAATAACAAAAATTTTGAAATGAAAGTTAAGAATTAGCACAATCGTGTGAACTGTTAAAATTTTGAGTAAATAAAAATATTTTTATAGAAATTTTAAGCATTTATTCACATTTAATATTTAGGAAACGGTTCAAAATTTAACTTTCTTTAATTTTTTAAATTTCCTACTCTACTTCTCAAGATTTAGAAATAATCTTACATAAGATCTTATTGTTGTATTTTTTATAATTTGTGTCATTTTATGAAAATATTAATGTAGGAAATTTTCAATTAATCTATTGGTTAAAGTGAAAGTATGATATTAATTTGATGTTAAAACACCGTTAAAGACAAAGGGTATTTTAATATTGCTGGAGGGTTCAATTAAGATGTTTACTTAAACTTCCGAGACAAAGAAACAAGTAGAATTAAGTAACAGAATATGTAATAGAAACTGTTACAGATTCTTAGAAAGTTAGCAGTTTGTTTATTTGTAATTTGATTGTCTTTTTCTTCTTGGTTACTGTCTCGGACTTTACCAATTTTTTTAAGCATCATCATCCAGTGCAATGGCGTATCTTGTCTTATTTTGTAGAGTGTGTGGAGTGTTAATTACAATAAAATTAAAAATATAATGTCTAAAATATGATTTTTAATCTCGTTTGGATTCATTTTAAGATGATTCTTGCTGAAGATTCTCTCTTTAAGAGCTATGGCTTCCATTTTCACTCTCATTCTCTCTGCTTTATTACTAAGGCCCATTCTTTCCACCTTCAGGTAAACCTCTAGGTAACTATTTAACAGATACGGTTATGTTTATTCAAAGGAAATTCCTAGCTCCTCGCTGTATTTTCCAGAACTATTTAGACTCGCCAATCATCCTCCTAGGAGGACACGAACGAAATTCACTCACTAAAACCTTTCTCGGTTTATCTCTATCTCAAGAATCGAAAATTTACATTTTCGTTCAGGTATAGTAACCTATTTATTTTTTCGGGGGAACAAAAACATCGTTAAAATGGTTCCTTAATGCAGCAACTTTGGCCTAATTTAACTGACTTCGTATCTCTTATCGTTCTCGACTTCTAGGTGCGCGACTGTCAACTTACCCAATATTGTATACTCATATATATCACCATGCCAGCTTCTGGAAAGGACAGAATTGTTACCGAAAACATCCAGCCTAAAAGACATACTGTATTTTTCTGAAACACAAAATCAAAATTAGAGAAACTATAGTAAATAATATAGACAATTTGCGAACATTTTTTTATTTGCCTTTGCAATTAGCCAGGATAATATATATATATTAAATTCCATGCTTTAACGGGGCTCGAACCCGAGACTTTAGCAACGCTGGGCTCCTGAGTTACCACTACGCCAGACGACAATTTGCCAACATTAAAGCCTGGTTTATAATAGATATGTTATGGAACATAAGCATAAAAATTAAACTATTTTCTTTGTTCTGTTTATTACAAACAGATATTTTGAAGGATCTTTTTAAGATGGCTTTTCCTGAACAAAATGATCAAAATCTTCAATCAATCGGTAAAAGTAACTAGAATTGAAAATCTACTTCCGCCTAAACGAAAGGAACAGACTTTAATGTGACGTTTTACGACAAGGATCGCGAAAACCGTCTGTTTTACCGGACAAAGTTGAACACGATCCGACTTTTCACGGGTGCCAGACAAATTGAAATATTTGCAGGCTTCTGATTGGTTAGTCGGACAAACGGATTCGTCGAGCAGAGAGCTGAGTACGTACCAATAGAAACGTTAAAATAAAACGTTTCCATATATGTATTATATTCACATTTACAGTTTCAGGGTTTACGTTAAATCTTACTAAGTTTCCGTAAATTGTCTAATGTCTACCGTCCGCTACACCACGCTTCGTAGCCACTACCATAATCCTAAATATGTTCTCTATTGTTATTTAGAACTTTTTTTAATAATTAAAACATTTTTGTATCTTGATTGATCATTGAAATCTCCTTACCGTTGCCAATCCATGGACTAGAAATGCAGCAAATAGGGACATTATGAAGTATCCAGCACAAAGCAGGGCTGCGCTGACTGGCAGCGCATTCTCGGACTCCAGCAGCCATAACAGCTCAAAGGCGAAAGCTATCACATATCCAATCTGCAAAAAAAAAATGGTGACATCGATAACATTTTCAATAATTACGTCATTTAAGTTAAATTAGGTTGCATATTAAACAAAAATATATTTCTGTTTATGTTGCAAAAATGTTACATTGACCGCCAACACAGTATTGTTTATTTTAATTTAATAATATAATTTAAATAATTATTAGCATACAATTAAATCAGTTAACAGCGCTTATAATTGTTGTTTTCTTTATTGATTAAACAATAAATCAAAAACAGTATTCAAGCTGATAATTCATTATATTCTGAGAAATATTAGAAGGACCATTTCATAAGAATATCGGTAAATGGCAAAATAAAAATAAATGGTGAATTGTCCAAAGCTGATGATCTGACAAAAGGAAAAAAAAGGCATTGATTGTTAACTACAGGGCCGGATCTAGGGTGAGGCGAGTGAGGCACTCGCCTCAGGTGCAAAGTTGGTAAGGGCGCAAAAATCATTCGGCTCCCTTTTTAGGGTTTTGTAGGTATGACCAAAAAACCATTATACTGTCATTTTGTCGTAATTTTTTTTGTTTGGGTGTTGTTTTACAAAGTTCTGAGGCCCTTTAGGACCTTGGGATTTCAAAAATTTCAACCGCAGGTCCCTATCAAATGTAGTTTTTGAGATTAGGTCTTTCGAAAATGTAATATTTACAAATTTTCAAAACTACACGGATCAAAAAGTCGTTAATTCAGGAGAGCTTCAATTTTTATTTAGGTAGCTAAAAATCTAGATTTCAAAAATTCAAACCGTTGGTTTCTATCTCTAATCCTTCAACAACAGAATCATCTCGCGAATATCTGGACTCAGATTAACTTTACCTCCATTTTTTTTAGTAAAAATAAAAAAAAAAAACAAATAACAATCTCAAAATTAAACAATACTTTTTAGGATTTTGTATGTATGACCAAAAAACCTTTATACCGTCATTTTGTCATCTGTCTAAAAATTGTAGCCAAACGGCTAAACCTAGAAAGTTGAAATTTGGCATGCTTATACAACTCTTTGACCTGCACATAGGAAAAGTACTAAAACATCTAAAAAACATATCCCCCTAAAAATATAAACAAATATGTGCTCATAGAAAAAAAACTTTTTTTTTTAAATTCTGAGTAGGGTATCAAATGAAAGCCTTTAGTACGTGGATTAACAATCAAAATTTTATTATTGCAAAATACATTATTTTGGTGCTATTTTTGCCAAAATTGTGCAAAAAAATTTTGTCCCACACCCTGTAGCCCAGATGGTTTAAACTAAAAATCTGAAAAAATTCTAAGTAATGTACATTGGTGTGAACCGGAATAGTACAACAGGAATTTTTGATCATATTATGTTTTCGGAAAATAACGCATTTTTTGTGTTTTTTGGTTAACAATGTACAAAAGTTATAGTTATGTGCCACAGTATACTAGAAGGCGTATCCTGGTCTAATGGTTAGCTTGCTCGCTTGCAGCAAACTAGGGTTCGCTCCCGGGCAGAGGAGACAACTTTATTTTTTGTTTTTTATTTTAATTTTAATATTTATAATAATTCCGGAAATATATCGATATCCTTCAGGATAATTGACTGTAAGATAACATCGTCACTGGAGAGGATTGCAGATACCATTGGAGCAATGTGCAAAACAGTTTATTTAGGTTAATTAAATTTTATTAGTTTTTTTTAAAGTATTTTAAATGTTTAATATAAATAAGTTAAATAACACAAAAAGAATTATAAAAAATCAATGATATTCTCATTAAATTACCGAGCTGTCTTGTCTTCTCCACTTCAAGTACATCAAAAATTCATAATATACATATCCCTTCGCCATAACTAAAATATTTTACGTAAAAAGCAACAAAAATATATATTTCCATATAAAAAACACATTTTAAATCACACTAACCTACAAATATATTCAAACTTATGTGAACAAGTATAAATATAATAAAACAATATTACTTTTCAAAGATTTCGTGGCACTTCTCAATATACAAAATTATCTTGAATCACAAAGAAATATTTAACTTACAAAATAAATAAAATTCAAGGCAAACCATCTTAAATATGACTCAATGTATGTGCAATGTGCATTTAAAAAATTATTTACTTATTCATGAACGACGTTGTATTAAAATATTTAAATGATACTCGCGAATCACTAAAACAAAAATGCAAATATCTCCTCAAAGAAATATTTAAGGAAAAATTTTAATACAATAAAAAATGTAGTACTAATAATTTGCTACAACTTTTATTTAAAACATTTTTTTCTATCGTTTTTAATTTTTGAGATAATTTAATTTATAAAAATCGTGAGGCTGTTTATTAGTTTTTTTCTTTTTATTTACCTTAATATTTTTTTGTTTAATTTTTTTATGAATTAATTTAGAGCATATTTATCTACAGGTCTATAAATTAAGACACAAGCACACCTGGTTAACTAGTTTAAAATTATGCATGCAAATATCTGCTTATAGCATGCAAAAATCATTCAGTCACACAACCAAGCCTGTTTTTTTATTTGAATTCTGCATTGTTAATTTATTTAGAAGTTTTTTGTTGCCAAATGATTTAATGTAATCTCAAATAATTAATTTTTAACTCGCTGTGAAGGTTCAGCATTTACATAGTTTAGTTATTTCTTATGGCTAATGATAAGGACCCATAAGTGAGGCCAAAAAACACGTAGGACCAGTGGCGTATCAAGGGGGCTACAGCACTCACTTAAATTTTTTTAAATATGTTTTTTTTTATTCATAAAAATGGAAATTTTGTAATACGAGGGTTGCCTTTTATATTTCGAGATTTGAGATCAAAATCAATTATTTATCATCAAAAGTGGCATTATTGTTTTTCAAAATATTCTCCATGAAGATCAATACATTTTTGCATGCGTTTGAACCAATTTTCGAAGCACTTTTTCCGCTTCGATTGAGGTTTTTTCCATTGCGTTGTAAAATTATGTGAAAGATATTGTAAGTTTTTAAGTTAACAGTTTTAATCTCGAAACACTCCCTTAGAATGAGAATTTTGAGATGCTATATGGCCTCTGTTCGAATTCTGGTTTTACTCTATTATCATACTAAATTTGGTTAAAATATTTCAAACTGTTTTTAAAAAAGATTCGTCAAAAGCAAAAATAAATAAACCAAAATAATAAAGTTTATAAATATCGGCAAAAATAAAAAAATATAATATAGATGTTGTCTCATTCTACATAGACTAATCATAGTTTTGCTAAATAACTTAATAAAGATCAGTGCTGTTTACCGACAATATTTGTGCCGAACATTTCCGATGCCTCCCGAAGAGCCACTATCAAAATATAGTCATCCAATCAACTATTGAACAAAAATTCCTATCCCCTCACTGCATATTTATTAGATATTCCAATGGTCCAATATAATTAAAAACAAAATCATTAATTTCTCGTTTCTAGTGGGATTTTTTTTTAATTTTCGATTTTTCTAGTTATGATGAAGGCATATCCTACCTGTATGCAAAATTTCAACTCGGTAGCAACTGGAAGTGGGTTAGAATTTCAGGACATACCCACAAATATTCAGTTTTATATATGAAGATTTCCAGCCAAGTTATTTTAAATTTTAATTTTCAAAAAGTGGATGTGACATGTTTGGATAAGGGCACAATTTTAATGTTTGCCATGGGCGCCATTTACCCTAGGTACGGTAGCCTAATTTTCGCCCCTGGTGGACGAAAATTACATGATAACCTCAGCGTTTGTCTCATACCCTTTTCACACTAGATCTTTAAGATCGGATTTTAAAGTGAATGTATCTTTAAACGCTAATGTGAAACCGTACGGCCTCGTCTAAACACGACCGATGTTTAAGACAGAGATCTGCGTCTTAAACTTCGTCCGCATTGCCAACTTAATTTCTATTATAAAAAAATACTCCTTGAATTTGTGCTGTCAACATTTTATATTATCATAAACAAGAATACTGTATTATATCGACGTTATAAGAAGTTTATACTTATTGTTATAATAAAATTATTTATTTTAATAATGTGTTTAATAAAATACAGAGCTACAATAATTGAGATAAAATGTATCGACTTACATGTTGATACAGGTGTAATATATTCTTTATTGTAGTGTCTTTATTGTAGAATGAAATGAAATATCCTTAATTGTTTATAATAATTCAAAATGTGCGTCTGCGCAGAGAGTTCAAAACTGGTAATTTCATGACGGTAACTTAAGGACAAAATTACTGTAGCTGATGACAGCACCAGAGATTTAAACATCAAGTGTGAAAGCATACCGATCTTAAACATCGGTGAACTTTAAGTTCACTCGTCTTAAAGATCTAGTGTGAAAAGGGTATCCACACGAGCAAAATTTAGGCGTGTTACTTTTTCATCTCATATTGAGATCATACATTAATTTAGGAGGGGGAGTACCTGTAGTAGTTATCAAGTAGCTTCAATGAAGTATGAAGTTATTTGGTTACCAAAAAATATATGAATTACAGTCTGTTCCAAACGGTTAAGCGGAACTAGATTTTGCAATCTAGTTACTTTCATCGTTTAAATCGTGCTTTTCGGCCGTTTTGTTTAAGCTTTGTAAATCATACTTACAATAAACATTTTTGGTGATTTTTTTCATCATTTTAAAATGTCATTTTCTTTATATGTTTATTTTTTGTGTCATTCTTATTACAAATTTCCCAATTATTTATATTTTTGTCATTAAAATATATAAAAAAAATAATTTATTTTGACATATATACTTCGTTTCCATGGTTTCATTGTTGGAATTTTAAATTTTGACATTCCAACGTGAAAAATGAAATAACCCTAGCAAGGTCCCTTCTCGTGACAACCTAAAAGAACAAAATTCCCATTTAGTTCCGCCTAACCGTTTGGAACAGACTGTATGATTTTTATGTTTTTGTAAAAAACTATAAACTTAAAATAAAATATTATATTTCCCAATTTATATATTGTAAGACTCTTGCTATTTTCAAGACTTACACATATATCACTTTATAAAAACCACAACAGGTAGATAAAAAATAGAGATTATAATATATGGAGCACTAACTCAAGTATATGGGTACCAATTTCTCTGAAAGGTTAATATATACGGGTTCATATTCTGATTATTTTTGCAGAACAGGTTTTGTAATAAATTCACTAATACACAGAGGCAAACACACAAAGAAAAAAACATTTATAGATAGCTTAGTCTCCATTTACATGGGAACTGAGGTCATCAGGAATTTAAAAAAAAAGAAAATAACAAAAATACGTGTTTTAAACCAGGTGGTCAATTAACAAACTTATCAATGAAAAAAAGATTGAATTATATAAATAGATTTTGTCATAGTTAAATATACAGTGGGGTATGTTACAACGAACGTGCTCTATTGTCAACTGACAATAACTGAAGCGCCTCTAGTGATATTTTGAGAAACTGACAGGTGGAGGATAGTCGAGTTTGTATAGGGATTTGCAGCTAAGCACCCTACCATCTGGTGAGCGTTTCATGAACTTGTGTACATCAGATAACATTTCGTTTTGTGTATTGGTTTTGTATGAAGTTTGTTTTTAAAGTTTTAGTATAATCATTGAAATATGTATAATACATATTGTTGTGTGCCTATGTGCAATTCATTGAAAAGAAGAAACCCGGAAATATCGTTTCATTTGTTTCCACTAATATCAGACACCGTACGGTTCGAAACAAAATTGGGAAAGCAAGAGGTTAGGAATCGACGCGATGTTTAGATAAACAATTTAAAAATTGGAAAAAAAGTGAGCCCTTATATCAAAGTTTGCTCATTACATTTTAATGATAGTGACTACAAAAAATATTTTCAATTTTGTATTTATTATCGCATATCTTGAAAATTCCTGTTATTGTGTGTGGGTTTGTAATGCACAAGTCTGTAGGCATAATGCATAAATCTTTATGAACTCTCTGTTTTTTTCAGTGACTCCACACAATATTATATGCCCAGCATTGTAGATTTCTACCCCTTGATAAACAACACGGGAATTATTATTTCCCCCAATATAGTTAAAATAATCGACAATGGAAAACCGCTATAACTTAAAACCAGATCACAAAATGTAGTATTTTAGATGTTTACAAGTAATGTCACTTCACAAAATCAGAAAATCCCAAACAATTATTTATTTTTTGTCGTTTTTTGATACACTTTTCGCTATTATTTACTAGTAAATGTCAAGTGGTATCTGATTTAGAATGGTTTCAAAAAAATCCGCGTGGCGCTACGATCTTAAAATTTTTCTCCATTACTGTGGTTTTCATAGTGAGTTTTTAAAAAATGTCTTTAAAATTGCAAGAAAAAATTAAATGCAACGTGAATTGTTGTGTTTATCTTTGCAATGCAAAAGTAGGTCGTGATAGAGACCTAAGTTTTCATCGTGTTCCGAAACGTGGCAAAAAAGCCTTATTGCCTTCAATTATAACCCTAGAGGTTACCTGGGCACTGAGAAAACGGCAAATTTCATTTAACGTAACCCTCATATTGAATAATAAATTAATTTCAATAAATATCACATGAAGATTCCATTGAACCTGTCAAAAATATCCTATCTGCGTCAGACATGATGTACAATGCAGTGGCGCCTCTATCGGTAGTGTCAGATGACAATAACGAACAATTTGTATGAATACAATCAGGATGCTACAAGGTGTAAATTAAATAACCGGACTGGTAACAAAGCGTTTGATCTGGCAACATATGGAACGCGAGACTTGTAGGGGTGAACATGTGATACGCCTTCAGTACGAGTTTGAACTCGCTAGAGTAATTTTGTTATCCGTAGCGATTTTTTTCGTGAAACAGTTTTTTCTAGTGCGTTCTAAAAATGAGTGACATTCATTTCGAGCAACGGTGTGCTATCAGGTTTCAGACTTGGGCACAGTGCAACGGAAACTTTTGCAAAACTTCAGCAGTCCTATGGAGACAGTGTTTTGTCAAGGACCTAGGTTTTTTGGTGGTTTAAGGCATTTTCAGAAGGAAGAGAGTTGATTGAAGATGAATCACGCTGCGGAAGGCCTTCATCTGGCGGCCCGCTGGCCGCCAGTTTGACACCCCTGTCCTAGGCGATTGTCTCGGTCGTTCATACGTCACACCGGTCTTGTTTGACCATACGCCACTGTATTTAAATTAAATTTACAGCTATCCAATTGTCATCTATGAAATAATTAATATGTCAGTCATCTTTCGTCGTCCAAGCCTAACAGTACTAAAACAACTCGGTTCGAATTACAATTCCAAAGTCAATGATCGGAATTCAATATGCGTGTAATGTATAAACTTACAAGATTTTTCAATTGCTCCACTAAGCCAGTTGATACTTCTGTTGTAAATAAATGTTAATTACTTGTGACCCAGTTGCAGAACTACACTTAAAATATCTCTTATGCAAGAGAAACAAGGAATCTAAGTGACAATTAAGAATGGAATTTTTTCAATTGTTGAATTAAAGAAATGAGGAAGAGATTTATTAAATTTAATCAATTGCATACAGATATAAGTTTTTACTTGAAATGGTAATTATTAGGTTTGGTCAAAAAATATGCGGACTCTGCGCATTACTCAATAGTGGGTATAGGAAATAGCAAGTAAATACAGGGCCGGCGCGAGGGTCGTTAGCTCCCCTAGGCAGGGTTGTAACTAGCCTTTTTCGGGCTTTAGGCAAATTTTTATAATTGGCCCTACTAAACTCAATATTTATACCGATGACCTAAAAAAAAGGTCCTCACTTCTAAAATACAAGTAATGACCTAAAAAAAAGTCCTCACTACAAAAATACTTTACGATATCCTTGTAACAGCAAGACTAGGTACAGTTATATTTTAATTTTTTATTTTATTTCTTATTTTATAACAATTTGGGCCACACAACAGGTAAAAACCGTTGCGTTTTTTTAAATTCTGGTAACGTACCCTAACATTTTGTAACCTTTATAGGGTTTTGTAGGTATGACCAAAAAACCCTTATACCGTCATTTTATCCCGTCTGTCTGTCTGTATGTTCGGTAAAAATTGTAGCCAAACGGCTAAAGAGAGTTAAAATTTGGCATGCTTATAAAACTCTTTGACCCGCACATAGGAAAAATACTAAAATATCTAAAAAACATATCCCCTAAAAATATAAACACATATCTGCTCATAAAAAAAATATATGTTTTTAAAATTCTGAGTAGGGTATCAAATGAAAGCCCTTAGTTCGTGGATTTATGATTAAAATATTATTTTTGCAAAATAAAATATTTTGATGCGATTTTTGCCAAAATTGTACAAAAAAATAATTGTCCCACACCCTGTAGCCCAGATAGTTTAAACTAAAAATCTGAAAAAAATCTAAGTAATGTATATTGGTGTGAACCGGAATAGTACAACAGGAATTTTTGATCAGATTATGTTTTCGGAAAATAACGCATTTTTTTGTTGTCGATGTACAAAAGTTATAGTACATAACTATAACTTTTGTACACACTATATTAAAAGGCGTATCCTGGTTTAATGTTTAGCTTGCTCGATTGCTACGCAGCAATCTAGGGTTGGCTCCCGGGCAGAGGAGACAATTTTATGTTTTGTTTTATTTCCATTTTTATTTTGTTTAAATTATTTTGTCAAAATTCTAGTTATATTTTGGCAAATATTGCATTTAATTTTTAAGAGCGCAAATTTAATAACCAGTTGGAATTGTTGGAATTATATTTCCATTCTATGTGTCATGTATACGAAACCAGAGGGGCGGAACATATGAGTTAAAACAACCAATGGAAGCCATAGGCGCAATTCTCAAAATGTTGAACCTTGCTATATAAAAAAATACTGCACATATTTAGAAACCTAAATAATGGTATTAGGTATCGAATTAAAATTAACAAAATAATATTTTAACATAAAATTTGTTTTTAAAGCTCTTAGATTAACAGACGATAAATTATTTCAAAAATATCGTTCATTTTGCCTTGATTACTACAAAATAAAATATGTCCTACACTAGGGTGACCATTTTCCCAAGAAGAGACGGAGCAAAAACGAAAAAAGGTCCTCACCTCCCAAATCCAAGTGAAGAGCAAAAAAAAAGGTCCTCACCTCCCAAATCCAAGCAAAAAAAAGGTCCTCACCTCCCAAATCCAAGTGAAGAGCAAAACAAAAAAAAAAGGTCCTCATCTACCAAATCCAAGGGAAGAGCAAAAAACAAAAAGGTCTTCATTTCCTCAAAAACAAGTTACAAAATGCGGGACAATGCGGGACAAAATGTTAAAATGCGGGACTTTTGCGGGACGCATTTTGATGCGGGACAAAATGTTAGCATGCCGCGTTCACTTATTATATCCCTGCGAAACCCTGAAATGTGTGAACATTCACACTTCACATCAATTTTACTGTCTACAATTGTATATTGATGATTTTAATTACTCCTATTATTTATTTATAATATTTTATTTTATAACAGATCTTAGGAGGATAATTATCTCCATCCCCCTGGATCCGACACTGCCTACGCTAATGCATCCACATCTAAATTAAAATTATGATCTAATCTTTCGAATAAATTTTCATTAATGAAGCTATGCTCATCAAATGAAATTTTTTGTGCACAACCGTAGCAAGATATATGTATAAGTAATATTACTTATAAAGACATTGAACTTATTTAAAAATCTAAATTTATTTAACTGTTATTTTGATGTTAAATTAATAAATAAACGAAAACATAAATTAAATATTGAACTGTCGTAGCTCTGTGGTAAAAAAATTGTGAAAAGAGATTCATTGATTGCATTTCGAAAAACAAATTTGACGATATTTATTTCGATTTGACATATTCATAATCTAGTGACTTTAAGTATTATATTGTGTCCATTTCTGGTAACAAGGATGCGTATGTACATTATTTCCATGGAACACACCCGTTAACCACAATGTAGGTAGAATAATAATGAATTATGAGTCATTCTAACTGATTTTAACAACTGGGAAGATTTTCATTTAGCACTTTCTTGCTTTCACAAGTGTTAGAATAGTTAATTTCATGTGTATTTTTTATAAACAATACCTTAAAGTGAAATGGTTCATAAATTATACCAAAAATGAAAAGTCAGAGAAAGAAATGTTTTAAATAAAACCACTATAAAGTTCAAACGAAATAACTTAACGAAACAAACACAGCAACAGTCAACCCACAGATAATTATAGGATGATCAGATCTGATTTTCAGGGATTTTCTCGATCAACTCTCTAGTTTTAGCTGTTTGGCTACAATTTTTAGCGAACAGACAGACGATAAAATGACGGTATAAGGATTTTTTGGTCATACCTACAAAACCCTAAAAAGTCGACCGGAATAACTTGAACCCTATGTTCCCCAGATTTTGCTAGAACCGGAAAACAAAAGTTTTTGTGTACATGATGACAATAATTATGTACTTTCGCGTAAATGCTCATTCTGTAGATAACATTAAATCTTTTATGAAGTGAAATTTCTCTGTCACGTGTTGAGAATGAGTTTTTCACTTTCTTTGCCTCACCTTAAATGTTAATTAATTTTATATTGATGTCTCGACTTCTGTGTAGGAATTAAAACTATAGAAACTAAAGTAGGCGTTGAAAAAACGATTTATTTTCTTATCTTAGATTTGAATTTTAATATCGTCACGTATTATTTACTTTGTATTTCTTTGTTCACGCATTTAAAAATATTTTTTAGTCTATTTTTCATCTTTAGTTACTACAGGTTGAATATCATTGTAATGAATACAGAAGTAAAGACATTTTTATATTTTAATAAATATTTTTACACGTTTTTTTTTATCTTCATATTTGTCTGTTTGTCTGGATTAAATCTAGTAATAAATTTTCACAGTTCTACTGAACCGTTTTTCTTGAATTTTTGCATTTTTGCCAAAACAATAATTGTCCTAATCCTATACTAATACAGTGCTGGCCATAAGTATGGAAACATTTTATTTATCCTAATAAAAATTAAATTATTATAGATATATTTTTTTTTGTAATTTGTATATACGAGGTGTGTAAATTAAGTAACCGGACTGGCAACATAGCGTTTGATCTGGCAACATTTGGGACGCTGTACTTGGAGGGGCGACAGGTGAACATGTGATACGGCTTCAGTACGAATTATAACTCGCTAGAGTAATTTTGTTGCCCGTAGCGATTTTTTTCGTGAAACAGTTTTTTCTAGCGCGTTCTAAAAATGAGTGACATTCATTTCTAGCAACGGTGTTCTATAGTAAATGAGACTTTAGTTGACAGATGACGGTTATTTAAAGCATATGGTTCAATGGGAGAGAATAGCAATAAAATTTTCATTTTTGAATAGAGCCATATCATTTGTTCACAAACGAAGCTAGAAATAGAGAAATAGATACAATTTGTTTCACTTGACAGGCCTGTCTTCCATCTAGTAGTGGGAGGTCTAAAGCGCGCGCGTGTATACAAAGAGACATACGTTGAAGTTACCATAATATAACAAAAAAAGACAAAAACTATGATCGTATGTTACAGTAAGAAGCAGACATACGTTCTTAACATCTAACATAAAACTGTGTGAAATAGATATATTTCTTTATCGGTTCCCAATCGATCAATCTGTCAAGTAAAATCTCCTTTACTATATCAGGTTTTGCTTCAGACATGGGCAGAGTCGGAAACTTTTGCAAAACTTCAACAGGCCTACGGAGACAGTGTTTGATCAAGGACCCAGGTTTGTTGGTGGTTTAAGGCATTTTCAGAAGGAAGAGAGTTGATTGAAAATGAATCACGCAGCGGAAGGCCTTCATCTTCAAGAACCGATGAAAATGTCGACAGAATCCGGGATTTTGTGCGTTCAGATCGTCGGTTGACAGTCAGAATGATCGGGGAAGAGTTGAATTTGACTCACACTACCGTTCATCAGATTTTGATCAATGCGCCTTGTCACACAGCAATTTCAATAAACGAGTTTTTGGCCAGAAAAACATTCCTGTGGCTCCTCAGCCTCCTTATTCACCTGACTTAAGACCTTGTGACTTTTTACTCTTCTCAAGATTGAAAAATCACTTTGGGACAATATTGAATTTAATTCTATTCGAATAAAATGACTATTTTCTGGCTAAGTACCTTAAATAGTTCTATTTTTGTGAGGAGGGGATGATTATTTGTCTTGATTTTCAAAATCAGTTCACTTTAGTTCTGCTTATACTTAACCTGTCCAGAGACTAAACCAGTTTTATAAAATAAAACTAGTATTAATTCCTCAAGCTAAGCAGACCAACTTATCAACCCTGTCATTTGCCATTTAAGTGAATTACATTTTAATTCAAATCATATTCAGTTGTAGACAAAGTAAACTACTCTATCAAAGATTATAAATGCACATTCAAAGATACTAAACAGCTAAACGCCTACCTTACAACGTTACCTTGACAATACATTCGCGTTTCAAAACAGTGAAAGTGTATTTATTGCGACATATGTTGGTTCTTTAAAATCTTTAAGATATTTTAACGTTTCTTAACTACTATCTTAATCTTAGGAATTAGATCGTGTTACTGTTATTGTCTCAATATTAGTTAATGAAATGAATTAGGTTATAATTATAGAGTAGGAAACTAATTTGAGGTTAGGACACAATTTTAAGACTTCTGTAATTATTTGAGCGGCCAGTGTAGGTGCTAATATGTTTTATCAATATTAAATTAAAAAAAACAATGGAGTTTTTTCAATTAAATAGGATTAAAACGTATTATGACCTAACTTAATCGCATTTGAGTAATAAATGATTTTAATCCCATGAATTGCAGCATTTAAAAATGCATGTTGTAGGATACATATAGGGCAGTCAGCTAATCAGTATAGTTGCTTCACTGGATATGTCACATGTTTTTGTGACGGTATGCTTAATTAGGGTGACCATTTTCTTAAGAAGGCAATGCGGGACGGAGCAAAAACCAGTGGCGAAGGGAAACCTCCGCTAGACTTGCCCTCCCATAAAAAATATTTAAAAATAAAATGTAAATTTAAAAAAAAAAAAATAATATTTAGATAAATCTTCAAAAATACATCAAATTATGTTCTATACAAATTTTTGTCCAAGGCTTGCTTTACTAGTTACGAATTAATTATCATGACCATGGAAACGTTACATATAAGTATGAAAAAATTGAAACTTAGAAAAATTTTAAATAATTTTCCAAAAAAAATTCGAAATTTTTCGTTTTATCAAAAAACGTCTCAAATAAAAGTTATTAGTTATTGCATTTATAGTAACTTTTGTTCAATAAATTTTTTCGAAATATTTTTCTGTTGCTAAATATTCGCAAAAATCTTAAAATCGACACGAGTAAACTCCCATTTCTAGTCAACCGATTTTCATAAAAAACAATAGGGTTCTTCCCATTTAATAGGAGAATTTTTTAGAACCAGAACGAACTCTTTAAGTTAAACCGTTATTGAGTTTATGACAGACAGACAGACACACACACACACACACACACACACACACACACACACACACACACACACACACACACACACACACACACACACACACACACACACACACACACACACACACACACACACACACACACACACACACACACACACACACACACACACACACACACACACACACACACACACACACACACACACACACACACACACACACACACACACACACACACACACACACACACACACACACACACACACACACACACACACACACACACACACACACACACACACACACACACACACACACACACACACACACACACACACACACACACACACACACACACACACACACACACACACACACACACACACACACACACACACACACACACACACACACACACACACACACACACACACACACACACACACACACACACACACACACACACACACACACACACACACACACACACACACACACACACACACACACACACACACACACACACACACACACACACACACACACACACACACACACACACACACACATACGGACGGCACTTCGAAAATAGGTTTTTTGGATTCCCTGGACCATGAAACGTGGTCATCCGTCAAAATCTCGACATCGAAAATTTTCGCGATTACAATACTTGCCCCTTATATATTAAGGTCGGGCAAGTAAAAAGGTCCTCATCTCCCAAATCCAAGTGAAGAGCAAAAAAAAGGTCCTCACCTCCCAAATCCAAGTGAAGAGCAAAAAAAAAGGTCCTCACCTCCCAAATACAAGTTACAAATGCGGGACAAAATGTTAAAATGCGGGACTTTTGCGGGACGCATCTTAATGCGGGACAAAATGTTAGAATGCGGGACAGTCCCGCAAGATGCGGGACGAATGGTCACCCTATGTTTAATACGTCTATATAGCTTTCATTTAACGAATGTAATATTCGTACGCTGTCACTTTTATGGTAATGAAATGAATATATAAGAATAAGAACAGAATAGAAACAAATAAACTATTCTAACTAGCTAAGTAGTCCTAAAAAGGGCTGATGTGATCCAAAAATATGATCAAAGAAAAGAAAATAGAAATACGTTGAATTTAACCTAAAAAGCTATGCACTACACACAATATCAAATGGAAATCTATAAGATATCTATAAGAAAATATATAACTAAACACAAAATTGCTAAATAAACATCTAAATAAAAAATGTTTTTAGAAATTACTATAAGATATGTGAACACAAGTATCAAAACACATCAGAGCGTATTATAAAATGTCAAATGTAAACATCGTTTTATTTAGCGATACCAATAGGTAACCCCTTTTAAGATTGCAGCGCCAAAGTGGTAAAATCGAAACTAACTAAATAGACAATAACAACTTTTTGATATTGAGAAGTGACATTACCTATAGAGGCGCTGTTGTCGCTTACAAAATGGCGATTGGAATAGGATATTTTTGACATTTGCCATTTGATACACAACAATTCACATTGCAGTTAATTTTCTGTTTCGATTTTAAAGACATTTTATTAAAATTTTCTTCACTTTAACACATACAAACAATGCAATTAAATGAGCCACATCCAACAAAATCCTATTCTGTTAAGTTCCAAAATATTCCGCCAGGCGTCACTTCAGTTATTGTCAATTCTCAATATGGATAATACGTTGTAATCTGATATTTAGAAATAATTTTATTAATATTTTTGTCTTGATTTATGTTTTCTTAATAAATATCACACTCATGCCAAACAAATACAAAATCTAAAAATCCAGATAAATACACCAATAACAAAATTGTCTATTTGACTAGTTCAACATAATTCCACCAGATAGAGTGTCTCTTATGATCATTTGCCTATACAAATGTCCCTATATTAAATAAACACTTTTAAAATTTGTAAATCTTCAAAATGAATTTCGAACACAAATTAAATATGACTTCAAAAGGTATGTTTTAGTAAAATAAAAGAGTGAAGAGCAATATTAGTCTATAATTCACATGTAAAAAAAATCGATTTAGTTATTTTTTCGCCACTAAGTTTGTCATTAAAATTATGATGAAATGTGACGAATTGCACTGATTAGGAAACTTGGCCAAATACGCAAAGTGGATTCCGAGTTTTTTAAATTTTAACTTGACATTTACATCAATAAAACAATCAAGAGTAAATTGCAATGTTTATAAATTAATTTATTAATGTTTATTGTTGAATTAATTAGTTTATGAAAGCAATATTTTGTTTTAAATCTAATTTCTATTTAATTTGCACTTTTAACTTTATTTTCATTATGTTTATTTATAATATTAACATTACCTAGTCACCTAGATTTTGAAATACTTTCGTAGTTTATAAATTAAATATTAGTATTGATTTGTGTCAATTAAACATCGCGTTTTTTTCGTAAAGACGCAATAGAAAATATTGCAAACTGTCTGCAACATCACTGAATATGTATAATGTCAAAAAAATTATGTACAGTGTGAATTTACACACATTTCAGGGTTTTGTATGTATTTAATAAGTGTAAGAAGCCAACATAATGCTGGATGTCTAAGATTATTTTTTTCATAATCATTTTTATTCGCTATTTGAGTATAAGATTTCATTTAGTGTTTTTAAATTAAATTTAAATAAATTTCGAAAATTTCGTCATAATAAAATTTAAATTAATAAATCCCAAGCGTTTTCTTTTTTCATTTGCTTCGTATCCAAGTCCTCACTAAATTAATAAGAAATATATTGACAAATGGCTTCATTTTTAGGGTTTTGTAGGTATGACCAAAAAATCCTTATACCGTCATTTTGTCGTCTGTCTGTTCGGTAAAAATTGTAGCCAAACGGCTAAACCTAGAGAGTTGAAATTTGGCGTACTTATACAACTCTTTGACCCGCACATAAGAAAAATACTAAAACATCTAAAAAACATACCCCCCGAAAAATATAAACAAATATGTGCTCACCGAAAAAAAAATGTATTTTTTTAAAATTCTGTGTAGGGTATCAAATGAAAGCCCTTAGTACGTGGATTAATGATCAAAATTTTATTTTTGCAAAATAAATTAGTTTGATGCGATTTATGCCAAAATTGTGCAAAAAAAATTTTGTCCCACACCCTGTAGCCCAGATGGTTTAACTAAAAATCTGAAAAAATTCTAAATAGTGTACATTAGTGTGAACCGGAATAGTACAACAGGACTTTTTGATCAGATATATGATAATATGTTTTCGGAAAATAACGCATTTGTTGTGTTTTTTGGTTGACGATGTACAAAAGTTATAGCTATGTAACTCACTATACTAGAAGGCGTATCCTGGTTTAATGGTTAGCTCGCTTGCTACGCAGCAAACTAGGGTTCACTCCCGGGCAGAGGAGACAATTTTATTTTTTGTTTTTTTTCCATTTTTATGTTGTTTAAATTATTTTGTCAAAATTCTAGTTATATTTTGACAAATGTTGCATTTAATTTTTAAGAGCGTAAATTTAATAACCAGTTGGAATTATATTTTCATTCTATGTGTCATGTATACGAAACCAGAGGGGCGAAGCATATGACTTTAAACAACCAATGGAAGCCATAGGCGCAATTTTCAAAATCTTAATGAACCTTGCTATATAAAAAAAAAATACTGCACATGTTTAGAAACCTGGAATGGTATTAGGTATTCGAATTAAAATTAACAAAAAAATATTTTAACATAAAATTTGTTTTTAAAGCTCTTACATTAACTAGGGTGACCATTTTCTTGGAGAAGGCAATGCGGGACGGAGCAATAAAAAGGTCGTCACTTCCGAAATATAAGTGAAGAGCAAACAAAAAAAAGGTCCTCACCTCCCAAATATAAGTACAGAGCAAAATTCGGCCCTGGGGACATCAAATCAAAATGCGGGACGAATGGTCAACCTAACATTAACAGACGATTTTAAAAATATCGTTCATTTTGCCGTGATTACTACCAAGCAAAATTTGTCCTACACACTCAGTTTGCCGCCTTCACTTATTCTATACCTGTGAAACTCTGCTATGTGTGAAAATTCACACTTCAAATCAATTTTTTAGCACAGAACCTAATAGGTAAAAGAGGGAAACAATTTAAAATGGCCGAAAACGACGCTGTACTGGCGGTGCGTGTTATAAATGTTGCTTATGAAATAATAAATAATAATTACCAACAAATAAACTGCAATAAACCCTGCCGCAATTGCTAAACTACAACAAAAACATGTCTCCAACAATGCCATATTTAAATCACATTTTAATCCGGATTAACTTGTTGAATCTTCATGTTATCTCACAAAATTACACATCTTTACACTAGAACACTTATAATTACACTTAAATTAAGTTGTTACTTTGTTTAAAACAATTAGCATGTTGCTATTGTTGATGAGGAATTTAAAGTGGCTTAAATTTTGCGTGTTGTGTTTGCTAGTAGCAAAATGCGACTGAGCTAACTACTTACTTTCTCTAACTTACCTGTAGTCAGGTGGGAAGAAAAAATATTCAGCAATATTTGTTCAGTATGTGTGTGAAGTGTGTTGTTTTTTAATTTGAAGATGTTTGTTTTGTTCTTCAGCATTTGCGCTTTACAGAAATTGTAAAATATAAATCTGAATAAAACTTTTATAATGAAATATCAAATTAATTGTTGTCTTTATATAAAGGCTATGGAGGAGCAAAATATGATTTTTATTCCTTAGTTAAAGAAATCTTCACTTTAAAGTTATTTCCAAATTTTTTTTGGTCGAAAAGTCTTCCTGACAGTGTTGACTCTAGGCGCCCCTCAAAGGGTTAAGGGGACACACTACCGTATAGTTTCTTATACAAAACTAACAATCTGAAATAAAATTATGACAAAAATGCATGACAATATAACCATTATACCTGTTGACTTTATGGTTCTGTTAATAATAGTTGATAGGACCGTAATAATTATTTAAAATAAGCGTGTTTTCTTATATGCTATTTAGAATGATCTGTATATACTCACATGACATTCCTTCACATTTTATCAGATTTAGGACTGGCGATATTTGAATTATAAATATAGGCATGTTTAAAAATTATTTTGTTTTAAAGTCTTTATAGTCTATATTAAATACTTCAAATTTACACAAACAAAAATCATTCTTTTTTGAACTTTTATGGTAATTTAAAATTATTAAAATATTTATCGTTATCACTATTATCATTGTTTATATGACTATCAGAATTTGTGTCAACTTCTTGTCAATTTCTTTATATTTTGATTTTCTGTGTCATTCTTAATACAAATTTCCCATTTATTAATTTGTTTGTCATTAAAATGTATAAAAAATAATAATTTAATTTTGACATATGATATTCGTTTCCATGGTTTCATTGTTGGAATTTTGAATTGTGACATTCCAACGTGAAAAATGAAATAACCCAAGCAAGATCCCTTCTCGTGACAACCTAAAAGAACGAAATTCCCATTTAGTTCCGCCTAACCGTTTGGAACAGACTGTACACATCTTTTCCAAAAATCACTACTTATTGCACTTGTTTCGTCTTAAATTAATTGTATTACATTGTCACTTTCTGTCGGTGTTGTATTTTTCCAGCGCACATTGCCTTTTAATTGGCTCCATATTAATTCTATAGGGTTTAAAACACAATAATATCGTAGTAGCCTTAAAATACTGCAACGTTCTTTTTTTGCCATTTCGTCAACCGCTAATGTTTTTTTCATCTAATTTAAATTTAAAATTCCCTTAATGCCTCTTACGCCGAATAGCGTAGTGGTAACATATGTGCTCTGCGTTGCGAAGGTCTCGGGTACGAATCCCGTTCAGGCTTGGAATTTTTCACAAATAATAATTGTCCTGGCTAATTGCCGCAGCAGCAAAGGCCATTAAATTAAAAAAAAACTCTTATATTCTGTTAACAGCAACGAGTCCTAGGATTACTGCCATAAACTCATTACCGCATTGTTAAGCTTCATAACAAGAGTGGCCATTTCATTATGGAAATACTATAACTCAAAATTTGTAGCGCATGTTTATCTATCTAATAGAAGATTTTTAATTGTAAAAAGAACTGTGATGTAATTATAAATAAACAAATTGCATTATAGACGTAAACGATTCAACGCATATTTGTGTACCAGCGGCATATTGTAGCTGAAGCTGCGTTCTACAAATGTTTGTAGATATTTTGTTCTATTGTGAAAACTACTTATAGTTATTGTTGACTTGGTAATCTACTTTTGCAGTCATCTCGAATCTGCCACAGTTCTCAATGTAGGTGCTGCAAGTAAAAGTGATTTAAATTTTGTAAAGAATACGTGTACCAAGTGGCATTTCATTATCATCAAGTATATTTTTCGACGAAGGTTACTTAACTATAAACAATCATGTCGAAAAAATGTCGACGTATTATTTGAACATTTCTAAACACAATATAAATTCTTAACATAAATGTGTTTAAAAAATTGTGGTCTGATATCTATTATTAAGTTATTGAGCGATAACATTTTTACAACAATTTTTTGTACTGTTTGATTGAAGCTTTTGATCAATTTATTTTACATATTATTTTTAAGTACCAAATTTGTTTGTTAATGCAGTATTTCCCAAAGATTTGTTGTATTTCCTTTACACGTTACCTAAGGTAACTGTCAAAAGGATTTATACATGACCTTGAAGTAATATCTTTTATTTGTTAGACTTAAGGTGTGTTCGTTTGTGTTGCCCAACCTACACTGAACTACACCACAGCTTCCCCCACCAATGATATCTTATAAAGTGACGTCAGCTGCTCTTGTCCTGGACAAGTCTGGTGCAACACAAACGAACAAACCTTATAGGGGAAGTATTTTAAGATCGCAGCGCTATTTCGGCATACTTGGAACCTTCAAAATAGACATTCGTTACATATAAACAACGTGAATTTTAATGTTTACTGGTGGTTTTTGTAATTTTGCTACAATATTAATACTTGTTTTTATGCAAACATTTTTTATAAAAAAAAGCGCGATAGAATGTCTATTTCTGTAGTTGCTAAAATCCCACCAGATGTCATATCGCTTAGCAATTTTTCCCTATATCTCAAGTTATTTTAAGTAAACTGTTAAGCAATCATTTAAAGCCGAGGTTAAAAAGGTTGAGGAATAAAATAAAACAATTTTTACACGTTAATTTCTTTTATTTGTAACTAAATTGATATATCTTGAACTATGGAAAGGACAACTGTAAACTGTACAATTAGTGGTGGTGTTCCAAAGCTTCCTTGCGTCTGATTTCGGCCCATTTCGCCACATTACCCGGAGAGTTGGCTAAAAAAAAAAAAAAAAAAACATGATAAACAATAATTATAAATTATCTAAATAACAGCAGCATTCTCGGATGAAATCCCACTCAGATTAAAGAACGCGCGTACGCATTATTCCAAACAACCAATCAGAATCGCAATACCAATGCGCACGCGCGTTGTGTCTCAACCTGTTAGATTGCATCCGCGAATGTTAAATAACTTACAAAGCTTGTGAATTGAATAGAAAACAGGTATGCAAGCAGCAAAAGAAACAGCGTAATATCTCCAAATCCACTGGTTTTGAATGTAAAATTTCATAGGAAACTGCGCGATCTTAGCACTGAAGGTATAAGGGAACTTCATGGGCCTTGTTGGTCCGTCAGACATTTTTGAGCTGAAAAACAAAAAATATATTAACACCAAAACAATAAAACATGAAAAAAACCATTGGAAAAAATGTTGATACCCCATTAAAGTATTAAGCATTGGCTGAAAATCGCGTTTTTGAAACATTCCTTTCCAGTCGAGTTTCTTTAAATTATCTAGCTTTTCTTGCGCGGCTTGTATAAGTAATCTTGATCTCTCTGCAGCTGCATCTTTAATTTGTTTCTGTAATACTGCAGGGTCTGGTAGTTTCTTTTTTAAATTGACGACTGGATCAGTTGGTGTTTTACTTTCAATATGCCCTCGTACTCTATAGAATGGAAAATAGTTATTTAAGTATAGAAGAACGAAAGATAAAGTTTACACCAGTGAACGAAATTTGAGGCCTCACATGTAGCTTTAATTTGTTTAATCGGGCGTCTACATTGAGGCAACAAAGTGGCGTGCGACCGTTCGACATCTCGCATGTTACCAATTTGCAGCGGTCTGATGGGAGCCGTGCGACATGTTGCTCGTTCCCGTTACTTGGCGGTAAACATCAAAGAATTTTCGTGCGAATTTTCGTTCTTTTGAAATAACTCACTTCATTAACATTATATGTGAAACAAGTATGTTGCTCCTTAAATAATTCACCCGGTATATTTATAAATAGTAGTTATTCAGTAAACTGACAAATCTCGCAACAATAAACAGTAGGACGCTCCCAGTGTTGGTGTAGACACTAGTTTGTCAATGCGACATGGTCTGACGGTCTCGGCAGACTTGTCGTATGCTACCATGTTGCCTCAATGTACATGCGCCATAACGCTACGTACAACCCCCAGAGATTATTAGTTTCTTATACAAAACTAACAATCTGAAATAAAATTAGTGACAATCTATACATCAAATTTTGCACAGAATCTAATAGGAATATTTTTGATTGTAGAAAAAATTATTGTAAAAATGTTATTGCTCAATAACTTAATAATAGGTATCACACAACAATGTTCTGTAATTTTTTAAATATATTTGTGGGTTTCATATTTTATATTTATATAGTTTTGTGTAAAAATGTTCAAATAATACGTCAACATTTTTTTTGACATGATTGTTTATAGTTTAGAACCTTCTTCGTAAAATATTATACTTAATGATAATGAAATGCCACTTGGTAAAAGTATTCTTTACATAAAATAAATCATTTTTATTCGCAGCACCTGTATTGAGAACCGCGGCAGATTCGAGATGGCGGCAAAAGTAGATTACCAAGTACAATAACTATAAGTAATTTTCACAATAGAACAAAATATCTCTTAAGAGATTTTTAGAATGAACCTTTAGTTACAATTTACATAATACACAAATATGCGTCGAGTGGTTTACAAGATGGCGTCTATAATACAATTTGTTTATTTACAATTACATGACAGTTCTTTTTACAATTAAAAATATCCTATTAGATAGATAAAAATTCGCTGAAAATTTTGATGTATAGATGGTTATTAATTTTATTTCAGATTGCTAGTCTTGTATATGAAACTATACGGTTGTGCGCACCCTTAAGGGTGTAAACTTTCTTGTTTACTGAGGTACGTAAAACGTTGTACGCATAACTGGTTCCGCATACTGGAATAATTTCTAGTTTCGTTTAATATATAAACCAGGGCTTCGAACCGGAACTGAACTGAAAAAAAAACCGTTATTTTTGTCGGAACGAAAACCGGAGCTGAACCGAAAAAAAAATATCGGTTTATTGTGGTTCAGATAATGTTTATGAGAGTGAACCAAAATATAAAATACATTTTATTTAGGATTTTTTTTAAAACTGATGAGCAGAAAAAATCGTAATTTTTTTAACTGATAGGTAAAAAAAATCAGTTTCTATTATTTCGAAGGGGGGGGGGAACGCCCAAACACCCCCCTGGAAGCGGCCTTGGTATGATTATTACAAAATAAGGAATAAAATGTTCTTCTAAATTAAAGTAGAAAATAAATTTCTAATACAAATAAAAGCATTTAAAAATTTATCACTCGGAACTGAACCGAAAACCGGAAAAAAACGTTATTGTTGCCGGAACGAAAACTGGAACCGAACTGATATATTTTTTTTTAATTTAACCGGAACAAAAACCGAAACGAAAAAAATAACAGTTCGAAGCCCTGATATAAACAAACAGTTTCGACCCAGTTGTGCGTTAAGTAATTTAATATCAATATGTAAAGAAATTTTTGTTTAAATACCCTTTAAACCAAGAGCAAATAGGACTAAATATGTTTAATATTTTTGATTTCGCTGCGATTACACTAGGAAGTTTTTTATTTATTCCAGTCTTCACTGCTTTATCAACTCCGTGTTCTTCACCGAGTTTTGCAAATTTTTTACATGGTTTATCATCCTTCTTTTTATCACATGGTTTTTTATCATCCTTCTTTTTATCACATGGTTTTTTATCATCCTTCTTTTTATCACATGGTTTTTCATCCTTCTTTTTTTCACATGGTTTTTCCTTCTTTTTTTTATCACATGGTTTATCTTTCTTTGTGCTTTTTTTCCAGTCACCAGCGCATGGTCCACGACTAACATTCTCACATGCTCCCTTCTTCTTCTTCTTACCTTTCATTTCTGGACAACCTTTACAGCAAGCTGACTCTCTTTTACAACACGGATCTTTTGCTGAGGAAAGAAATCAATATCTATATCAATGATTGTTAAATGATTTGCCACGCCACAGCGATGTGCCGTTAATCATGTATAATGAGTATAGTACGGTCCCGTACTTATGTAAACATGGACATTAACAAAGCGAGAACAACACCTCATAGTTTTCGAAAATACAATATTACGCTGAAGCTTTGGTCCCATTCAAATTATTGGTAAATGGAGCATCCGTAAGTAAGATATTCGAGACTTATGCGTAATAAATCTGTAAGCTACAGACTATCGTATCTAAGGAGTTGTTTTATGTGTTGTTACGGACAGTTTCTTATAGATTTTGTCTGTAAGCTTACAGATTTGCCACAGAACTGCAGTACAAGATTATTTAAGTAAAGATTGTCTCGTAACTTCTGACCAATCAGAGCTTGAGAGGGAATTTTCAAAGTAACAATGATGTTACTTTGAAAATGGCGCAAGCCGAAACCATGGTCAGTAAAATAAATAAATATGTGAAACAAAACAACAGTTCTTTATTTAACAACCTTCTGTGGGACAAAAATTAAATTTCACGTGTATATAACATCTTCGATAAACAAAGACTGACGTCCCGTTAGCATACGGATGACGCGTAGCCTCTCTATTTACCCCCACCACTACAAGTTATGAGACAACCTAAAGTCCATTCTACATTATACTTTTTTCAATACTATCCAACTCTGACGTCATTTCAACTTTTGATCCTATAGAATATAGTGGGGGAAAAAAATAAGAGACAGTGATAAATTTTATACCTTCCATCTCTTATTACTTTTCATTGCCAACTTAAAAATTTTTAGGTTCAGATGGCAGACAACAATTTGGCTATAGTAAACCAATTTATAAATATTGTTTAATTGTGCTAAGTTTATATTTAATTATATGATCTAAATAAACTTCTTATCATCTTAATAAACTACTAAAAGTTAAGTTGTAAACAAAAACTAAAAAGTTGGTGTTGGTACGACTGAAAAGTACAGAACTGTGAATCAAAAATTTGACCAGAGGTAGTTTTGGATGTCAGTTCTGTACTTTTCAGTCGTACCAACACCAACTTTTTAGTTTTTGTTTACAACTTAACTTTTAGTAGTTTATTAAGTTGATAAGAAGTTTATTTAGATCATATAATTAAATATAAACTTAGCACAATTAAACAATATTTATAAATTGTTTTTATAATATAAGCTGTTCACTTTTGTAAGAACAAACTAAAACCGCGTTCCGAAACTTAACAATTTTCCTGAAAAGGTTAATGTCGTACACTTTCGGAACGGGAAACTTCAACCGCGGTTACTTTCGTCGAGTAATGGAACATTGTATTAATCTGGTTATTTTGGTTACTTTTATAGTGTGTTACTGACTTTACATGTCAATTAAAAATATTCCTTACGCTGTAAAACCGACTTTAGGTTGATAAGGTTATGATCACTATAATTAAGATATCATTTTTCATTATGACATACGTCAAATGGATCGACATTTTAAAAAAGTGACATTTTTTAATACCAACATGACATACAGCTTCAAAGGTGCAAACTATTGGAAACAAAATTTCCTATTAGTTTGTTCTTACAAAAGTGAATGACTTATAACCAAATTGTTGTCTGCCATCTGAACCTAAAATTTTTTAAGTTGGCAATGTAAAGTAATAAGAGATGGAAGGTATAAAATTTATCACTGTCTCTTATTTTTTCCCCCACTATATTCTGTAGTATCAAAAGTTGAAATGACGTCAGAGTTGCATAGTATTGAAAAAAGTATAATAATGGACTTTATACTTTAATACACCGGTTCTTAACTGGGGGGTCCCGAAATTAAAAGAGAAAAATAATTTTTACCAGTTTTTGCTTTAAAAATTACAATAAACTTAATAATCAAACAATAAATTATTAAGAACATTTAAAATAAAATTTCATAAATTTTCTTGGAGGGTCCAGAAAATATTTTAGGCTAGTTGGGGGATCCTGAGGGTAAAAAGGTTAAGAACCGCTGCTTTAATAATCTTGATCCGAGACTAAACGCAAGGCCGAGTATCACACAAGAACTGAGAGGTACTCCTATGTAATCTATAGAATAGGACATGTGATGAGGATGAGGGAAGACAGAATGGTTAGGAAGATATGGGAAGATTGAATATCCGTCGACCATTGGGGAGACCTCGTAAGAGATGGAGAGATCAGCTAACCGAAGATCTAATTTTTTATTTTATTTATTTCTGCGACGAGGCTAATCGCCGATGCCAGAGGGCGAGCCCCTACACCTGGATGAGGGGCGAATGATTGTGAAAATGGGAGTAATGTAAACATATTATACTCGCCCAAATAATATCACCTACGAAGACTTGAAGTAGCAACCTCACAATTCTGTCTTAACCAGTGAGAACTGCACGATTTAACGAGCTAGATCACTCCGTTGGCAGAAGTATTGGTATACAGAAAACATGGAAAGACCTGGCAATGAACCAAACCAGATGGAGGACTTATGTGAGTCAGGCCTTATGCTGACAGTGTCCGAAGAATATCGTGTCATCCCGAAATACAGATAATAGGCATTTATGTTTACTCAGTCCACAAGATTGCTCACATTGATCTGCTGACGTAAACCCGATTGGGAAGAGCTCGCCTGAGACGGAAGGATAACATCAAAAAAAATCTTGAAGTTTTAGGAGTGTACGAATAAAAAACATCCCTAGCAGATCGGTTTGAATAGAAGTGAACTGTGTACGGAGCCAAAACATGCAAAGGTTTGTAGCGCTAGCGAGTTAATTAGTTTAGAGGCTGAGTCGACCACTGTGTTCCCCCCGCATAATATCAAAAGATGAAAATTAAAAAATGAGGATAGTTTTGCATAAAATTTCACAAATATCTTCTTCACTGAGAAAATAATTTTTTTAATTGAATATACTTACTTTTTTTCCCCATTTTGGTATTATTATTGTTATTATTACACTAGAATTTTGGATGGTTTCAACTTAAAATTTAGATGATATATATTACATGAAAAAATATTACTGTAATTTGACAGAAAATAATTAAACAAAACAAAATACAATCTAGAGATGATAAAGGCCACTATTTTAAAACATTTATACTGAATAGAAAAGGGCAATTTTTTGTAACAAACATTAAATTATGATTTCCCCGGTCTAGTGTTACGGTCTCAATAATTTCGATATCTTTAATATTACATAACCTCAGTTTCTGAAATTTAATTACCCTATCAAATAATAGTTATTAAATTTAAATAATAGCAATAACTAAACTAGATTTCTCTAAATATTATTTGATTTTCTAACTTGTAAAGGTTTTATGTAATCATTTAGGTTATGTGTCACATCGAATGTTCGAAAAATTTCGAAATCTTATTAAAAAGACAACACACCATAGAAATCATGAAGATTATATTAATTTAAGAAGTAAATCTATGTAAAAACTAAAAAATATTACCTTTTTTAAAACCAAGACTAAACCAGATGAAGAGACAGCAAATTGCTTCTTCTTATCTTAAAAAAGTGTAAAATAAATATAAGTTGGTAGTATTGCAAATTTAGTTTCCACTTAATTGAAGTTTAAATTCAAAATGCGCCTTTTTAGAAATTAATAGAATATTACTGGAAAATATATACGAATAAATTAAAATATTAACAAATAATAACAATGCTGTTTTTTCGAAACGGGGGAAACCAGTACAAATTATCGAGGCTCGGTCAGACGGAGGAACTGGATTTTTTATTTTATAAATCCGTATCCAATTTTATTATTTATGATTTTGTTGTATAATTTCTTTGTCGCTAATTACAGTACGTAATAATAATTGAAATAACAATGTTTATAGGTCCAGACTATTGACCCGATTTGCACACTGTTTTTCTTTTTAGCTTTCAGGAGTTAGTATTTTGGATCCCTTTGTGGCATTTCTATCAGTAGCTTCTGCATGGAAAATGGAAACATCTCATAAAAAAATCTTATGTATATGCTGTTCACTTTTGTAAGAACAAACTAAGAGGGAATTTTGTTTTCAATAGTTTGCACCTTTGAAGCAGTTTGTCAAGTTGGTATTAAAAAATGTCACTTTTTTAAAATGTCGATCCATTTGACATATGTCATAATGAACAGAGATGGGCGTCTACGCGTAAATTTACCGTAGACAACGTACAGAAGTGTAGACTGTAGACACGTAGAATCTAGCGTAGAACAATGAAAAATAAGGTTATGTAACGTTAAACAAAAATAAAATACCATCAGTATTAAGCAGAAGAGGAAGTAAAGACCTCAAATTTAATATTTTTGACAGCTTTCTGATTAAAACAACTACTAACTTTTAATTTTAATTTTACTTTAGTAGTTCATAAGGACAGAAACCAAGTAATTTATATTGTCCATAACAACATACGATTTGTGAGATAACATTTTTGGAAACAATATATGTAATTAGAACTACATAAAATTGAAAAAACATAAACATTAAAGTAAACTACTTAAACTATCACCATTCTATTACTTCAAATATTACATTTAAACGTACTGCGCATATACAGTTTACATTCTACATTCGAAACGTAAACAAAGGTATATTCTCTACATTCGACACGTAAACAAAGGCATATTCTACTTGACATGTTTACGCGTAAAATCTACATTAGTCTACATCATGTATTCTACGCGCCCATCACTGATAATGAAAAATGATATCTTAATTACGGCATAGGTCAAAAGTGCGAAAAAAAAAAATAATGGGAATACTGAAATTTTTGCCAACTGTAATAAGAAGTTACTAGTTACTACAGTCTGTTTCAAACGGTTAGGCGGAACTAAATAGGAATTTCATTCTTTTAGGTTGTCACAAAAAGGGACCTTGCTTGGGTTATTTCATTTTTCACGTTGGAATGTCAAAATTTAAAATTCCAACAATGAAACCATGGAAACGAATGACATATGTCAAAATTAAATTATTTTTCTTACCTATTTTAATGACAAAAAAATAAATAAATGGGATATTTGTATTAAGAATGGCACAAAAAATCAAAATATAAAGAAAATTACATTTTAAAATGATATTAACCTTAACATTAAAAAATGTTTGTTGCAAGTATGATTTACAAAGCTTAAACAAAACGGCTGAAACGCATGATTTAAACGATGAAAGTAACTAGATTGCAAAATTTAGTTCCGCCTAACCGTTTGGAACAGACTGTAGAAGTTATCCCTATTAGAGTACGTTCAGGATAACTTCATGCCAGGTCTATATTACCGACTGGGCTGCGCAGAAACCAAATTTCGTCCATGACTTTACCAACAATTGGTTTGATACATTTCAGTGCCGTCACTTACTTTGATCTGTTCTTGACTACGCGTATATTTCGATTTATACACAAAAATATATTATTATTTATTTCTCGTACGTTTTCAGGTGTACTAAAACGAGAACAATAATTAATTTGAAATACATGATTTTGTTTGTTTGGTTTCCACAACAATTGTTTAAAACCCTAATGTATGTCAATGGGATCAGCTGTTTTCTCGCGCAAAATTGGTGACGTAATTTATGATACCCTGTGATGAAGTTAAGATGAACGTACTCTAATATGGTCTGTATTATGTCCATTTTTAGCGTACACAGAAAGGCACCTACAGTTTAAAGCCGGTTGCGAACGGCTAAGCAGATCCTGTAATTTGTATAAATATTTTTACACAAATTATTTGACATATGCAGGAATTGAACTCACGTCCATGCCCTTGCTCAGCGGTCATGTAGCAAGTACAGACGATTTAACGTTTGGCTACCCAAATTATTTTAAACAATTACAATTAAGTGAAAAGGTTTAAAATTATATGGAAATAAATAACAGCAGTTTGATATGCAAGGGGAATAGGCGGCAATATTTTGTTACATCACGGCGTCATTGTGTTATCGCTCCCAACGAAGGAGCACGCATTTTTTTGCGGTGAGTATTTTTCCAAAAAGTAATTGGAAAATAGTGCAAAAATAGTGAATTTTGAACTGAAGATGATAAATAAATAATTTTAAAGGGCACTGAAATAAAAATTTAAATTATAATATTGAGAAATTCGAGGAAAATGTTGGAGTCCTTGAGCGTCTACTTGTTGCTTGGCTTCGGAAATAAAGAAAAATAGGTGAGTGTTCATTTATTTTAAAATATTAGGGTCTTAATATTGAAAATTTAGATTTTTTATAGCATTTTTGGCTATTTTTTATAATATTTCTTTGTTATATTTTATTAATTTTTTGCTTCGCATAAATCGAGGTCATTAATTGGCACATTCTTGTCGGATTATAGAGATAAGGCACTCCGGTCATTAGTGAAGTTAACATTGTAATATTCAGCTTAATAAATGCAGGTGTTTATTTAATAATTTTAACTTGGAAATTTTAAAGATAAATAATGTATTGGACAAAATTATTGCAACAAATTTTATATATTTTTGTTTTTATTTAGTAAAACCGTGTATATAATATATGTGTTTTTTAATTTATAATTTATTTCCAGTCTCATTTTCTGGAAGTGATTTTACCGGAGATTGTACAATATCGGCAAGGGTCCGGCCGGTTTCCGCCAACATATCGGACGCTCGGATCCAACTTACAATGCAGTTTTCAAAAGGAAGGATAATTTTCGGTAAGTTTTAAGATTTTTCAATTCAGTATTGTTATTTATTCAATTACAGTAGTAGCTCGGTTATGTGAACTTATATTATTTATGGCTACAAGGAACATTTTAATTTAATTTGATTTAAGAACAACTCCACGTTTCAAAATCCAGTACCGCCTTGTAAAATAAATTATTACTACTATTATTTTTTTAATGTAAAGTATTTGTTTCAGGAGTAATTGGGCGCAAATTTCAGCGCCCAGTAAGGAGGCTTTTGCTGTCCCCAAGTGGAAACTGTGGAAACCATCTCCATGGTGGCATTCGGTGATAAATTAAAAATATTCTTGTCATGGGGTTGCTTTTTCTCTCGTGGAGTTTTGGGACAGGTTGGGGTCGCGACCCGGGGCCTCTGGGCCTGGAGACCGGTGTAGGACTCGCATGCCCTGTGTCAGATCGTACTTTCCCACATTCAGAGCTGGTTCACTAACCTGGGTTCTGGCTATCCATCAACCCTTCGAAGGAGCGCCCTTTTAAGGGATTAACCCGAATAACCGGCATTATCGCCGCCAGTGGAAAGCTTTATTTCTGTCTGGCGCCGGAAGTGCTTGAACCCTACCTCAACCATGTGCGGAACTCCCTCGTTGGGCGGGGGGAGGATTGGAAACATAGTCACCAGCCTCTTTATATGACCAGAGGAAACGGTCGTCCTCATAACCTACCTATCAGCCCTTCCAGTTGGGCCGGAAGCATTAATTTGTTGCAGTTTTCCCCTGTTCTTCACACTACCTGTGCGGGTGACCTGGAAAGCTTGTCCGGTCTGGTTCTCTGGGTTCCGGAGTGTTCTGGGTTCTGCGATACCACAGGTCCCTCACCTCACCTCTTGTACCGTGACCACAAACTCCTCGTTTAGAGGCTAAGCAACCTTAAACGTGACAAGAATTAGTAATAATTCACTCTCGGTGGGATTTGAATGCACACCACAAAGATTGTTTCCGCAGTCTCTATGACAACAGGAGGAAAGTATTCCAATACGGACAGAAGCAGATATCCGGATTGATGGAGTTCACAGAAAAGAATTCAGCCAAAATTTCCACACGTGATGATGCTGGATAAGAATTCTGTATATGTACACCAGAATAAAAGTGTATTAACTCGTAACAAATTTACAAAAGAGCAAATTGAACATCGTATCTTTAGTACCATACATGGATTTAATAATATTAATGCAATATTTCTAATACCAAGAAAAATAGAAATAAAAAATTGCATTTGAAAGATGATACCATATGCCTTTAAAAAAATATATAATTTTATGAAAAATTGTAGTTAATACACTTTTATTCTGGGGTACATACAGGTATTTAAAGTAATGAAATATAATATTTTAGGGATATTATTTCAAATTTTAACTCAAAATATTTTCAGTTTGTTTTTAAATAAGATTTATCAAACATGGATATTTTTGATTTAATCGGAAAGTAATCATTACTGTCTAATTATTTTGAATTTGTTCCGAGACCATTCGATAAAGTCCAATCTGTTTTAATGACATTTAATATTGGTCCAAAAAGTGAGCAACAACCATTTTTTTTTTAAATTAAAGAATAGTTTGGAAAAAAATAAATACCAATTTAGAAACAAATTAAAAATATTAAATTTTTTAGAAATTTAGTTAGATACAATTTTTAGTGCTCAGCAAAAACAGTTATTTGCGCTTTTTTACAAATTTAAAATAAATTGGTAAACTAATCAACATTAATTTTTTTAATAATTTTATATTTGTAAACTAATCAGTATTTTTTTTTTTATGAAAAGGTAATTTGGAAACTAATCATTGATAGCCAATAAATTTTTTTAAATTTTAAATTATTTTGAAAACCAATCGATAACTTCTAAACTGTTCGGTTGTGTCCGATTTGTCTAGAAACTGATCTACGATGTCCATTTTTTTAAACATAAATGGACAATATACCTACTAATGCACTGACTAATTTTAAATTATTTCACGGCTTGCAATGTTTCATATTTGATTGATTTTGTAAATTTTATTTAATTAACTCGAGGTACAGTGGCTCCGTAAGACTTAGACTGGGATTCAGTTCCCGGACACCACTGTGGAACTAACATTCCACACCCCTGTGCACTCAGCCCAGGGGTTGACTCAGCCCTCATTTCATAATTAAAATGAGTGTGCAAAAATAATAGGAGCACTAGTATCGCCAGATCGTTGGGGGATGTATTATTTGTTTATTATTTATTTAATTAATTGATAATTTAATATTTTAATTTAATATTTCAATATTGAACAGTATAGTAGTTGAATAAATTTCCTGTGTAGGGCGTAAGGGCCCCATTTAACAGGTTTGGGCCCGCCTGGTAAATGTTTACAACTTACATGGGAAATTATAAAAATAAAATAAATAAATAATAATTATTTGGGGTTGAATATTTGTACGAAAATATAGATGATCTTGAAACATTGTAAAGCAATGAAATTATTTTATTTGGACAGTAAATTAGTTAATAATTTTTTGAAAAAATTAAGATTAATTGGCAAATTAAATTAATGATTTGGAAATATAAATTATTTTGATAGTAAATTAGTTGGTAAATTTTTTGTGAAATAAATGCAAGTTATGGTTAGTTCACAAATTAAATTAATATATTTTAAAAAAAAATCAAATTAAATAAACAGTAATTTAGTTGATAAATTTTTTGAAAAATAAAGTCTATTTATGATTTGTTTACAAATTTAAATATTTTGAAAATATATACATAATTATTTTGATATAAATTGAAAAATAAATTCAAGTTATGGTTAGTTGACAGATTTAATTAAAATATTTTCAAAAAATAAAATAATTTTGACAGTAAATTATTTTAAAAATAAATTCAAATTATAATTAGTTGGCAAATTAATTTAAAATATTTTCAAAAAAACGAAATTATTTTGAAAGTAAATTAATTAATTAATTAATTGGTAATTTTTTTGAAAAACAAATTAAAGTTAAATTTTTTCGTAATAGAAAATTAATTAGACAGTAAATTAGTTGGTAAATTTTTTGAAAAATAAATTTAAGTTTTGATTAGTTGACAAATTAAATTAAAATATTTTCAAAAAATAAAATAATTTTTATAGTAAATTAGATGGTAAATATTTCGAAAAATATATTCAAGCTATGATTATTTGATAAATTAATTTTACTTATTTTGTAAAATTAATAATTTGTAAAACACGATATTTAAAAGGAATCATATATAAAAGAACAATATTTGTGAATATTTTGAGTTGGAATATTTGAAATCATCTCCCTTATTATTATAAGAACTTATTATTGTATTGATTTGTATTCTGTATCATATTTTGTACAAATTATTGTTTATGTAAAAAATAAAACTGTGTTTGTTGGTGTGGATAGGCACTAAATAAAGATCGTAGAAAAAAAATATTGAGAAAGAATGAATGAGGAAAAATAAGTGGATGAAATAAAGAAAAAAAAAAATCGAGTGAAAATAAGTGGAATTGAGTTGAATGTGGAGAAGAATGGTTGGAAGTGACTGGAAAATGAAAGACTTTGATGAACGTGGATAGGAATGAATGGAAGAATATTGTTTATTTTCCCATGAATTCTTATCCAAATCTGAGATTGATTGTGGAATGGGAAACTGTGATGAACGTGGAAAGATATGTATGGAAGAATATAATCTTCCCATGCATTCCTATTTAAATCTGAGAATGATTGTAGAATGAGTAACTGCGGTGAATGTGGATAGAAATGCATGAAGAATATTATTTATTTTCCCATGCATTCCTACCCGAACCAGAATAATTGTTTTACGAGAGACTGCGTTGAATGTGGAAAGAAATACATGGAAAAATATTCTTATTTTCCCATGCATTCCTACCCGAACCAGAATAATTGTTTTACGAGAGACTGCGTTGAATGTGGAAAGAAATACATGGAAGAATATTCTTATTTTCCCATGCATTCCAACCCGAACCAGAATAATTGTGGAACGAGAGACTGCGTTGAATGTGGAAAGAAATGCATGGAAGAATAATATTTATTTTCCCATGCATTCCTACCCAAGTCAGAATAATTGTGAAACGAGCGACCGTTGAATGTGGAACGAAATGCATGGAAGAATATTATTTTCCCATGCATTTCTATCCGAATCAGAATAATTGTGAGACTGCGCTGAATGCGGAAAGAAATGCATGGATGATAGAATGACCTTGAAATGAAAGACTGAACCCTTATTTCTTTGTTAACAACCTCTGTATTTACATTATTTTTAATAAATAAATATAAAATAAACAGCATTATTATTTCGATAAATACCCACCTAATAAATCCTCTCTGGGGTTGGTTTTTATCTTTCAGATGACGAGAAAGTAAAGAGTAAGTATTAATGTATATATTTAGTTGAGCAAAGGGAGTAGCCCTTGAGGTGGTGAATATGTATATTATATAGATAGACTACGCGAGATGAAAGACTGAACCCTTATTTCTTTGTTAATAATCTCTGTATTTGCATCATTTTTAATAAATATAAATAAAATAAACCGCATTATTATTTCAATAATTACCCACCTAATAAATCCTTTCTGGGGTACCTATTTCAAGGTATAGGGTATCTACTACTGCAATGGGTGCTCTACAACCCCTATAGGTTCTGAGATATTAATAAAATAAAATTCACTATGTCTCAAAACACCCTGAATTTTACGCCCTTAAACCGTCGATTAACAATTTTTATTTATCTTAAAAAAAATTCAGGGGGTTGAAATTAAGGGATGAAACTAAGGGATGGCATTGATGATGTGCTCTAGTGGCCCTATATGCCATTGCACTATCCCCATGTATCGGGGAACGTTTCAAGTCTAAAAAACACGTTTTCACGTAAAACTAAGAAACACGGTTTCACGTAAAAAAAAACGAATCATAAATGTGAGTGGGGGGGGGCTTAAACACCGCAAAATATGTGGAGTCTTGGATTTGAGCAGGGTTGTAGAAAGGGGGGTAAAAAACACGTTAAAAACCCCAAATTCTGAACCCCTGAGGCGCTACAGGGCATTTTTTATTTCTTTTCAACCCTTAAGAGTCGGTTTCGGATACATAGGCACAGAAGGGTATAAGTACTCTACATCCACTATGGGAACCCTGTAACCCTTCTAGTTTTCGAAATATTAAATAAATAAAATTCACTATTCCCCAAAACAACCCTTATTCACTGGCCATATACCGTCGATGGACAAAAATTTGTTATCAGTAAATAAATTTTAAGGGTTGAAATTAGGGGATGAAACTTATAAGAGTATGTTTTATATGTTCTACTACCCCCTGATGCACCAATATCAACCACCTATTTTATCGCAAATTTTTGTCCGTGAAAAAACACTATTTTCACACATTTCAAAGTATCCGGCGATTTGGTATCAGGAGACTAGAAATGCAAAGAGGTAGCTAACAGTTTTTTGGGATTTTCTCGGGAACTGTAAGGGCTAGGGTCTCCAGATTAGGTACGTTTCTTCACAGGGTCCCTTAGTATATTCTATTAAAATTTCAACCCTCTATCTCTTAAGGGTGTAATGTTATTAAGTGTTTTTTATATCTCGCAACCCTTACAAGTTAGAGGGTTGGTTTTCAGTATGCAGGTACTTCATGGCCTTCAGATCCTGCAACCAGCAAGGGTGCCCTACAAACCTTGTAGTTTTTGAGATATTAAATTAATAAAGTACAGTGACGTCACATATTAAAGCAAAAAAAAATATTTTATTTTATTAATATCTCGAAAACCAGAAGGGTTGTAGGGTTCCTATTGTGGCTGTAGGGTCCTAAGGTCTTATAGTAAGTACCTACTAAAATCCAACCCCCTAACAGGTAAGGGTTGCGAGATATAAAAAACACTTAATAACTTACCTCCCTTAAGAGATAGGGGGTTGGAATTTTAATAGAATATACTAAGGGCCTCTGTGAAGAGACGTACCTAATCTGGACACCCTAGCCCTTACAGTTCCCGAGAAAATCCCAAAAAACTGTTAGCTACCTCTTTGCATTCATAGTCTCCTGATACCAAATCGCCGGATACTTTGAAATGTGTGAAAACAGTGTTTTTTCATGTACAAATTATTCCCGATAAAATAGGTGGTTGATATTGGTGTATCAGGGGGTAGTAGAACATAGAAAACATACCCTAATAAGTTTCATCCCCTAATTTCAACCCTTAAAATTTATTTGCCGATAGAGAAATTTTGTTCATCGACGGTATATGGCCACAGAATAGGGGTTGTTTTGGGGAATAGTGAATTTTATTTATTTAATATCTCGAAAACTAGAAGGGTTACAGGGTTCCCATAGTGGATGTAGAGTACTTATACCCTTCTGTGCCTATGTATCCGAAACCAACTCTTAAGGGTTGAAAAAAATAAAAAATGCCCTGTAGCGCCTCAGGGGTTCAGAATTTGGGGTTTTTAACGTGTTTTTTACCCCCCTTTCTATAATCCTGCTCAAATCCAAGACTCCACATATTTTGCGGTGTTTAACCCCCCCCCCCCTCCCACATTTATGATTCGTTTTTTTTTACGTGAAACCGTGTTTCTTAGTTTTACGTGAAAACGTGTTTTTTAGACTTGAAACGTTCCCCGATACATGGGGATAGTGCAATGGCATATAGGGCCACTAGAGCACATCATCAATGCCATCCCTTAGTTTCATCCCTTAATTTCAACCCCCTAAATTTTGTTTAAGATAAATAAAAATTGTTAATCGACGGTTAAAGGGCGTAAAATTCAGGGTGTTTTGAGACATAGTGAATTTTATTTTATTAATATCTCAGAACCTATAGGGGTTGTAGAGCACCCATTGCAGTAGTAGATACCCTATACCTTGAAATAGGTACCCCAGAAAGGATTTATTAGGTGGGTAATTATTGAAATAATAATGCGGTTTATTTTATTTATATTTATTAAAAATGATGCAAATACAGAGATTATTAACAAAGAAATAAGGGTTCAGTCTTTCATCTCGCGTAGTCTATCTATATAATATACATATTCACCACCTCAAGGGCTACTCCCTTTGCTCAACTAAATATATACATTAATACTTACTCTTTACTTTCTCGTCATCTGAAAGATAAAAACCAACCCCAGAGAGGATTTATTAGGTGGGTATTTATCGAAATAATAATGCTGTTTATTTTATATTTATTTATTAAAAATAATGTAAATACAGAGGTTGTTAACAAAGAAATAAGGGTTCAGTCTTTCATTTCAAGGTCATTCTATCATCCATGCATTTCTTTCCGCATTCAGCGCAGTCTCACAATTATTCTGATTCGCATAGAAATGCATGGGAAAATAATATTCTTCCATGCATTTCGTTCCACATTCAACGCAGTCTCTCGTTCCACAATTATTCTGGTTCGGGTAGGAATGCATGGGAAAATAAGAATATTTTTCCATGTATTTCTTTCCACATTCAACGCAGTCTCTCGTACAACAATTATTCTGGTTCGGGTAGGAATGCATGGGAAAATAAATAATATTCTTCATGCATTTCTATCCACATTCAAAGCAGTTACTCATTCTACAATCATTTTCAGGTTTGAATAGGAATGCATGGGAAGATTATATTCTTCCATACATATCTTTCCACGTTCATCACAGTTTCCCATTCCACAATCAATCTCAAAATTGGATAAGAATTCATGGGAAAATAAACAATATTCTTCCATACATTCCTATCCACGTTCATCAAAATCTTTCATTCTCCAGTCACTTCCAACCATTTTTCTCCACATTCAACTGATTCCATTTATTTTCACTTGATTTTTTTTTTTTTTTTTCTTTATTCCATCAATTTATTTTTCCACATTCATTCTTTCTCAATATATTTTTTTCAATCTTTATTTAGTGCCTATCCACACCAACAAACACAGTTTTATTTTTTACATAAACAATAATTTGTACAAAATATGATACAGAATACAAATCAATACAATAATAAGTTCTTATAATAATAAGGGAGATGATTTCAAATATTCCAACTCAAAATATTCACAAATATTGTTCTTTTATATATGATTCCTTTTAAATATCGTGTTTTACAAATTATTAATTTTACAAAATAAGTAAAATTAATTTATCAAATAATCATAGCTTGAATATATTTTTCGAAATATTTACCATCTAATTTACTATAAAAATTATTTTATTTTTTGAAAATATTTTAATTTAATTTGTCAACTAATCAAAACTTAAATTTATTTTTCAAAAAATTTACCAACTAATTTACTGTCTAATTAATTTTCTATTACGAAAAAATTTAACTTTAATTTGTTTTTCAAAAAAATTACCAATTAATTTACTTTCAAAATAATTTCGTTTTTTTGAAAATATTTTAAATTAATTTGCCAACTAATCATAATTTGAATTTATTTTTAAAATAATTTACTGTCAAAATTATTTTATTTTTTGAAAATATTTTAATTAAATCTGTCAACTAACCATAACTTGAATTTATTTTTCAATTTATATCAAAATAATTATGTATATATTTTCAAAATATTTAAATTTGTAAACAAATCATAAATAGACTTTATTTTTCAAAAAATTTATCAACTAAATTACTGTTTATTTAATTTGATTTTTTTTTAAAATATATTAATTTAATTTGTGAACTAACCATAACTTGCATTTATTTCACAAAAAATTTACCAACTAATTTACTATCAAAATAATTTATATTTCCAAATCATTAATTTAATTTGCCAATTAATCTTAATTTTTTCAAAAAATTATTAACTAATTTACTGTCCAAATAAAATAATTTCATTGCTTTACAATGTTTCAAGATCATCTATATTTTCGTACAAATATTCAACCCCAAATAATTATTATTTATTTATTTTATTTTTATAATTTCCCATGTAAGTTGTAAACATTTACCAGGCGGGCCCAAACCTGTTAAATGGGGCCCTTACGCCCTACACAGGAAATTTATTCAACTACTATACTGTTCAATATTGAAATATTAAATTAAAATATTAAATTATCAATTAATTAAATAAATAATAAACAAATAATACATCCCCCAACGATCTGGCGATACTAGTGCTCCTATTATTTTTGCACACTCATTTTAATTATGAAATGAGGGCTGAGTCAACCCCTGGGCTGAGTGCACAGGGGTGTGGAATGTTAGTTCCGCAGTGGTGTCCGGGAACTGAATCCCAGTCTAAGTCTTACGGAGCCACTGTACCTCGAGTTAATTAAATAAAATTTACAAAATCAATCAAAAATGAAACATTGCAAGCCGTGAAATAATTTAAATTTAGTCAGTGCATTAGTAGGTATATTGTCCATTTATGTTTAAAAAAATGGACATCGTAGATCAGTTTCTAGACAAATCGGACACAACCGAACAGTTTAGAAGTTATCGATTGGTTTTCAAAATAATTTAAAATTTAAAAAAATTTATTGGCTATCAATGATTAGTTTCCAAATTACCTTTTCATAAAAAAAAAAATACTGATTAGTTTACAAATATAAAATTATTAAAAAAATTAATGTTGATTAGTTTACCAATTTATTTTAAATTTGTAAAAAAGCGCAAATAACTGTTTTTGCTGAGCACTAAAAATTGTATCTAACTAAATTTCTAAAAAATTTAATATTTTTAATTTGTTTCTAAATTGGTATTTATTTTTTTCCAAACTATTCTTTAATTTAAAAAAAAAATGGTTGTTGCTCACTTTTTGGACCAATATTAAATGTCATTAAAACAGATTGGACTTTATCGAATGGTCTCGGAACAAATTCAAAATAATTAGACAGTAATGATTACTTTCCGATTAAATCAAAAATATCCATGTTTGATAAATCTTATTTAAAAACAAACTGAAAATATTTTGAGTTAAAATTTGAAATAATGTCCCTAAAATATTATATTTCATTACTTTAAATACCTGTATGTACCCCAGAATAAAAGTGTATTAACTACAATTTTTCATAAAATTATATATTTTTTTAAAGGCATATGGTATCATCTTTCAAATGCAATTTTTTATTTCTATTTTTCTTGGTATTAGAAATATTGCATTAATATTATTAAATCCATGTATGGTACTAAAGATACGATGTTCAATTTGCTCTTTTGTAAATTTGTTACGAGTTAATACACTTTTATTCTGGTGTACATATACAGAATTCTTATCCAGCATCATCACGTATGGAAATTTTGGCTGAATTCTTTTCTGTGAACTCCATCAATCCGGATATCTGCTTCTGTCTGTATTGGAATACTTTCCTCCTGTTGTCATAGAGACTGCGGAAACAATCTTTGTGGTGTGCATTCAAATCCTACCGAGAGTGAATTATTACTAATTCTTGTCACGTTTAAGGTTGCTTAGCCTCTAAACGAGGAGTTTGTGGTCACGGTACAAGAGGTGAGGTGAGGGACCTGTGGTATCGCAGAACCCAGAACAGTCCGGAACCCAGAGAACCAGGCCGGACAAGCTTTCCAGGTCACCCGCACAGGTAGTGTGAAGAACAGGGGAAAACTGCAACAAATGAATGCTTCCGGCCCAACTGGAAGGGCTGATAGGTAGGTTATGAGGACGACCGTTTCCTCTGGTCATATAAAGAGGCTGGTGACTATGTTTCCAATCCTCCCCCCCGCCCAACGAGGGAGTTCCGCACATGGTTGAGGAATGGTTCAAGCACTTCCGGCGCCAGACAGAAATAAAGCTTTCCACTGGCGGCGATAATGCCGGTTATTCGGGTTAATCCCTTAAAAGGGCGCTCCTCCGAAGGGTTGATGGATAGCCAGAACCCAGGTACGTTAGTGAACCAGCTCTGAATGTAGGAAAGTACGATCTGACACAGGGCATGCGAGTCACCGGTCTCCAGGTCTCCAAGCCCAGAGGCCCCAGGTCGCGACCCCAACCTGTCCCTCTACCGCACGAACTCCATCCGCGACCCAAAACTCCACGAGAGAAAAAGCATCCCCATGACAAGAATATTTTTAATTTATCACCGAATGCCACCATGGAGATGGTTTCCGCAGTTTCCACTTGGGGACAGCAAAAGCCTCCTTACTGGGCGCTGAAATTTGCGCCCAATTACTCCTGAAACAAATACTTTACATTAAAAAAAAAAAATAATATATTTTACAAGGCGGTACTGGATATCGAAACGTGGAGTTGTTCTTAAATCAAATTAAATTAAAATGTACCTTGTAGCCATGAATAATATTAGTTCACATAACCGAGCTCCTACTGTAATTGAATGAATAACAATACTGAATTGAAAAATATTAAAACTTACCGAAAATTATCCTTCCTTTTGAAAACTGCATTGTAAGTTGGATCCGAGCGTCCGATATGTTGGCGGAAACCGGCCGGACCCTTGCCGATATTGTACAATCTCCGGTAAAATCACTTCCAGAAAATGAGACTGGAAATAAATTATAAATTAAAAAACACATATATTATATACACGGTTTTACTAAATAAAAACAAAAATATATAAAATTTGTTGCAATAATTTTGTCCAATACATTATTTATCTTTAAAATTTCCAAGTTAAAATTATTAAATAAACACCTGCATTTATTGAGCTGAATATTACGTTAACTTTATTATGTTAACTTCACTAATGACCGGTGTGCCTTATCTCTATAATCCTACAAGAATGTGCCAATTAATGACCTCGATTTATGCGACGTAAAAAATTAATAAAATATAACAAAGAAATATTATAAAAAATAGCCAAAAATGCTATAAAAAATCTAAATTTTCAATATTAAGGCCGTAATATTTTAAAATAAATAAACACTCACCTATTTTTCTTTATTTCCGAAGCCAAGCAACAAGTAGACGCTCAAGGACTCCAACATTTTCCTCGAATTTCTCAATAATATAATTTAAATATTTATTTCAGTGCCCTTTTACATTATTTATTTATCATCTTCAGTTCAAAATTCACTATTTTCCAATTACTTTTTGGAAAAATATTCACCGCAAAAAAATGCGTGCTCCTCCGTTGGGAGCCATAACACAATGACGCCGTGACTTAACAAAATATTGCCGATGTGCGCAAGAATATACGAACAATGATTGGAATTTTTGAAATATCCAGGCCCAGCTATATCTTATACACTTAATTTAAAAGAAAATTGATAAAAAAAATTAACATAATTAACAAAGACAATTTTTATTGCAGAATTTTGGCAAAAATCGCCTCAAAATAATTTATTTTGCAAACATAAAATTTTGATCGTTAATCTACGTATTAAGGGCTTTCATTTGATACCCTAGTCAGAATTTAAAAAAAAAAAAAAAAAATTCGGGAACACATATTTGTTTATATTTTTAAGGAGACATGTTTTTTAGATGTTTTGGCATTTTTCCTATGTGCGGGTCAACGAGTTGTATAAGCATGCCAAATTTCACGTCTCTAGGTTTAGCCGTTTAGCTACAATTTTTACCGAACAGACAGACAGACGACAAAATGACGGTATAAGGGTTTTTTGGTCATACCTACAAAACCCTAAAAATGAACTTTCCCTGTTAGTTACATATTACAAAATGAGACAGATAATACCTACAATAAACACTTTTAGGTAAAGGTTAATATCAATATAAAATGTCATTTTCATTATATTTTAATTTCTTGAGTCATTTTTAACACAAATGTTTAATTTCTTAAATTCTTAAATTTTCCAAAAATTTATAAATATTTTATAATTATTTTATTTTTCTAATAAATGTCACTAAATAATAAATGTCAACATGAAAAATTACCGTGCTCTGTTTTCATGACAACTTAAAAATACGAAACTCCCATTTAGTTCCACTTAAACCAAAGAAATGACTTAGAACTTAAGTCAGAAATAAGTGAAATTGTATTTTGCTGGAAGTTATTCTACAATTACATTTATTAGACAGAAAAAACAATTGATATTAACAATAAAAATTTATTACCACAAGTACTTTAAAAAACAATTTACACTGTGAAACTGCCTGAAATATATAATACATAACAAAAAATCTTAAGAAATAAAATAACAATATGTTACATATTTTTAATGTTTTCTATTTAGAGACTAGAAAAATTATTATATACAATTATATACATTGTTTTTTTAATATTTTCGTTTAAAAATAAAACACACCCATAAAAATCTTATCATACAATAAAACTATGTACCGTTACAGAGTCAACAATAGCTATTATAGCTAAAAATTAGAGCTAAAAATCTAATGGCTATCCTGTAGGATATCTTGAGGTATCTTCCATATTTTTAATAAGTGATCCTTTTTTGTTCCAGCAATAATCTGTGAACAAAATTACATAAATTAATAATATAGTCGGATTGCTGATAGGTGACTGTTCGTTGCTACAAGTATCGATATACAATACTATATGCTTTCTCTGTTTATATCATTATAATTATTTACATACCCATAGTAACGTATAGTGACGCAAGTTGACAACTAACCTTTCAAAGTATTTTAATAAAAAACAAAGCATTAGAAAGAAACGGCATGATTCGTAGATATCTTTACTAATTAGAGCGCGAAAATAAATTCACAGCAGTACTCAAACAAACAAAATTATTAATTTTAAGGTAATAATTATAAATAAGGAAAAACTTATACTCATACGTAAATTTTGGATTATAATTTGTTGTTTAATTAAATTAAATTTTTATGTTTCCCCTAAGTACAAAGTAATAAAATATTAAATAAAAATATATTTATTCATATAATATATTGCTACAAGTTGTATTTAAATGATTATTTTTATTTTAAAAAAATTAGTCACTGTAATGCATGATATCGTCGTCATCTGAACTATCGCTGCCATTTCTTGTATTTATTATTATTGGATTAATATCATCAACAATCCTTTCCCACCATTCATTTATTAAATTTTCGATTTTTTTAACAGATTTTGCCCAAGTTTCACAACTAATTTGATCACAGGCTACTTGCCACATTTTCAAAACTTCGTTATCACTATATCCGTTTTGACCAATATGTCTATCATAATAATTTTTTGTTACACCCCAAATTAGTTCAATGGGGTTAAACTGGAAGTAATAAGGAGGTAATCTTATTACTTCATGACCATACGTTTGTGCCAATGTATCAATAAAAAAAAACTGGTTCAGATTTTAATTTCCTTCGTTTTCTCGTGATTTTGTTAGTGAGAAGTTCAAATTTATTACATTTTATAATTCTACAATTTGATGGACACAAGATAGAGAAATAAGTGGCCCATTGTTCTCTTTTTCGGAATTAAAATATTCCAGCAGATTTAAAATTAAAGTATGTGAATTTAATAATTGGCCGCAAGCTCTATTAATTAATATTATTAACTTTTTTAAAATCGCTGAAAAATGGTAACTAGATTATTATATTAATGCACTACTTGATACATACATTTAACAGTCACCTATCAGCAATCCGACTATAAGTCATATTTAAGACTAAACGACTAAACAGCAGTAGAAATGGGCCTCTAGTTCAGGGGTTCTTAAACTTATGTAGTCCGAGGAACCCCTCCTGAACAAAATTTTTTTGCGAACCCTATCCCTACCCTAGGCATTTTATGTCGCTCTTGAGACTTAATTTCTGGCTTAGTAATCTCATAGGCACTACGTTATAATAAATATTGGTAAAAATGTATCGCTGGTTATTTTAATAAATGGTCTTGCGCATTTATAGAGATGAACATTTTTATTAGTATTACGAATAAAAAACATAAAATGAATAAAAATAGTAGTAAAAAGAATTAGAAAAGTTACAAATTATAACACGTTAAGCTCATACAAACATTTCTTGGTCAAATATTGGTCAAAATAGATCTTATTATAATATGTTTTCTGTAAATAATTTGCAGTTGAATAAATATAATTAAATTTTTCCTAATTATTGTTTAGTTATGTCAATAACTAGTTAGGTAACAACAAATACAAAAAGTCTTGACCATGTAGGATTTTTATTAAATGAGTTATTCGAATAAAAGCGAAAAGTTGGGGGATGTAAAGTTAATGTCAAAATTGTTTCGCGGACCCCCAGAAATTCTGCAAACCAATTGTAAACAGTCTTTTCTGATGGTGCTTCATTACCAAAAGTTGAACGAAGCGAATCTATACATTGTTGTCGAGTTAGGCATTTACTAAAATCATAAAGTCATCCAACGAAAACCTTCATGAATAATATACTGTCAACAAACTACTCAGTCAATTAATAAGCTGCCACTAATTTCATAATAACAAATGTCAAATTTTACGAACATAGTAACGACACAATTCAATATTGCCATCTAGTGGTCGTTTGTAAAAACATAAAAGGTAACCCTTGTATTGTTGAAATCAGAATAGAATAGTCTATCGAAAAAGTAAAATGTGTGTTCCTATTTAAAATAAGAAAGTTGCACAACGTGCTTTGAGAACCACTGGTCGAAATAATTAATTGCTTCACTCATTGATATTTTCGTGTAAAATAGTATTTGTTGTCTAATTTAACCAACCTCGTAGCTCTTATAGTTCCCGAGATAACAATGGTGAGCTATTTAAAATGAACATCCTGTATATATATTTTTGTCATTTAATTTCGCTTTTCAGATTTTTTTATATTATAAATTATATTTTGCATATAAGATTATTCTGTTTGCAAAAATTTGTTATTGTTAGCCGAAGACAGAAAAGTTTGGAGAATAAATGGGAGGTTTATGATCAGTTGTGATCAATTTCAGTAGACGATAATGAATAGAACCGATCAAAACCTCGACCGTTCGGCTTTGATGCGCTGGAGACCAAAAAAAAATTCTATGTCCTACACTACGTTGGGAATTAATTATTATTATTAATATAAGAACACTTACATAATCATTAACAATGGCAAGTGACAATAACATCCCCTCTCCTGGTCCTTTGATAGTTTTAATATGTTCAAAATTCTGCGTATTGTAAATATAGATCATCCCATCGTAACAACCAGCGAAAAGCAGCGATCGATAAACAGACATGCATACGACACCTTTCCCAGCATTGTAAACTCTGAGTTGATCCCCACTCTGAAACAAACTCCTAAATTACCAAACAAAATTTATGTTAACTATTAAAATAACTTACATTAAAATCGAGTACAAGTATTCCTTTATCACTTGTTCCGCAGTAGACATAACTTCTGTCTAATAATAGAGAGTAGATTGTTGGTTTTTGTTCTTCGCACATTGTACGTAAAAGTAGACCGGTAAAAGCATCCCGTACCATGATTTCTCGTTTACGGGAAGCTAATATAAGCACCTGTCTACAACCTTCCGTAGTTGCCTTGAGCATTAAAACAGTCGCTGATGCAACCGTCAAACTCGTGTCTTGCAAAAGATTTTTCTGTAAAAACAAAAATATATAAGTTACATTTTTTCTTTAACCCTTAACAACTATATATTTTTCTTAGGTATCTGTATCTAGATATATTTTTAAATGTATCTATTACAACATTGCCCACTGCAATTTTTGCCCACATCATTCTATAATTTACTTTAAATTTTTAGCATACGCTGATAATGTGAATATTATTGCACGGTCAAAGAAAACAAATTGATTTTACTAACCTTTATATCGTAAATAAATAAAAGTCCATCATAAGTTCCCAAGAATATATATCCCCATGCGCTATCCATACATTGAATTGCCTGTTCGACAGCAACTGAATTGGTTTGTTCGTAAGTATCAAGTCGGAAACACTTTAAATAACAATCAAGAGAACCACTGAAGAAGATTGGATTTCCAGTTGTATCCTTAGGGATATACAGACAAGTTACAGCCATAATGTGTCCGGAATACATCCCATTAAGTTGTCCAGTTGTTAGGCTATATCGGTAGATACAACCATCTTCTGAAGCAGCAAGAAATTCATTACCGAACACCTGAAAGCAAAACGAAATCAATAACATGTTGATGATATTCCGGTGTCTGTACATATATCACTGCCTGATTTACATGCACATAAATAAAAATATGAACTTTCTCTGTTAGTTAAGTATTACAAAATGAGACAGATAATACCAGATATTCGGTTAATTATTAATCCACCATATTTTATAATATTTTGCCAGAAAATATTAAGTGCTTGCCTCTCGGCTCTTGCCGAAATACTCTAAAATCGTTTTTCAAGGAAAATCCATTGTATTTGTTTGAAGAATTCCTGGACAACGATTTTAATAACTTATGTTAATTATATGTACAGTCTGTTCCAAACGGTTAAGCGGAACTAGATTTTGCAATCTAGTTACTTTCATCGTTTAAATCGTGCCTTTCGGCCGTTTTGTTTAAGCTTTGTAAATCATACTTACAATAAACATTTTTTGGTTAAGGTTAATATCATTTTAAAATGTCATTTTCTTTATATTTTGATTTTTTGTGTCATTCTTAATACAAATTTCCCATTTATTTATTTTTTTGTCATTAAAATATCTAAAAATAAATATTTAATTTTGACATATGTCATTCGTTTCCATGGTTTCATTGTTGGAATTTTAAATTTTGACATCCCAACGTGAAAAATGAAATAACCCAAGCAAGGTCCCTTCTCGTGACAACCTAAAAGAACTAAATTCCCATTTAGTTCCGCTTAACCGTTTGGAACAGACTGTACACATATATTTTTATTTAAATTATAATATAATATTTTTTCAATTGTACTGATGTTGACGAGTGTAAAAATTTAAATTTCTAACACAAATAAATATTATTATTATATGTATTTTGGTTACTTTTATAGTGTATTACTGACTTAAAATGTCATTTATATCCTTGCGTTGTAAATCAGGCTTCAGATTTGTTGGCTATGAACATTATAAATAAGATACAGGCTATTCCAAACGATTAGGCGGAACTAACTGGAATTTTCATTTTTCTAAGTTATCATTAGCTATTTTTTAAATATTGAATTTGGCTTTTCTTGAACAAAATTATCAAAAGCTTCAATCAATCTGTAAAAATTACTAGCTTTGAAAATCTAGTTCCGCCAAATCGTTTGGAATAGACTCATTTTTTATTATAGACCGGGAGCTCATGACATTTTTGGTCTCCGATTTCATACAGCATGCCTTTTGGAGGAGAGAATATTTACCCCGTGACAACAAAAAAAGGGATGGTACTGAACCCCTGCACGCTTTCCGGTCATAGGGAAAATTGCATTTCCACTTGCACAAAATTTTTGTGTTTTTCTCTGATTTAATATTGCTTGCCCTTTTGTCAAAAGAAAGTTATAACAAATTTAAAGTCTTGTAATTATAGGCATGCTGTATGAAAACGCGGAAAATCATATTTTTTTATTACAAGATCACATGACCGTTTGAGCCCTTTGGGACCCTCCGAATCGCATGCATATATTTAAAAGACTTTAAATTTGTTATAACTTTCTTTTGACAATAGGGCAAGCAATATTAAATCAGAGAAAAGCACAAAAATTTTGTGTTTAAGTGTAAATGCAATTTTCCCTATGACCGGAAAGCGTGCAGGGGTTTAGTACCATCCCTTTTTTGTTGTCACAGGGTAAATATTCTCTCCTCCAAAAGGCATGCTGTATGAAATCGGAGACCAAAAACTGTCATGAGCTCCCGGTCTATTATGACTTATGTCAAATTGACATTTTTTAAACCATTTTTTAATACCAACATGACATACAATTGCGAACTATTGAAATCAAAATTTCCTCTTAGTTTGTTTTTACAAAAGTGAACAGCATATACAGGTAACACGATTTTTTTGCAAAAAGAGGTAACACGATTTTTCTCGAAAACACGACGTGTGAACAAGATGGGAAAAAATTTAATGACTAAAGATTACCCACAGAATCGATAGTAGCAATAAAATTTTCCGGAACAAACCGGAAGTACAGGACATGAAGGACAACTTTGATTTTTTATATGGGAACGTATGTAGTGTTTCTGATTTCTCGAGAAAAATTAGACTTATTTTCTCGAGAAATTTCAAGAAAAATAATTATTATAATATATATCTTTTATATGTTGAAAATATTGTAGAGGATAAAAACATGTTAAAATTATAGCCAACTTTAAAGTATTCATTTAAATAACATTAGAACAAATGGATAACGGGGCTTTAAAAATGATTACGAAAACGGCACGTAATTGCATATTAATTGAAAATACATATGTATAGAGAAATTTAAAAAAAATTATGATATTAATAAAATTAGTAATAATTATTTTATTTAACTTGTAGGTAATCTTTTACATGTAATCTTTGAACAAAAAATGTAATGTAATTGATTATAATAAATAATACACTAAATTAAAATAAAATATTGTAACAAACCGTAAATATATGTTAACTAGCTAAATATTATAAATCGCTTCTTATCTGCCATAGTTGCGTTGCGGGAGACAGAAGACAAATTTTATCAAAATTAAATTATAATCAGTGACTCACTAAACATTATATTTTTTTAAAAGCACAATGCGTTTTACATTGCGTCGAGACAAATTTACATTTTTCGGGAATTTTTTTTACATTTCTTGAGAAACTTTTTTTCGATAAAGAATTATCGAGAAGAAACACTAAACGTATGTCGTGTTGGGTATCTTTGAAAAGAAACAACTTTTACTTAAACATTTTTTAAATATTTTATTCGTTTTACAAAAAATTTTAATCTCTATAACGACTTGAAAGTAAAGTATTTTTATTTAGAAGTGTTCAAAGTGCCTTGATTTTTGATTTAAACCCTTACGCATCCTTACTTATGAACTATCTATAGCTTGGAGCACAATAAAAATAAAAATATTACACTTTCAATTCGTCTCTACATGAAAGTATTTGAAAGTGACATTTTTATTTTTATATAAAATATTCAATCCTTTTTTAAAAGTTATTGAACACAACCTAACTTTTTTGACATTTGTAAACAAATAACTGGCAACACAGCAAATTTATCAACTACGTCATTTCATAGTTATCGTGAAAATACTATTTTTAATAGGTTATATCAGTGATTCCGAAACTGTGATCCACGGACCTCTGGAGGACTGTAAATTAATTTCTAGCAGTTCGCAATAAAAATATGAAAATTAGGATTAAACTCATAATAAGATTTCAAATGGAATCATACGTAATACAGTGTATGTATATCAGTCTTAACACCATAAATACAGGGTACAGTATTCTTATTTCTTTTTTAATGGGTCTACAGATCAAAAGAAGGTAAAAACCTTAAAACAGCTTAGAAAAAGTTTTATAATAAAAGAGATATTAATTTTTTAACTTATAGGTGTCCAATAAAATATTTCCCTTAAAAAAAGGATCCTACGGTTTGCAGTTTCGGAATCACTAGTTAAATTTATTAAAATTTTACCTGAATGTAGAGAATAGATTTGTTGTGCGAGCTGCAAAATATTCCTTCATTCTGTGCAACTTCGGAAACTTCAGTGTTAATTTCAACAGTTGCATCCGAAGTACTTGTAACTTCAACGCAATCATCATCAATTTTTGAAGTACTAACAACGTTATCTGAAATGGATGGTAATATTTCATCGTTTACCAAAGGTAATTCATTTAAAGATACTTTTTCGATCTTACTCAACGATTCAATATGATCATTTGATAATCGTTCCAAACTTACATAACAATGTTTCATTTCAAAGTTCAAAATGTCATCCTCTAAATTACTTTTACCTGTGTCTGTGTCTGTATCATCATTTAAATGTTTTCTTTTCGCCTTTTTACGTTTTTCTTGATCCGATTTTTCGTCTAAAAAAGAAACCTCAGAAGCAGATCGTGAATTTGATGTTTCATCTTTAAGTTGATTTCCTCTTGTACGTAATTTTCTTTTTGTAAATTCATTATCACTTTCTGAATGCTCTGTTATTTCTGTTCTAGTTCTTTTTCTATCCCGTTTCTTATTTTTCTTTTCATCAGGTTGAATTAAATCAATTATTTTTATTGGAGGAACCGTTTTTTCACTATCAGATTCTTTGGGACTCTCCTCAGCTTTTGGATCATCATTCTTAGTTTCTTTCTTTAACTTAGAACGGGTTTTTTTCTTTTTGCTTCTCTTGCTTCTTTTTTCTGTTTCACTAATTTCTGATTCTGTATCAATTTTTTCGATTTCAATAGCAATTTCATTTTCAATGTCTGGTTTAATTTCATCATCTTCTTTTGTTTTTTTGCCTTTTTTAGATTTCTCTTTTGACACTATTTCCTCAGTTTCATTTTCCACTACCTCAGAATTGTCCTGTGCTTCAATTTCTTTTAAATCTGAAGCTAATACTTTAGAATCATCTTCATTTATATTATCTGTAGTCTTTTCTTTAGATTTCTGTCCTCTTCTAGTTTTTGTACTTTGTTCAGTTTTTATTTCTTCAATTTTGTCACTATTTTTGTGTTCAACATCTTCATCAGATTCACTAATTTGAAGAACTTTTCTAGTATTTCTTCTTGTTCTTTTATTGATTTTAAGTTTTAAATGGCTTTCATGCTTTTCAGGTGAATGTTTTTCATTTTTCTTTCCTTCCGTAGATCTTTTCTCGTTAGATCTGGATCTCTTGACTTCTAAATCTGGTGTTGAGTGTATTTTGATATCGGTTTTAGAATGATCAGGTGTTTTTGAACGACGATCTATTTTTTTAGAACGGTCTGGTGTTGAACGACGATGCGTTTTTGAGATATCGGGTGTTTTGGAACGTCGAAGCTTTTTAAGTTCACTCACTCTGTCCGGAGATTTAGAATGAGTTTTTTTAGAAGTTCTAGAGTGATCAGATGGTTTAGAATGTGTTTTAGAACTCGTTTCGGGTTTTAAATGTATTTTAGATATACTTTCAGTTAAAATAGGTGGAGTTTCATGTTTTTCTGAAGGTTCATCACATTTTTCAGGAATATCAGTTACTTTTATCAACAACGGCATTTGTAATTGTATTTCAGAACTTTCTCCAGAGCGACTGAAGTCCAGAGTTTCACTCGATTGTACAATGTCTGAATTGTCCCTCGAGTTTATAATGTCCGAATCATCCCTTGAGTTATTAATATCCAAATTTTCTCTTGAGTGACCGACCTCCGAATTTTCTCTCTGCATGTCTGACATTTGTAGCTCTTTGTAAAGATTCCATTTTTCTTGCATCAATTTTTGGATTTCCATGTCAATAACCATCATCCTATTTAAAATACTTTCACGAGTTTTTGGTATTGTAGGCGGTGGATTTGGGGACATATTGGGTGGTAATGGTAACATAGGTGTCATGGGATAATTAAATACTGGATTTTGTAAAGTGGGCATAAATTGAGTGCTTGGGGATAGTGGGAGAGTCATCGGGGATACATAACTTAAAGAAGCTGATAAAGTATTACTTTCAGCAGGGGAAAGACTTGATATAGAACCCAATCTTATTGTTTCTTTTGATTTGGATCTATCATGTCTTTTACTTCTATCGTTTCGTTCACTTTTATGTCTATGACTCCTTTCGGATTTTTGAGTTTTTTCTACTTTTGATTTTTTATGTACGATTTCTTGTTTTTTATCTGGTTTAATTTCTTTTTCACTTTCTTTAGAATGATGTCTTCGTCTTTTTTGTGATTTTGATTTATCTTTATCACTATTTTCTACTTTTTCAGTATGGTGATGTTCATGTTTTTTAGTATTATGATGTTTTCCCTCGATACAATCTTTTGCGAATCCCAACAAAGGTTCATCATCTACTTCATTATTTTGATTTTTGTTTTGTACTATATTTATTGCATTATCATTTTGATTATTTAGAATATCTTTCTCTGCATCATTTGCTTTATCATCTGCTTTTGTATGTTTATTTGTATCTATATTATGTACAGACTTACTAACTAATTTTTGATTTTCTTTAATATCTTTTTTAGTACTAGGTTTCTCTTCTCTTTTTCTATGTTTTGATTTAAGTTCCAAGTTCTTTTTTGAGGTAGTTTTATCCAATTTCTCATTCTGAGCTTCTGGATGTTTATTGGTTTCTTCAATGTTTATTTTTTCGGGATTTATCAAATCTGTTGGCTTTTCAGTATTTTTATTTTGTTCCGTAACTGATTTTGGAAGTTCTTTTTCTATTTCTGGCAAAACTTCATCATTTTCTTGAGATTTATTTACTTCTAATGGAGGGTCTATTTCAACTAAATTTTCTGAAACTTTTTCTTTGTCTACAATGTTATCATTTATATGAATTTCTTTTTCTTTGTCAGTATCTGTCACTTCTGTTTCATTTTCCTTTGTCTTTTGTTCATTTTCCTCCACTTTCTTTTCAGTAATTTCTTTAATCTCAATTGCTTCGATCTTTTCCGTATTTGATTTGTTTTGCTGTTCAGCTTCTTTTATTATTACTTGCTTAATTTCTTCTTTCTCATCCTGTTTTATATCTTCTGTTATTTTTGTTTTTACTGAATGTTCTGTTTTTTGGTCCACAGATTTTTTAACAGTTCTATGTTTATCTCTTCTTAAAGTAACTTTTTGATTTGATTTAACTTTGGGAGTTACACTTTTTACAGTACTTTGTTTGTCCTTAGTTTTTGCTTGATTGTCCAAGTGTTTATCATCTTTTATATTTTTGTTTACTTCTTCAACATTTTTGCTTTGCACAATTTCTAGCTTTTCAGGCGTTTCAACTGGATTGGGTTCAACAACAACCAATTTTTCAGGTGGATTTTTTCCTATTATCTCTGAAATCGTTGTCTTATCGGGTTCACTTTCAACCTGCTCTACAGTTGGAATTTTTTCTATTATCTCTGAAGTCCTTTTCTTTTCGGATTCACTATCAACCAGCTCTTCAGGTGGATTATTATCTATTGTCTCTAAATTATCTTTCTTCTCAACTTCTTCTTCACATTCATTTCCTTTATCCTCAACCCCATTTTCTATTTGTGTACATTCCATTTGTGATTTTTCAATATTTTGAACATTATCATTATTAGTTTCCACAATTTCTGATTCATTATCTTCATTTTTGTTGTCTTCTGTTTGTATTTTATTACTATCCGTCTGTATTTCTACTTTTAAATCTTCAGAAACCTTATAAGTTGCTTTTAAGTCAGTACACTTTAATTTTTCTACACAAATAACAAGTGTTTTATTATTTAATACATCTTGGTTTTGTTCCTCTTTGTCTTCATTCTTTGCATCTGGTTTCGGTATGTTGATTTCTTCAGGTATACTTCTAGTTCTTTTTAATTTAATCTTACGATTTAATTTTACTTTATTTTCTGTTTCTGTAAGATCTACGGGATTTGATATTTCATTGGTAAGATCTACAATTTTTTTAAGATTTTCTATATCACTAGAATTTGTTAAGTTGAGATTTAAATTATCTGTTAAAGTATCTTGTTGTGGTATAGGTTCAGAAGTTTTAACTTCAATATGTGGAGATATAATGAAGTTAAGTTTTTCTGAAATAGGTACGGTAACAATTTCAGTACAAACTGATTTGGGAGCGTCTTCTTTTGTTTTACGTTGTTGGACAGTCACTATTTCTGAACAATCTGATTTAGGAGTATCTTCTTTTGTCTTACGTTGTTTCTTTAATTCTGTCGTAGATCCTTTTTTTATTTCTATCGTAGATTCTTTTTTGATTTCTGTCGAAGATTCTTTTTTCATTTCTTTCATAGTTTCTTTTTTCATTTCTTTCATAGTTTCTTTTTTCAATTCTATCATAGGTTCTTTTTTCAATTCTATTACAGGTTCTTTTATCAATTCGGTTATAGATGCTTTCTTAATTTCTATTGTAGATTCTTTCTTTTCTTTAACAGGACTAATAATTTCATCCTTTAAAATTTTTATTTTAGGTGTTGTTTCATTATCAAAATGAAAACTATCAAACTGTTCAGGGCTTACAAAATAATCTCGAATTTTTGTTTTTGAACTTTGACCACAAGGGCTTGTGATATCTATTTCTGATTGATCTGTAACAAATATATTTTTAAATTAAGAAATAAAAAAATTAAGATATAAATAACAAGATGTGATAAAAAAATACGGTGAATGCTGCCACGGATAATTATTTATCGAAATAGAACTACTGAGAAATGACACGCTCTAATACGCTAACTGGTGTCAAATTATTGTACTAGATACAGCAGTACTGTTTGAACTTATTACGTATATTTTAGTCTTGAATTTTTGTAATAATGACTGAAGTTGTGAAAAACTATAAAAGCAGAACAAATTGTAGTGTTTTTGATAATTTAATAAAGAAGAAAGATATACATCTTAGTTTTTTTTTACATTTCCTAAGAAAAATGGAGGTAAAGTTAATATTAAGTCCAAATTTTTGCGAGATAATCTGTGGTTTTGAAAATTTGAATATATTCATTCATTTTCGAAAGACCGTATCTCAAAAACTACATGAGACATGTTAGTATTAAAGGCAACGAAGCAGCAGATGCAGCTGCAAAAGCCGTCTCCCACAGACCTATGATTGATGTGAGTTTCATTTTTCCAGGTGACACAAAGAGTCGTCCAAAACATCTGGTTTTAGCCAGGTGGCAGCATACAAGACGTTAAGTTGAGACAGATTAAGGGTGACATTAAACCATGGGGTTCTTCCTGCAGGATTAACCGCAGGCAGGAAACCGCCATCACACTCCTTCGTATAGGTCACTGTTGGTGGACCCATGGACACCTCCTTCGAGGTGAAGAGTCCCCTATCTGTGAGACGTGTAACACAGATTTGTCTGTGTTACACTTTTTAACCGAGTGTGTGCAGTTCGAGGATGTCAGGGAGAGGTTAGGACTGTGCTATGACCTGTCAGTTGCTTTAGGTGACGACAGAGTACTCATGAACAGGCTGATACTCTTCCTGAGAGAATCGAACTTACTGTTCTATTTGTGAAGTCTTGCAGCTTATTTTAATTTGTTCTATTTTATAGACTGTGATATTCGATGGTAATTGGCCCCTTTACAGCCTCTTACCATCACCCTGAGTCTGTTCAATTTTTCTAACAGACTTTGTTTTATCTTATTTATTTGTGTTTGTCGGTGCAAGGTTTTTTTTTTATTGAGTAAGCGTATTTTTAATGATTTAATTTATTTATTTATTGTTTGATTTATTGATTTTAATATGTAGTGTAGTCATTTAGATGGGCTGCGTTAGGCGCAAATAGCCTTTGTTGCTGTGCGCCAAAATTTTTAACTAACTAACTAACTCAAAAACTATGCAAGTTAGGGACCTGCGGTTGGAAGTTTTGAAATTCCGACGTCCTAAAGAGCCTCAGGACATATTATAGAACAAGAAATTGTTTGTGAAATTTTTAATTTTCTTTTCGGAAATTTAAAAAAAATATCATTTTTAGAACGCACTAGAAAAAACTGTTTTACGAAAAAAATCGCTACGGACAACAAAATTACTCTAGCGAGTTCAAACTCATACTGAAGGCGTATCACATGTTCACCTGTCGCTCCTCCAAGTCCCGCGTTCCAAATGTTGCCAGTCCGCTTACCTAATTTAGGCACCTCGTAGTTAACAATACTCAGTTTAGTTTAACTTAACTACAGTTGGAAATACTAAGCATTAATCGGTAAAAGTTACTAGAATTGAAAATCTAGTTCAGCTTAAACCAAAAAAACAGGCCATATGTAAAAATTCACCATACTTTTTGATCAGAAATTATAATTAAAAGTTTTACCTTTTTGACTGCTTGATTCAGAATTTTTACTACTTTGATTTGAATCGCAGGGAACTGCAAAAAATACATAAATATAAATAAAATTCTCATATATTTGTTGGTAAAATAAAAAATTGCAAACTTACTATTAAAATTAAGTAATTCGTTTTTAAAATATTCGTTTGTTCTCGCATAGATACTAGATTTGGATAGCGTTAGATTTTCAAGAGATGGATTTAAGGTACTCATGCTGGATTTATCTACTAGAAAGAAAAAAAGAAATTATTATGGATTATATAAGCATTTAAAATAAAGCATTAAGTTAAAAAAAAAATAACCCTTTCGCTATAGGGATTCCCAGCTAAGAAAAATTATATCTTGCGAGTTTTTATCGAACCTTTCTAGAGCAGTAGCTGTTGATATTGAGAAGTAACACTCAATATCAACGGCTGGTCAAAAATTGGTCTATATACAAAATAAAAAATAAAATAAATAAATAAAATTTGATCGAGAAAATATTGTTGAAAAAACGCTAACTGGTGACCAAATACTTGTATTTAATACTGCAGTACAGTTTGAACATGTCGACAGAAGTTGTGAAAAACTATAAACGCAGAACAAATTGTAGTTGTTTTGACCGTCATTCAAGAAAAGACAAAGATAGGCGTCTTAGTCTTTGTAACGAACCGCCAGAACTTTCACAAACACCCGTCGGGAGAATTTCTTTGAAAGGCATTTATTTGGGATTTTAAAAAGGGTATATTCTTGAGAATTGAATTAATAAAATTTTAGAAATTTTACGTTTACAGTACGTATCTGTAGAAATATATTTTTTAAATGGTTCATTGTTCAAGAAGACATTTGTTCAGAGTTATTGCTTAATAACTTTGAACACTAGCATCTTCTTGAACAAAGCTGAACCCTTTTTCCACGAAATGCCTAAAAATGACTTATAAAAAGACGTCTCTCTTTAAAACTATGTCTTTTTAAACTATGTAGTTTCTATGTAGTTAAAATAACGACAGAAAATGACTATATTTCAAAAATACATATGAGAGGGCGATTTAAATATATTTTTAAAACTCTCCACGCTAAAATTGGTAAATTAATAACGTGATCCAAAAAAAAAAGATATGTTAGAATTGGCTTCATTAATTCGCGGCCGCGTCCGAATGGTCGTTGAACCAATTAACTCGGTTGAGCTCTCATACAGGCATGTCTGGCGCAAGTGCCCCAATAGACTACTGCCATGGAGAGAAAGCCATCAATATGGGGCACGCTGAAGCTAATCAATCAACAAAAACCAAAACTGTTTATTGTCATTTTTGACAATATATTTTGTCACCTGTAAAGTGATTTTTTTTACACGTTTTCAAAATTTAAGCCTTCTTAGGGCATCAAACCCTTAACTTTTGGATATTTCAATTGGTTATTTCAATTGACACAGGACCGTATTTGTACCATAATCAACAACTTTTTACTTTTTTTCGATATTTTGTAATATTTTTTTTGTTGATTTTTATATGTGCGTTATTGCTGTTTTCACACATCGTCTCTAATTTTCAGTATCAAGATATTTTAAAATTTTAACCAAGATTTGTAAAGATTATTTCTACATTTATTTTTTTCTTGTAGTGCCTCCACAAGACGTTAGTCTTTTATGGCACTGTATTTTTATATTATTATTATTTATGTAAAATTTTTGTGAATATTTAAAGACGTATTATATTATTTTGTATATTTACTCAATTTCAAAAATAAAATTCAAATATCGCGTCCAAATCCCACACCAATGAATCATGAAGGTATGAAAAAATGAACAAAACATGAAATTACATGAGGGACTCAAATCAAGCATACAAATAATTAACCTGCCACCTTTAAGCGGAACTAAATGGAATTTATATTTTTGTAAGTTGTGGAGCTGACTTTTTACCAATTGAAGTGGGCTATTGTTAAAAAAAATGATCAAAAGCCTCATTTAAACGTTATTTAGTTAATATAATCTAAAAGCTTATATTTATTTAGTTCCAGAAAAATCTTTGTAGAAAAATGTATACATCAATTTTTTTTTCTAATTGCAGACAATCGTATAAAATATATTGTGTGAAACTCATCCATAAAGCGTATTTTTTTCACTCATGGGATTGCTGCACTGCATTCGTGAAAAAAGGACTGTTTTATGAACTTGCTGCATTAATAATTAAAGACTATTTCAAACGTTTAAGCGGAACTAACTGGAATATTCATTTTTGTAAGTTGTGATAAGCTCTTCTTTTAAGGTTTGAAGTGGGCTTTTTAAACAAAATGATCAAAGACCTCACTTAATCGGTAAAAGTTACTGTGGGACTAAAAAATCGATTAAAACAATGCAATTATAGCTAAATTGATTTCAAGCCACTTGATATTTTTATAATGAACAGTTTACATATTATATTAAATAAAAATGATCGTCAGCTGCCGACATAACGGGGTAAAGATAGTTAGTTACATCATTGATTACATTATAAAAAGCTTAGGCTAAATGCCCTTTCAGCAATTATAATCCCTCAGCTGACGGTCTTACCCCATTGTGCAAACAGCTGATTGTTGTTTTTATTATTTTAATTATATAATAAGTTCGATGTATAAGTTTCATTGACTTTGAAATGACTTAACATCTTTTTTTTTTTTTTTGACAGGTTTATACAAGCGACTGACGTATAATCCCTCACTAGGCACGCAGCTGAATTTTATTATTATTCTCATTTGAAATGTTAAATCCGTCGGAAATTGTTAAAAAATTCTATTAGATGGGTCATAAACCACTGCCGCCACGTTACGAAAATTCTAAATCTCCGCTTAAACCAAAGAAATAGTATATTCCTACAATTTTAAACCGGTTGTCAAATTATTTGTATTCCAACACTGATTAATACGCAATATTTCACGGAATAATGTTTTTAAAATAGCGAAAGGGTTAAAGATAAAAAAATATTCATACCATTTTTATGTGGATTTTTCTTTGGAGTCTTGTGTAATTTTTCCGATTTCTCTGGTTTATCTTCTTTCCTTTTTTCATTTAAAATTTTCTGAACAATTTCTCTAGGTGGTGATGCATTTCTACCAATTTCCAACCGATCATCAATTGATAAATTATTCGAATCTAATCTATCAATATTTTTATCTCCTAACGATTTTTTTACTGGTGGTTCATCAGGTTCTTTTTTAACTGCATCATCATCACTAATTTCTATAACTTTAGCTTGAAGTTCATTCTCTTTGTGAGTTTCTTTAAAAATTTTAAGTCTTTCTTCCAATGGTACTTGATGTTGAGGAATTTTTGGAATTAGTGGTTGTTTTTCAACTGGAGACGTTGATGAATCAGATTTAAGAGACGGAGATTTATGTTTTCTAGCTTTTTTCAAAGCTTTCCTTCTCTTGTATTCCTTTTCTTTCATTTTATAATAATCTCTTTCACTGTAGTATTCTTTATATTTGTCATATTTATAACGCATCTGTTCGTATTGATATTGTTGATATCTTTTATAATCTCGTCTTCTTTCATGAGGATATTTTTCTCTATTGGAACGTTCGTGTGAACCATAGTTTTCTCTAACTTCATAACGTTCCTCATATCTGTCTCTACTTGAATGTTTTTCTCTATTATCATATCTTTCTCGACTTGAATCATATCTTTCTTTACTTGAATAACGTTCTATACTTGAATTTCTTTCATCACTTGAATCTTTTTCTTTACTTTGTCTCTCCTCGCTAGAATGTCTTCGTCGTCGTCGATATTTTCTTTTTATTTTTTCAGGAGTACCTTCAGATAAGTTATCTGAATTGTATTCTTCAGAATTTGGACTATTTGGTGTTGAACTTTTAGATGCGACAGTTTCTTTATCGCAAAGTAATTGCTGCCTTAATTCTGATAATTTGGATTTAACGTTTTCAGGTTTGGTGGAATTTGGTTTTTCATCACTCAACGTTCTTTTTAATTCTGGTTTTGAGTTAGACAATATTTCAGCACTCATTCTTTTTGGTTCTGGATTTGGTGTTTCAGGTTTTGTAACCTTTTTTTCAGGTTCCTTTGACACCTTTTTATCTGGAGGAGGTTCCTTTAAGACCTTTTTTTCAGGAGGTGGTTCTTTTTCTTTCATTTTTTGTTCTGCCTTTTGATTTTCAGTATCAAATATATTAACTTTATTCTCAGTTTCTGTTAATTTTGAGAGGTCTTTGAATTTGATTGAAATTTTTGGATTTTTTCTTGTTTCTTCATCTTCGTTTATTTTTGCAGGGTTTAAACCTGAGTTGTCATTGTTAATGATTATTTCTTTGGGTAATTCTGGAGGCATAGCTGCTCTTAAAGGTACAAATCCAGAAAACTTATGAGAATCGTCATCAAGTGTAATTTGATCAACTTCTGATTCATCTTTCTTTGCTTCTTTAGGTTTTAAAGGTGCGGGAGGTTCAATTTTACAAGGAGGCAATACAATATCTTGTACGGACTTCTTTTTTTCTTTTTTCCCAACCTTCTTCTTTACTTCTTCAGGTATTGGAATCGGTATTTGTTCTAAAACAACTGGCGGAGCAATTTTTTCTAAATCTGTATTTTGCTTTGTCGTCACGGTTTCTTTGGGAGGTGGAATTTGTGGAGTAAAGTGAGGAATAAAGTTTTGAGACACAGGCATGTCTTGAGGAATAAATGGTGTAGGCATTTGAGACGTTGAAGGAATTGAAGATAACTGAGAAGTAGAAGGCATGGTTGTAGCAATTGAAGATAAATGAGAACTTGAGGTCATAGTTGAAGGAAGTAAATTTTGAGGAGTTGAGGTCAGGGTTGAAGGAAGTAAGTTTTGAGGATTTGAAGGCATAGTTGAAGAAAGTAAGTTATGAGGAGTTGAGGGCATGGTTGAAGAAAGTAAATTTTGAGGAGTTGAGGTCATGGTTGAAGGAAGTAAGTTTTGATGAGTAGAGGGCATGGTTGAAGGAAGTAAGTTTTGATGAGTAGAGGGCATGGTTGAAGGAAGTAAGTTTTGAGGATTTGAGGGCATGGTTGAAGAAAGTAAGCTCTGAGTTGAAGGCATGTTTGAAGGAAGTAAATTTTGAGATGTTGAAGGTAAGTTTTGAGAAGTTGACATTCTTGGAGGAAAGTTTTGAGCACCTGGATGTAAACCAAGTAGTGGTACTCTAGTTTGAGGTGGTATTAAAGGTGGTATACCAATATTTTGTTGAAAATTTTGATTTTGATTTGAATTATATGGCAAAGGATCATATCTTGTTCCGCTATCTGCACTGAAACGACATGAATTGTTCCGTTCTTCATTACGATCAGAAAAATTATTAATCTGGTCGTTTGAATAGTCATTAAAATCATCACAAAAGTTCGAATAATTCTGGTTGTAGTAATAATTATTATATGAATCGGAGGTATTGTTTTGAAACGACATATCATTGGAATCGTTTATATCTGGTATGTCGGGTAAACAATCATTCTGCGGGTTATCTAAGTGTTCTAGCTTCATTTGATACATCGATTGTGAGGAATCATCTACATACGAACAATCCGAAGGATTAGTTGGGAAGTTGTCTAAATTTCCGATGTCTCCAGGTGAAATATTATCTGTATCGAAAAGCATACGTTCTGCTTGTTTGAAAAACTGTTCCGGTTCTATTAAAGATCCATCTGTATCGGTAGTAAAGTTTGAATTTTGAACATCTTCAATAAGATTACCATCTAGTTGTAAGATATTACTTAATTCATCAACTACAGTATCCGGTAATGATGCTAATTCAACACCTAAATCAGGAACTAAATTATTAAAATGTGCTATTACTGCTTCATTTTCTCTACCGCTATCACGTGTACTATACATGGTTCTTAGTTCTGACGATAAGTTTAAACGCATATCTCTAACTAAGTGTGATAAGGCAACATCGTATTTTGTTGAACCAGGATTATTAACTAAGTTTTGTATTCTTCCTTTTGACATCGAAGTGAACTGCGTTATTATTTTATTTCGTAACTCTTGAACGTTAACAGAATCCCGTACATTTGATGGTTTACGCACTTTCCTTCTAACAGGTTCCGGTTTAGTTTTTTTCTCACATTCATCACTTTTATTTTCTTGTCTTGATTCTTGTTTATTGATATAATTATACTGATTTACAAAACTAAATGAATTATCCAAGTTTAATTGTTCTTTTATACGCGCACTTGCTTCTGCAATTGCTTTTTCACGAGCTTCTTCTGAGCCTGGTAACGGTGATATTGAACGCATTGGTCTTGGCATGTTGCGTTGATAATTGAAACTTAACCCTGATGAGTGAGGACCCATCAATGGGGTTGGCATCAAAGGGACACGAGGTGAAAATCTCTTCTGCTGTTGTGGAGATCCCCAACTGTACGAAGAGCTTTGTAATGGGGCCTTCCATGGTCTCATAGGTCTCTCTCTGAAAATATAAATAAAATTATACTTAGTCTCTCTGATTGTTGAAACTAAATCAGAAACTAAAGGAAAACAAATTTATTTAACTGAAAAGGAATCATAGGGTTTTGTAGCTATGACCAAAAAAACCCTTATACCGTCATTTTATCGTCTGTCTGTCTGTCTGTTCGGTAAAAATTGTAGCCAAACGGCTAAACCTAGAGTTGAAATTTGGCATGCTTATACAACTCTTTGACCCGCACTTAGGAAAAATACTAAAACATCTAAAAAACATATCTCCCTAAAAATATAAACAAATATTTGCTCATCGAAAAAAATATATATTTTTTTAAATTCTGAGTAGGGTATCAAATGAAAGCCCTTAGTACGTGGATTAACGTACAAAATTTTATTTTTGCAAAATTAATTATTTTGATGCTATTTTTGCCAAAATTGTGCAAAAAAATTTTTGTCCCACACCTGTAGCCCAGATGGTTTAAATTGAATTCTGAAAAAATTCTAAGTAATGTACACTGGTGTGAACCGGAATAGTACAACAGGAATTTTTGATCAGATTATGTTGTCGGATTTTTTGTTTTTTTGGTTGATGATTTACAAAAGTTATAGCTATGTAATACACTAAACTAGAAGACGTATCATGGTCTAATGGTTAGCATGCTCGCTAGCTACCCAGAATTCTAGGGTTCGCTCCCAGCCAGAGGAGACAATTTAATTTTGTTTTTTTTTTCCGATTTTATTTTTTTTTTAATTATTTTGTCAAAATTCTAATTATATTTTGGAAAATGCTGCATTTAATTTTTAAGAGCGTAAATTTAATAACCAGTTGGAATGTTGGAATTATATACGTTCTATGTGTCATGTATACGAAACCAGAGGAGCGAAGCATGACTTAAAACAACCAATGGAAGCCATAGGCGCAATTTTCAAAATCTTAATAAACCTTGCTATATATATATAAAAAAAAAATACTGCACATGTTTAAAAACCTAAATAATGGTATTAGGTATTCGAATTAATATTAACAAAAAAATATTTTAACATAAAATTTGTTTTTAAAGCTCTTAGATTAACAGACGATAAATTATTTTAAGAATATCGGTCATTTTGCCGTGATTACTATAAAGCAAAATTTGTCCTACACACTCAGCATGCCGCCTTCACTTATTATATACCTGCGAAACCCTGCAGTGTGTGAAAATTCACACTTCACATCAATTTTTTATTATAATCCAAACATTTTGTAACAGTATTTATGGCAGGGCTAGGTAGTTAATGTTGTCTGGCAGGTGGACACCAACCCTGCTCTAGACATCTCATACCCTTTTCACACTAGATCTTTAAGACGAGTGAACTTAAAGTTCACCGATGTTTAAGATCGGTATGCTTTCATACTTGATGTTTAAATCTCTGGTGCTGTCATCAGCTACAGTAATTTTGTCCTTAAGTTACCGTCATGAAATTACCAGTTTTGAACTGTCTGCGCAAACGCACATATTGAATTATTATAAACAAATAAGGATATTTCATTTCATTCTACAATAAAGACACTACAATAAAGAATATATTACACCTGTATTAACATGTAAGTCGATACATTTTATCTCAATTATTGTAGCTCTGTATTTTATTAAACACATTATTAAAATAAATAATTTTATTATAACAATAAGTATAAACTTCTTATAACGTCGATATAATACAGTATTCTTGTTTATGATAAATTTATGATAAAATGTTGACAGCACAAATTCAAGGAGTATTTTTTTATAATAGAAATTAAGTTGGCAATGCGGACGAAGTTTAAGACGCATATCTCTGTCTTAAACATCGCTTGTGTTTAGACGAGGCCGTACGGTTTCACATTAGCGTTTAAAGATACATTCACTTTAACATCCGATCTTAAAGATCTAGTGTGTAAAGGGTATCACCCATATAATACTCTGCGTTGTTTATTCTAGAAAGTACGGGTAGTTTTCAGCAGTTACTATCTCACTAGTATCATTTAACCGTGGCGTGGGCCAAACGGTCTTCCGTTCAGCCCACGCCTTGTTTTGTAAAAAATTTCCCCAAATATACTAATAGTAAATTATTAGGTCTATAATTCCTGACTCAAGTTTTGAAATTGAATTTTTCGCGTGATACATAAAGTGAAATCTTATTCGATCGTTCCTCAGATAATTGTTTTCCCGTATGTATCGTTTATATCAGTGTTTCTCAACCAAAAATGCACCGCGGGCCAGTATAATATATAATTTTCTAACGCGGACCACTAATAATAATTGTTGGTTCATTTTTTTCAAGAAAACAAATATATTTAATGTGTTACTAAAATACATTTATTTTATTTGTAGAAAATCACAGAAAGTTTCCAGAAAATAAACAAAATATAAATTATTTACATAAAAAATGTGCATAAAAAAATTAAAAAAAACTGCAAAATACACATATAAAAACCGCTTTCGCGGAATACTAAAATTTTTCTGGGGACCACTGGTGGTCCGTGGACCACCTGTTGAGAAACACTGCTTTATATTATACAGTACCGAATAAATTCCATATAAAACAAGCACAAAAAAGGCCGCATATTTGTGCTCCAATCCACCGTTTTACCGCATTATTAGTTTAGAATATCGCAGGTTTTTACTTGCCCGACCTTAATATATAAGGGGCAAGTATTGTAATCGCGAAAATTTTCGATGTCGAGATTTTGACTGATGACCACGTTTCATGGTCCAGGGAATCCAAAAAACCTATTTTCGAAGTGCCGTCCGTATGTGTGTGTGTCTGTGTGTGTGTGTGTGTCTGTGTGTATACACGATAACTCAAAAACTGTTTAACTTAAAGAGTTCGTTCTGGTACTAAAAAATTCTCCTAATAACTGGGAAGAACCCTATTGTTTTTTTATAAAAATCCGAAACCGGAAACGGAAGTTATTAAACATTAAAATTTAAAAAAATTCGTAACTAGTAAACCAAGCCTTGGACAAAATATTGTATTTTTTACGGGAGGGCAAGTCTAGCGGAGGTCTTCCTTCGCCACTGGTTTACTATTTTACTGGAACCATCATTTTTTCAAAATAATAAAATCATATAGTATAGTAAAATATAAATGAAGGGTTCGGGTGTAAAACCTGGTAACTGACATATTTTTCAAAACTGAATTACTGCATGTAAAATATGGTAAATGTCATCATAAACTAGATTTTACTTCAAATTTACAAAAAATATCAATAGATAGCTTCGATGTATCATGTAATATGTGGTATGTGCATGTTCTCATTTTTGCAATATTTTTACAAAGTTTTAATGTCGTCTCTTGCAAAAATATTAAATTATCAGATACCAGATTTTACTCCCGAACCCCTCAAATGCGAGAAGGTGAAGATGATGTTGAAAAAGATTATTTGTACCTTCGTCTTAGAAAGCATTCATGACTTTTGAAAAAGTAAAAACCTTTTTATATTTACGTACGCCGATAAGAATACTATTTGCAAAACAGCAAAAATATTGTTTACTTCTGAAGATAAAACCCCCAAAAAAACAGTTGACGATAAAATACTATTTGAAATAAAACAAAATATGTAATGTTTCTTTTTTATTATTTATTAATTTCAAGATAACGTTGCAATTTTCACATTATTGTGTACATGTATGTATTTATATATACATGAGCTAATTTTTTTTTTTTTTTTTGAGAAAATAAACAGTTAACCAAACCTTTAAGCGGAACTAAATGGAATTGAAATTTTCTTAAGTTGTCACTAGCTAACTTTTTATATGTTCTAACGAGGAACAACAGAGCAGAGCAGCATGTTAGAGAAAGGGTGAAAAAAGTAAGAATGGTTATGGGGAAGCTATGGAGCATAGGAGAGAGGAGGTTTGACGACGATATCAGGTGGAGGATGAAATTATTTGACGGGATAGTGAAGAGTATCCTCATGTACGGAGTAGAGATCTGGAGATCGAAAGAATGGATGATAGCACATGAGATGGATTATGGGATTAGACAGAACGACACCAGGATATATAGTGAGAGAGGAAATGAAGAGGGAAAAGCTGAGAGTGGGAGCCGGGGCGAGGGCGGCGAAGTATGAGGAGAAAATCAGAAGGGACGAAAGAAGGAAGATATTAAGAGAATGCTGGGAAGAAAGAATGAAGGAGGTACAAAAGGGTAAACGGTCGGAATGGGGAGAAACAAGGAAATAGTACTATTGGAGATGTGGGATGGACATAAGGGAAGCTGAGCGAAAGAGAAACGGAGGAAGAAACATAGAAGAATTGAGGAGACACAAGGAGGTACAGGAGCAGGAAAGAACAGTAAGAATAGACAATTCAAGGAATGTGAAAAGGTATAGAGAGATAAGGACGGTAGAAATACCTAAATATTTGAAAGGGAGGAGAGGAAAGGCAGGGGGCAGAGTTAGAAGGATTGCCAGATTAAGATGTGGAAATGAAGAATGGAGTAATAGGTATTGGGCAAAACCAGAGGATAGGCTATGCAGAATGTGTAGGGAGGAGGAAGAATCCTTGGAACACCTAACAAAAAGATGTGGAAAGATGATAAAATGGGAGGGAGAGATAAAGGAGCTGTTGAGTGAAGAAGGAAAGGGAGAAAGGTGGGTGAGAGTACTCGAGGAAAGAAGGAAGGAATGCGGAGAGGTAAGACAGAACTGAGAACAGGAAGGAAGAGAGAGGCAACGGAGGAGGAAAGAAAAGAGGGAAGAGAAGCGAAGAAAGAGGGGAGGAAGAACTGGAGTCTAGAAGGAAGGAGACCGGAGCCGGAATCTAGAAGGTCTTAAAAATTTAGCAATGTTATTCATTCGGATAGTGAGGAAGAACTATTATCTTGTTATTCCGCCTTTGGGGCACGTGCCCCTCCCCCACTAAATCCACCTCTGCACTGTGACTAAATCCAAATCGTTTCAAATAAACTATTTGTTAACATCCAAGTGTTATTTACAAATCACAGCAGAAATGATTTCACGCCAATTTTAAATAAAAACTTTTATCAAAGCGTTGCTAATTAAAAATACAATCATAAATGTCAATTTTTGATTAATTACCGTAATTATGTAGAAAAAACACTGCATTATTTTACTATCCCATAAACATCCCACAAAAGTCTCACTAAGTCGTACATTGTATAGTTCTCACACTACCGTACTACATAATTGAACACCATTTTTTCAATCCGAGAAAGTAAAAATTTAGGTCTATTATTCGTTTCTTAGCTTCGGGAGGAAATAAATATTGGAATCTAGTAACTTTTAAAGGCTGAATGAGTCTTTTGATCATTTTGTTTAACTAAAACTTCAATAGTGAACTCGTGACAACTTAAAAAATATCCATTTAGTTGCACACGAAGCGAAGAAACGAATCATACAACTTCCACAGTGATCTAATCCATCTTAGAAGCAATGATAATACAGCAATAAAAACATTTATGACGTGTCACTTTGTTGTCATAATAGTTTGGTTTATTTCAATCAAGATTAAACGACAGACATACAAAAACATAAAAAAAACTGTTCGCAATTCAAACATGCTTTAAAAAAGTGAAACAAGGTCCCCATAATTGTGTTACTAACTCTGAATTGCCTAAATATAGAGCTAGATATTTAAAATAACGTACTCTATTCAGAATTATCATGAAGCACTTAATTTAAGGTTATGTGATCGAAATGGTATGAAAAACTTTCATACGTTCTTCAATAACTATTTTACAATATAATTTTAGGCTAATTTAGCTGAATAGTAGAATAAAAAACGTAAACTCACCTGAAATTTGTAGATCCTAACGGTGATGAACCAAAACCACCGAAGGAACTACTAGGGTTTCTTATATGATCATTATTATAACCACCTCGAGGTCCACCTCTTCCTCTTCGAGGATAATTTCCTCGCCCTCTTCCTCGACCCCGAAAATCACTCATCTTTTAATCTACAAATCAAATATGAATTGTTTGAATAATTTAACAATAAGAGAATATAAAACAACAAAATTAACACTCAAACTTATAGCAATATTATTAAGACGTGGAAAATGTAAAATTGATTTATTTTTTATTACGTATTTAAAAATTAATTGGTCGTTAAGGCTTAAATCAAAAAAATTCTATTTCTTTCTAGATATGCGTTCTTAATAAACACTGCTACAAAAATATGAAATTATTTATACAACAACTATTGAATAAATATGTTAATTTGTTAGTAAAACTGTCAGAAATATTATTACTCACCAAAATGATCTTGCTAACGTAAATAACTATCTTCATATTATTTATCTGGGTTCTGGATTTTTGGTCTGCTGTCACTGACATTCAAGATATTTAGTGATACACGCAAAAATACAAATATCCCTAACAATAAAAAATGGCGGGTATGCAATACAAAATTATTTTGAAAACACTTTATTTTCAAAATATTCAAACTCACTGGACTAAAACACTAATGTAATTACTTAAAATAATGTATTATAAAATATTTGAGTACTATATACCTAAATATTTCTTTAGTTTCATTATCTTAGAGTGAAAAACAAGTTAAACCACAATATGTCTGGTCTACTAATCAAGTAGATAGTTATAAAAACACATGTTTATTTTGCTATATTTGTGAAACAAACAATGAATATTATAATTTAATCACAGTTTTTAAATAAAGTAAAATGCACGGCTGTGAAAATTTTGTATCCTGAGTTGCGCGAAATTGAAAATATGGATAGGCGTGAAAAATAATACAAAAAAACATTTTTGCTCTTTTAAGTTTAATAAATGGCTACAATCGACGACTTGTCGATTGCTTTTACAAATAATCTTTAATTTTTAAATTTGTTGGGACTAATTTAAAGCGGACTAATTGTAGGCGGGTCTCTATCTAGCGACGGTTAAATGCATATATATATATAAACAAGTTTATATATATATGGTTAAATGCATTTGTGCAATATTTGTTTACGATTTTGAGTTAAGTAACTAGGTCAAAGGTCACGTGCTGTTTTGTGGACATTGTTGTATTGGAGCATGCGCAGACGTGTCGTTTTAAATATTAAATCTATCTACGCACCATTACGCACTAATTACGGCCGTCGCGTGCATGTTGGTGTCAGGGTGCGATCATAGTTCATAGGCGCGTCGCATATGGACAGCTCATCAAAAGGGTTGCATTTTGGGTCGATTTTTGTCAGTGGTGGCTCGCGAGAGTTACAAGGGATGAATCCCAAAACAATAATTACTTTTTATAAATGAAATTTATCAAGAATCCGTAGAATCACATTTACCTCTTATAGTAAATTAATATGTTTTTATTTTACAATGTAAATACAAAAAAAACTTATACTGTTCGTCAATTCTTTTATGTAAATGTTTCAAGTTCTTGTTTCGATTGGGCGACCTTTCAACTCAGTTAAGTTACTTTATGAAACGCTTGGACGAAAACTATAAATAGAATATTTATCTTCCAGAATAAAAGAGTATTAACTCATTTTTTAAATATAACATTGTCATAACATTTAAAAAAAAATATTTATAAAGACCTTAAGAGTGTAAATAAGACCGAAAACCCTTAGAAGGTCACTTACGTGTCTGTCTGTCTGTTTAAATTTGCTGTGTGACTTCAAAAGAAAGTTCTTAAGACATAGAATAAGAAAGAAAAGTAGCTTTTTTTAATTTTCTTTATTGTAATAAGAATTTTTTTTTTCCAAAAATATACAAAAAAATCAGCTATGGCCACCACAGGACCGACCGCCAATACAAAGAACTTGTATAAAATTCATTCTAGCAGCAGAGTAGAAATAACTTGGCCTAATATTTTCTAACAGAGATATTATTTATTATGACCATGGAAATGTTACATATAAATATGAAAAAATAGATAATTAGACAAAATTTCAAAAATTTATTAAAAATTTGGGTTTTATCAAAAAATGTCTCAAATAAAACGAGAAGTAATGACTTCATCACTTCTCGTGATCGCTGAAGACGGAAACAGATTGTTGAGCAGCTTCCGAAACGTCCGAATATATTTTATATTGTCCACTGACAATAACTGAAGCGCCTCTAGTGAGATTTTGAGAAACTGACAGGTGAAGGATAGTCGTGTTTGTTTACTGTTGTTTTCATAGCGAGTTTTTAAAAAATATCTTTAAAATTGCAAGAAAAAATTAAATGCAACGTGAATTGTTGTGTTTATCTTTGCAATGCAAAAGTAAGTCGTTATAGAGACCTAAGTTTTCATCTTGTTCCGAAACGTCACAAAAAAGCCTTATTACCTTCAATTATAAACCTAGAGGTTACTTGGGCATTGAGAAAATGAAAAATTTCATTTAACGCAACCCTCATATTAAATAATAAATTAATTTCAATAAATATCGCATGAAGATACCATTGAACCTGTCAAAAATATCCTATCTGCGTCAGCCATGATGTACAATGCAGTGGCGCCTCTATCGGTAATATCAGATGACAATACTCATGAAGTATTATAGAAGTATTCTATTTTTTTGATACTAATACTCATTATATTGTACTATTCTAGCCTAGTACTATCAGCAATGGCAAACGTCCAAAATAACGGTGTCCGCATTAATATTGGACCATTGCAAAATAATTTCAAAGATATTAATAGAACATTAAACGTAAGTCGAAATCTAACAAAGTAAGAAAAAAGAAGAACAGACATACTTAAGTCTAGCTTATTTTCTATTCTTGATAAAATTTCTCGATACGTATGTCTTAGTTGCTAGCTTAAATTTTATACTCTACCGGCGAAATCCCAAACTAGCTATTTCATAGGCGTCGTTTTGGTGAAATTCTGGCTTTTGTACGTTTGAAGTTTTCGTATTGTTTGTGTTCATGCATCTATCATTTTTATTTGTAATGTAATAAGACACCGAATAATGTATAATTTGAATAATATTTTGTTATATTTAATAATTTGATATTGTATATAAGTTTCAAACTTCCAACGTAAATTAGAATCTTAATAAAATAGGTTCCTATCAGATAGTGTTATATCCCGCTGCCAATGGTTTATTTTTGTACTTATACCAGACAGTTTATAGTTGACCTTGATGGGAAATCTTTCGCTAGACGAACTATAGTAGAGGGCGGTCTTATGAATGTTTGCACATGGGCGGTTGAAACCCACGCGGTAGCCCTGCCACTAATAGATGATTTTCGTCTACCTAGGTATTATAAAATAAATAAAAAAATTACAAATTTTAATCTCTTTATTTAAACCTCTTAAGCATTACTATATTTTACTTACAAAAGCAATGTTGCAAGTAGCAAAATGATGATACAATTGGATTTTATTTATACAAAATATACATAGACTTTTACTTACAACGTTATTTTTATTTATTTTTTAATAATAATATCTGTAAATAATGCTTGCAGCTGTAATTCTAATTTTTGTCTACAAAAATACAATATTTCTGGGTGACAAATAAGATATAATATTAAATAAAAAGTCAGATTTTTTTTTTTTCGTCAGAGGCACTGTGTGGAGAAGGCACAACGCATTCTGTATATTGTCGTTTTCACTCATAAGTACAACAGTTTACTGACTTTGTTATGATTTTTTCATGTATGTGTAAGATTAGTTTATATTCCAAACAAAAATTAACACAACTCAATAATGCTGTTCACAAAAATTAAAACAAATAAAACAGACAATAACCTGAACCAAGGAAAAATTATATTTCAAAAATTATAAACAGCTCGACAAATTGTAGTCGTCAGACAAAAAAATTACTCGCCTTCAGTAAAGTTATAGTTTAACCAGCGACCCGTGGTGGATGGGACTAAGGTTTGCGCAGGGAGAAAACGAAAGAGAAAGACACGAAAAGTGTAGCTAAATGTGTCCTCATTACTATTTTCTGTCCGTTCCATGTGCATCCAAATTTCTAACGCCACGACTCGCTGGTTGAGTAATACTAGAAAATTAGCTGTTAAATTTTTTAATCGCCAGGTAAAAAAATCGCCACTGGCGTACGGGCAACTGAATTTGTCGAGCTCAATAGTGGAATTACGAGTAATAGAATTCTATTGTATAGTTGCCAGAAAACAATAGTTATTTGGCAATTGTCAATAGAATCGCGTTACTGGCCATGATAGAATAGAATTTTATTTATCATAATATCACCACAGCTTGTCAATTCTAAACGTTGGCATCCGACGGCCATTTTAATCAGTCGCTAAGTATTCGATGTACAGTAATTTTATTTTTTTGTGTAGGTATTACAAGTGCTACATTATGTTGGCATCACAAAAGAAAAAATAAACATTAAATTCTTTTATATATTAATTGTTTTTATATGTAATCAGCTATCAATTCCATATATATAAAAATTGTAATCTCAAATTAACAAGTGAATAAAAATGCAATAAATTTCAAACAACATAAAGTCTGTTCCTTTGGTTTAGGCGGAACTAGATTTTCAATTCTAGTTACTTTTATAGATTGATTGAAACTTTTGATCATTTTGTTCAGGAAAAGCCAACTTTAATATATAAAAAAAATAGCTAATGACAACTTACAAAAATGAAAATTCCAGTTAGTTCCGCCTAATCGTTTGGAATAGCCTGTACGTGAAACGATCAGAACTATAGGCTATTCCAAACTTTTAGGCGGAACCAAAAATTATTTTACGAGTCACGAGTTATTTTTAAGTTGTCACGAGTTATTTTCATGTTTAAAGGCGGCTTTTACTAAACAAAACGATCAAAATCTTCTTTTAACCCATAAAAATTACTAGTTGTTCAAATCTAGTTCCACTTAAACTAGAAAAAAAAAAGAAAAAAAACAAGCCAAGAACGACCGATGCCATAACACATATCAACAAGTCCGTACCTGTCACTAAATATATAGCGATTGGTCTCCAACTCTGTTAGTTCTTACTGTTTCTGTTAGGGACTACCCCAAAAGATGGAAAAGTTTCTATCGCTAACTACAGACAGAGTATAGTAATTGTTTGTCCAATGGTGCCAACAGAGCCGCCATTAGGAGTCCAAATAAATATTGGAAATATTAGAAATTCAAATAGAAAAATAAGATAATCTTTGCAAAAGCAGTAAATTTATATGAAACTATTCCCAAAAATTTACTCTTTCTGCAAAGATTATCTAATTTTTCCATTTGAAGCCAATATTTATTTGGACTCTTAATGGCGGCGATGTTACCATTGGCCAGACTGTTATAATACAGTGTCTGCATCGCTAACCGTGTTTTGGGGACTTTCCACTGTACTGCGCAAACAAATATTTCGGAATTGCGAAGCGCTACGATTTCGAAATTGGTCTCAAACGAAAACTAACATCGAAATCTGTCGATTTAAGACAATAAAAGTGAAATCTAATAGTGTTGGTTATGAAACTTTTGATCACAGTTGAAAAATTTCTCATATACTCGTTAAAAAGCCAAGCAGAAATCAATCTAACAATCAAATCGAATAGATCGACTTCTGAGGAATCCAAAAATTTGCCACATACCAATGCGGAAAGGTTCAGGGCTTACAGAAAACGCAGAGTTGACGCCGCAATGCCAAATATGGAATACAGTACAGTCTATTTTGTAAGCTTTTCGATAATTATTTTCACAGTGTCCTGTCGAAAGTTCCTACAGTACAGTATGCATAAAAATAACTTTGACAGTATTAAAGTAACTGACGAAAAGATACAGAATAGATCCCCAGTACAGTAGAAGGACCATGCAGACATAATCACGTAAACTTTAAACAGTAACTGACAAGTTACAGCAGGTTACAAGTTAAATTCCACCAAATACAACCTACTCCGATTTTTTATGTTTCACGTGCGTTAATAATTCCTCATAAGTTTATTCGTTCACTTTTACGTGGTTTGAAACTGTTGAAAACTTTGTTGGACAGTTTATTTAATACACTACAAATCGGTAAATAAGCTGGCCAACTATAATAATAAAAACAGGGCTGCCAATAGAACAAAATTACCCTACATTATACCTTTCAATAATTCAAATTTTAAATGTAATTTATTATTAAAATAATCGATATTTTTGCCGATACAATAAATATGAAAGTGATTAATTTAAAATAGCACTTATTTCTGTCATGTTTTAGTTGTGTAATAACTATAATAATGTTTTCTTGAGAATTTGGTTGGAATTTAAACTAATCTTTATAAAATAATGAAATTCAATACTGACATTCCTAATATTTTGAAACATATATACATATTTACATTATGAAACTATTTATGAAAAATAAAAATCAGTTTAACATAGCTTTACGTTCCGATATTATGGTTAATTACTACAAAAAACAAAAAAAATCAGGAACAATAAATAAAAAATTAAGACATATTCGTATTAAAAAAATAGTTATTTACATACTACTCACAATAAGACCTACATTCAATTTTAGTAATCTGGTTTACACTGTAGAAGTTTTATAAAAATTCATTTCTAGTATCAAAAACATTACAGATTAGTATATATTTGGAAAAACTAGGTCTATTAGTCATTGAGAGATGCGTATTAAGAGTTAAATTAAAGTGGCTTTATAATCACAGTGCCATATGAAAACCGCAGCCATCTTTGCACTAAAGTTTGGTGCGTTTTCAAATATTTAACTTATTTAAAGCAAGAAATTAAATTCTTCCCCGTCACCGAGGCAAAATGAGTATAAGGAAGCTTTTTTTTATATCGTCATAACTTTTATTTTTGTATTTTTCTTACTGTCAGTTTTTTTACTGTCTGTAATAATTAAACAATAAATCATCTTACGAATAAAATTATTTCGAAACTTTTTACGATTTTCCTTAAGATTTTATTAAAGATAATCCTTAAGGTGCTCGTTATGCCCGGCTTCCCCTATTTGCTAAACAAAATATTCAAAACCAACCGTTAAAAGTAATTAGACTTCAAAATCCGCTTAAATCAAAAAACTGACTATAATAAATTAACACTTCAGTCAATAAGTCTCCGGTCTGACATATATATGGCAACACTGTTGACAGATCCATATGATTTCTGGATAGTACCAACCTTCAAACGATACGTGTGAAAATTTCATGACATTCTGAAAATTAGTTTAGAGGTTGCAGTGGTTTTAGTGACTCCAGTTTTCTAATTTTCAAAAGAATGGATAAAAAAGAATTTCGTGTGTTGATTAAACATTGTTTTTTGATGGGAAAAAATACTGTTGAAGCCAAACAGTGGCTTGATAAGCGTTATAGAGACTCTGCACCAGGCAAATCAACTATTACTGATTGGTATGCTGAATTTAAATTAATTAATTAATTTTATTTTTTTAATTTTAGAAGTGTTGGAATGGATGAATAAAGTCGAATTTCTAAAAAAAAAAATGTTTTTTTTTTACCGGACACTTATTGAGTGACGTGGTATATATCAAAAGTAAAATATCGAAAAAAAAAAAATTAATACGGCATAAAAATAAATAATTGTAAAAATAGAAAAAACGTTTCCAATTTTGAAGCATATAGGGGCAGAGAAGGTAAGTCCGTTTTTCGTTTTTATATGACATACTTAATTTTATTTAAATGTTTTAACTCAAAAATCATGTACTATACCTTGTTCAAAATACAGAAATAGTAATAAAATCACATGAAAGATTGAAGACGCTACCCTATTGGCTGTCGCATAAAAGTAAGTGTTCAACAGCCAACGAACGACGAGAATTCAACAAAATTATCACGTGAACATTGCATGATTACTATTTCTTGGTTCTGAACAGAGTATAGCAAGTTTTGATATTTTTTATAATTAATACTATACCATGATAATTTTTATAAATCTTACGTTTTGTTTTTGATACAAGAAACCTTTAAAAACTTATTATAGTGTAAATCAAACTTAACAATCATACAATAGGCAGTTAATATAATTTAAAAAATAAAATCAAAATATTAAATAATATCACACTATGACAAACAGTTTGTTTGTTTGTAATGGTTCACTAGTTATTTGCTAAACTAGTGTGCACAAGTGTATCACGAGATCACTGGACCAACATTTTGCGTGTCCTTTTGCGTTGGTCACTAGTCGCTAGTGGAGCAACTCGATAAAGAGTTCTCGTTAATAGGGGATAATTATTAGACAACAAAAAAACACCATCTGCTGGAGAATAATTGAAACAATTAATTAATCAAAGCGTATTTTTAATCGAAAATGTTTAATTTCTGTAAAATATATGAAAGAAACTTCTGAAATTTAAATATTATTAAATTAGATCTATAATAAATCTCTCAAAAGAAGACTACAACTAGATAAGCAATACCCAGGACTCTTTGAACACCTAGATAATTGTTTTTTTTATTTATTTTACATCGGTCTATTTCTGCAACGAGGGTAATCACCGATGCCAGAGAGCGAGCTCCTACACCTGGATGAGGGGTGAATGATTGTGAAATGGGAGTAATGTAAACATATTATTCTCGCCCGAATAATATCACCAACAGAAACAACTAGATAAGCAATATCCAGTAGCGGACTGCCAATTTTGCTATGAAAAATTGGATAACCGATCCCATGGGATTGAGAGGCGGCCCAATTGGTCCAAGGATCGGCCCTGTTTGGACCAGTATTCCAGGAAATTGCCCGGTCTACCGGCGGGCCATTTCGTCATTGGCAATACTCCATATAAAAATAAAATTCTTATCGATATAATACTTTAGAATAGGACATTAAATGGTTAAGGAGATAAATTCTGGATAGAAAGCATATGTTTTGTGGTATGGATATTGCGTTCTCCAATCATCTGCGTGTTTGTTTATTTAAATTACCGGATAATAGATAAGTCATTTTCAATTTTTTACATTGAGTTAAATCTGTATTGAGTCAATAGGCGTTTACGTTTAGACAGTCAGATTAATCCGAGCGATCTGATCCGTTCGTAAATCAGTCGGAACGTACATATTAGCTTATTTTGAGTCAATCCGATTGATCCGCCGGAGCAATCCGAGCGTTTCCAAGCAATCTGATTCTCTGGCAGGATTGCTGGGATTTCACAAATAAAGATTTATTATTATTATTAACTAAGCTTGTCTTATTAACTGTCAATTTGTACATAACGAACAGAATAATTTAAGCACAATACGTTTTTATTTTATTAAAATGGGAGTAAATATTTGCGATTTTTTTAATTTTTTAAGCGCTACACATGTATCCAGGTGTATAACAATATCATCTCGCGAAAATATGGACTCAATATTCGAAAATGAAATATTCAAAATTTCAAAATTACACTAATAAAAAAGCATTAACTCAGGAGTGCTTAAATTATTATTTAGGTAGATAAAAGTCTAAATTTCAAAAATTCAAATCATAAGTTTCTATCTCTAATCGTTCAACATGATCATCAAGCTAAATTTGGTTCTATCCAAATTAATGGAGAATATTCAGCAATATACTCAAAGATAAGATCAAAAAGGAGAAGCAGAGGATAACAGTGGATTAGAAATGTGATGATTATGAAAGAGAATGATAAAACTCTGGAAAAGAGGATGTTCAATCAGTGGGTAGACAAATGGAGAGATCAATAGACGTATTGGTACACAAGGTACCTGAAAAAAAACAACTGAGCGAGGTGGACTAGTGCGAATGAAGCCAAAAGTCCGATTAACTATGCATATGAAATGAGAGATTTATCATAAACAAATACCACGTTAAACTAGTACTATTCCCTACCGATAGATGGTGTTTTTATGTCTAACAGTAATGTAATATTAAATCTTATATTAATATTATATATCATCTTACTTCGCACATAAATATTTTTTCTTTTCTTTTACTAAACAAAACATTGAATATTTAAAAAAAAACAAAACATTTAAAATAAACATTAAAGTAAAAAAAAAAACATATTGCACACAAATATAAATATTGAAAATGAATGAAAAAATAATTTAGTGTTTTTTAAAATGATTCATTAGTACAGAATTAGAATATTCGCTTAATGGACACCTAAAAAAAATCTGAAATTAAAATATATACTTAAATATTAAATACTTGATTTGTCAACTTTAGTACTTAGTATAAAATAATTGATTTATTTTTGAAAATATAAGTTTCTCAAATTTTAACAACGTTTTCGAATAGAGGAGACGTAGTTCTTTTGAATTGACTGTATCTCTTATTCAAAAACCATATTTTCGTTTCAAAATTTTAATTTCAGAAATACACATTTGATATCTGCGTTCGTGGATAAATTCCTTGACAAGTTGGAGTACTTACGTGTGCATTATGCCTTGCAAACAACATCCAATCAAGAAGTTTACTGCGTTCGGAAACGACTGCGTTCGGAAGTGACTGCATATCATTGTGAGAAGAATGAAGAGGTTAATAGACATCGTTCAACATAAAAAAACACAGGCGGATGTGGCTCCCATATGCAGAAACCAAATTTCATCCATTACGTTATCAACAGTTAGTTTAACACATTTCATTGACGTCACTTACTTTGATTTGTTTTTGTTTACGCATATTTCCGTTATTATTATTTATTTATCGTACGTTTCAATGTATACCGTGTACTAAAATGAGTAAAAATCTTAGAGTGCTTTATTTATTAATTTTATAGTAAAAATGTATTTGAAATACATAACTTTGTTTGTTTGGCATCCACAACAATTGTTTAAAACCCTTATGTACGTCAATGTGATCAGCTGTTTTCTCGCGCAGAACTGAAGACGTAATTTATGATACCTGTGTTTTTCTTATGTTAAACGAAGTCTAGTCACTTTGTTATAAGATAAAATTAGAAATTTTCAAAAAAATTATTAAACTGGTGGCTTACGCAATACTTTTGAATTACATGTGGTTCTGAAGAAGTAATTGAAAAATTTTGTATATAAATTAAAATTTCCATTGTTAAGGTTTTCTAAATTTAAATGTAAGAAGTTCCCGCCAAAATTGTTACGTACTCCAACTGCTCCGTTCCTCGATTTGGTGTTTTTTAACTCTTAACGCTTTTAAGTTAAAAAACGCCCAAGCATTAACTTCATTAACTCCGTTTCCTTGATTTTTTCATTAAACGAACGCAAAAGGTGTACACTGCGAGTTACCGAACACAACTTTTGCTATCGGAAAAGCAGTAATGCGCATGCGTGTCGTACTTCAACTTGGCAACTGCATCCGCGAACGATGCAATTTTATTATAAAGTTGTTTTTTAAATAAAAAATATTTACAATAAATTTAGGTATTGTCCATTTAACGTTTACAGTTTTTCATCATCACAAAATAAGGAGAAAAACAACCCCCTATAGTTTATTTTTTTCACTAGCTTAATGGAATGTCCAGTAGTAATTAAAAAAAATTAAACAAGTACAGTTAGCACATCACCATTGCCACTATTACTACCGCTAGGTTGTGAAGTCCTTTGCATTGGTAGCATATTCATATTAATAACACTTTTAGTGAAGTCTTTATGGGCGGAAGAATCATCAAAAGCCGCTGTGTTCTTCCGTACATCAGGATTCTGCGCTTTATACAACAGAATCTGACTATTTCTATGTACAGGTTTCAAACCTGCATCTGTGGATGGACCAGCAACAACTAGTGCCATCCCTTTTCTACTTCCTGGACAATCAGCTTCCGATATCATTTCTAACATCTCCCCACTTTCACTTGGAAGAAGTGATGATAAAGGTCGCACTACACTTACTTTAGGAACTGTAAGATCTAAACTGCAAGAATTCCCTGGAGATCCAACGATGCTACCATCTTCCTTCAACGGATTCGCATATCTTCGCAAGTTTTCTTCGTTTTGTAAGTTGTTTGATTTCTCATCATCATGATGTCGATGACAGGTTTCTGTTGAGGTTCCTGTTAAATTAACACCACTCATACCTAGAGTGCGCTTGCGCTGTCTCCAGTAAAGCAAACCAGCAGTTGCAGCAGCACTTCCACCAATCAAAACAAGACAAATCAATGCAATAAGGTATTTATTCGTCTGTGGTTCTTCACTAACCAAAGCAGTCTCAACCTTAACCTCAACAATAGAAGTAAGAGCTGCTAGAGTAGTTTGTTTACGACTTATTGCTTCTCCCAACACTCTAATACCATCCAAAACTCCATCACTCCCCGAAAGTGTAACTTCAATAGTATCATTGTATTCTGCTTTCAAATCACACAACAAAACCAATCTGTTTTGTAGGTTATTAACAGCCTGATGCTGCGCAAGTAGTTTTCGGAGACTTCCACATAAACTTTCCACGCTTATTCCACTAGTCAACTTCCCTCTATCGAGCAAAAGGGTTAGTCTAGCGCAGCTGTTACTTAACGCAGCTTGGTTCGGCCAACAATTCGCTGGTGCTGGGAAAGATGGTGGTCCAACTCTTCTTCCAGCTTCTAAATCACGACATTCACCCCAATGAGCGCATGGGGTTGTTATACAAGATTCACGGGGTGATGGTACACAAACCTGGTTCGAATTACAGGTCACTGTTGTTTGTGAATGACCTAAACAATTACCGAGACCACACCAGACATTTGTACAACGAACTGTTGACATACTGCATGTGCACATGTTGCAATCTTGCTGCCAGGTTGAGTTGTTTTCGTATAGTTGACCTTTGAAGGAGCAAGAACCGGGGAGGTAGGCCAGATCGTCCACTGTAACAAAAATAAAATCAAAATTAGATTTAAATGAATTCTAGTAAAGCCTTGATGTGCTACTAAGGGCTAGAGCTCTGTAGGTCAAAGCTTTTAGCGCATTAGTGACCAGTCGACCCATACCAGATATTCAGAAGACCAATTTAAAGATACCACAACAAGCAACAAAAGCAACGACCAATGTTTAGTCAATGCGACAGTATTAAAATGGATGTCAAGGAAGTCACTGTTGTGTTATTTTTGTATAATCTTTTTAAAAAATTGATGTGAAGTGTGAATATTCACACATTTCAGGGTTTCGCAGGTATATAACAAGTGAAGGCGGTATGCTGAGTGTATAGGACAAATTTTACTTTGTAGTAATCACGGCAAAATGAACGATATTTTTAAAATAATTTATCGTCTGTTAATCATATAATAGACTGGTTATTAAATCTACGCTCTTAAAAATTAAATACAACATTTGTCAAAATATAACTAGAATTTTGACAAAATAATTTCAACATAATAAAAATGCAAAAAAAAAAAAACAGAAAAAATAAAATTCACTCCGTACTCGAACTCGAAACCCTTCGTTTTCCAGCTCATTTTAGGTTACGACACCAGTGCTCTAACCCATTACGCTATCGCACGCCTTGCATGTGAGTGTCTTACATTGGTATAACTTTTGTACTTTGTGAACCAAAAACCACAAAAAAATGCGTTATTTTCCGAAAACATAATCTGATCAAAAATTCCTGTTGTACTATTTCGGTTCACACCAATATACATTACTTAGAATTTTTTTTAGATTTTTAGTTTAAACCATCTGGGCTACAGGGTGTGGGACAAAATTTTTTTTGCACAATTTTGGCCAAAATCGCATCAAAATAATTTATTTTGCAAAAATAAAAATTTGATCGTTAATCCACGTACTAAGGGCTTTCATTTGATACCCTACTCAGAATTTAAAAAAAATATTTTTGTTTTCGATGAGCACATATTTGTTTATATTTTTAGGGGGGTATGTTTTTTAGATGTTTTAGTATTTTTCCTATGTGCGGGTCAAAGAGTTGTATAAGCATGCCAAATTTCAACTCTCTAGGTTTAGCCGTTTGGCTACAATTTTTACCGAACAGACAGACAGACAGACAGACAGACAGACAGATAGACAGACGACAAAATGACGGTATAAGAGTTTTTTGGTCATACCTACAAAACCCTAAAAATGCCAGAAAAAGAAGGAGTAATATTGGGTGCACCTCGTATTACAAATTAACGTCGCACAAAAAGAATGTTTACTTTGTTTTTAATAAGACCAGTCTTAAAGACCATGTGCCAAATCTTTAATTTTTGTGATTGGTGGTCGCTGGAGACCTAGTCTACGGCAACTGTTTAACATAACGCTCTGAATAACAATTGAGAATGTATACTAAAGCTAAATAAGGATGAGGATATATATTTGATTGTTATTATTATGTAATATTATTGTTAATCATATGACGATTTTGATAAGGTTTAAGAGGTTTTAAAATGGTTGTTACATAAAATTTGTTAATATATTTACCTTCACATTGCCTTCCGCTTCTTCCAGATGGACAAGAACATTGAAACTCTCCAATCCCATCGATGCAAGTCCCTCCATATCCGCAAGGATTCGATGCACATTCATTGATATTAATCTTACAATCCGGTCCAGTAAATCCAGCGGCACATTCACACAAAAACCAATTAGCTCCATCAATACATTTCCCACCATTATAACAAGGATGAGAATTACAATCATTGACATCATCTTGACAATGATCACCCTTAAATCCATCTCGACAAATACAAGTATAATAATCCCCGGTGTTGACGCAGGTTCCGCCGTTCTGGCAAGGGTTGGAGCGACAGGCTTGTTTCTTTTGGATGTGACAGGTTGTTCCTTCCCAGTCTGGAGGACAATGACAGACGTAGGTGTTCCCTAAATCCTGGCAGGTTCCACCGTTTTTGCAGGTTGAACGATCACAGTGGCTGTCACGGAGAGTACAAGTTTTGCCCTTCCAACCATCGCGACAAGTACAGATGAAATCAGCAACTGCATCTGTACAAGTTCCATTGTTTTGGCATGGATTTGGACTGCATTCATCAGTATCTGTAATAAATTATAATAGTAAGTTCACAGCCACAAAATTCTTCATGTTTTGACGATTCATGTAAGCTTAGGCTGTCTATACACAAAACGTATCATCACAGAAAAGTTTCTGTTAGAAATATTACTAACGCCTGGAATTCTTTAAAATACATGCATACTGGTGACAGCTTTTACCCTAGAACAGGAAAATAATATTGAAATCTACATTTTTTTAAACTGCTTTTCCCCATATTTAAATTCATGGCGATGCGTGATTATTTAAAAAACAAATTAATTATGAATTGCCCCACGTTTCGTAGTAAAAGAAATAAAAAACACTGAAAAAATCAAAATCGATTGCAAAAGTTTTTGGTATCATTAGAAGCGGGTAAAAATTCTCTTTAGATTGATACCATTACGCAGCTTGTAAGTTAATATGGCAGCAATCGCAAAAAATTTAGATTTCAATGATATTGTTCAAGTTATTTAAACAAATGTTTATGATTTTTTTCGGTCT